>JAPMOR010012468.1:0-23001 GCA_026543865.1 Argiope aurantia | reverse complement strand
AATGCCATGTTGTAAATAAGTTTTTAAAGTCATTTTTAGTACAAAATAATAGCAGAGTTCACAAATGATAACTTAAAAGAAATTGTCTTATCTTTTATTTTAAAAGTGTAGTAAAAGCCTTTTTTGAATATTTAATGTTCCTAAAATTTAATGAAAATCTGCTGTTTAACTTAATAGTAAAAGTTTTTACTTAAAAAAAATTACAGAAGAAATGTTATATATATTTTAAGAAGAAATGAAAATGCTTTAACAAGTCCCAGTTTTCATAAATAATAAAAACAAATTCTTAAAGACAAAAAAAAAAAAGAAGTTCTGTAGTTAGAAGCAAAATTGAAATAAATTAGCCAGAAAGTTTTCCACCAAAACTTTCTTGCACATTGCCAGAAAATACCTTGTGTAGCATTGGTGTACAATAGATACGGAATATTAACAATAAGCGCGAGTTACATACTTTTACCGATTCTATCGTGTGATCGTTGGCAAGTGTTTTGGGATAAATCTCTGGCATACGGTTGAAAGCATCCAAAAAGCAAATTTAGATTTAGATGCATTCATCTTAATTTATTAAAACAAAAATCTGACTCAAAACTGTACTTATAGTCTTATTTCATGTAATTCACCAACGTAATTACATACCACAATTAATTACAATTTAATATAGTATAATTGAATATCTATAGTAGGTCATGGAAGCGATTGCTCAAAAAACGACATATAAATGAAAATGATGATCGAATATGTGTGTTTTTAAAGCAGTTTTATACAAGTTCGATATATCGTTTCAGCGCATTTTCCGTTTTGTTTCGTATTTTCACGTGATCAGACCATATCGCATTTTCTTCTTTAACAACACACAAAAATTTAAATATATATACTTACCAAGCATAACATAAATTCTTAAGTTATCTATATATGTTAGAAACTGAAATTATATTGGTTTTTTATTTGCAATAAGTATGGCCCCTTTCATATAACTATTTCAGTATTTTAATAAACAACAATGCACATAGTTGAAAAAAGGAAGCAAAAAAAGTCAAAAAGAAAGAAGGGGGGGGCAGGGAAAAGAATCATTAAATGTTATTTTAATACGAGCTGGATGCCTTCCTCGAATTTGTCCCTCTAGTTGGTTTTTCTTTTTTGATGCACCCGGTAAAGAAGCCTGTACACAACCATGAATTTGAATTACCATATTCAATTTGTGGGAAATCAAAACAAAACGAAAAGCTTTATTCCTCTCCATGAGAAAATTAAGCACTTTTTAAGGATCTTTTCTGAAAATTAAACACTTTCAAGGTGCTTAAAAATGATTTTCAAATTTAAACACTTTTCACTATGCTATGCACCATGATTTCTTTCATAATTTTATTTCAGTTGTATTTCACAGAGTTTTCCAAGTCAACACAATGCAACACTTTCTTGATATCAAAACATAACTACAGCTGACATTCATTCAAACACCTTCTTTCTATATGAGTATTTCTACCAAAATTAAAAATATAAATTTTTATATTACTTTCTCCTTTTCTGTGTGGTGATGCAAAAACTATAAATTTAAAAGATTAAAATATTTTATGCTTGCTATTTTTCTTATTAAAATGCCTTTTAATTTAGTTTTTATAACATCAAAGTTTTTAAAAATTGTTTTCAGTGAATATTGTATGGCTTTTCCAAAAATGTGAAATTATATTCCAAATTAATCTTGCAATATTTTGCAACCCTCTCCTCCCTCCTTTCCCGATCACTCCTGTTTTGTTTAATAGTTCTCATTGCTTGCGATTCTGTCAATCTAAGCTATTAAAATCAGTTAATTGATGTATAACTTAAAATCTTTCTCCCTCATAAAAAAAAAATCTAATATCAACACTATTCCTATTAATATTCAGAAAGGCCAAGAAATTATGTCTGGATGCATGTGCAGCTAAAATTAATTAATATAATTAAACCAAATGTCATAAAGAAATTGTTAAAAGCATGTGTAGATGAATTCTGAAGGAAGGGAAAGAAAAAATTCAAGCAAGAGGGGAAAAAATCATGTAAAATTTTTGTACCCTCAAAAGTTGCATAAAAAATATAGTAAAAAAAATCATCAGTAGGAAAGTAGATCAGTCTCAACATATATGGATTATGTAAAATTTGAAAGATACAAAATTAATATACATAAATCAATGGAATGCCATATGAAATACATAGATACAGTTACATTTTCAAAGTAATATTGCATCAGGAAATTTTTAAGCAAAATCGTCTATCCAGTGCTTTCTACTGTGATATTTACTTTCATTTCAATCTTTAAATTTAATTACTAATACTTCTAAAACAGGGAAGGCTATTTTATGGTCAATATTTACAAAAATTTCTAAAATTACCTTTTCCTGATTTTTTTTCTTCATAATTTTTGTTTTGAAAACAATTGAGAGACAAAATTCAGTTAAGAATTTTTTTTTTGTCCCACAATTATTTCAATCTTAGTATTTATAATATTATTTAGATAGAAATTTACAGAAATCTATGCCTTAAATTAATTGGTGTTAAATAACTTCTTAAATATTATAAAACTAAGTTTTGTACATTTGAAATTTATCTGGTAGTATTTATATCTGCTCTCATCACACCTATGACAAATTCCAATGAATGTTAAATTTTGTACAATACTTGTTCCATATATTCATTCAATGTCCAATTTGTAGTAATCCAAACTTCTGATGTAAAGCAGAGAACAACTTTTCCCTTCAAGTCCCTTCTTCCCCTTCTGTTTCTTTAACATGTTTACAATAATGATACAAAATGTCTCATGCAAAGCAAAAGAATTAATCCAAACATATTTTGCAGCTGAAAAACATTCTTTTCAACAGTAAAGTCTATGGCTTTATCATAATTTGAGAAAAACTTATTTTCAGCTTTGGAAATTTCCATAATACAAAAATTTACAAATTCAATTATGCAGAATTTAACTTACCAACTTTAATATTGAGTTTTAACAGTGGATTCATAACAAATTCGGCAAATTTTCTATCTTTTGACAGTAAATCCTAGATTCGAAAGAATAAATTGCATATCATTAGATTATTTTAAAATGGATACCTATCTAATAAATTACACAATGCTGCAATTATTGTTCATTACATAATTACTTTTAAATTACACAATGCTGCAATTATATATTTTAATGTGCATTATGCACATTAAAATATATACATAAATAAATAGATTTTACAAAATGTGGCTTTTTTTTTTATTTATTTTTTATTTTTTACTAAATATGTTCCTTGAATATTCAATTGCAAAATACATGCATCAGTAAGATAAAACTGTTTATTGGAGTTATCTGCTAGTAAACATATGCCAAGCAAGCATGAATTCCATCTACTGTAAAGACAATATTATATATATACATATAAGTATGTATGTATGTATTGCTGACTAGGAAATTATAGTTAAAAAAGAATTTTTTGTATAAGTTTTCATTTGAACATAATTACTAAGCACTGAGTATAAATATATAGATAAATAACTTATAATATCATCTGATTTTGAAAATAGATGGGGTGGCGACAATAATTTTGAAATATAGTCTGATAGCAAAGATATTTGAGAAGACATTTTGCTATCAAATTTTCATACCGTTGGGCAAATTTAAGAGACAGCAACTCAATGTACATGTCAAAATTTTAGAGAAATTAGATATTTAAAATTTTGACTGACAAATTCAAATGTTAAAGGGGAAAAAGGATATTGCTTATGCTCTGTAATTTAAAGTCACCCAAAACTGAGGACTTAAAATTAAATAAATCACAAAATAACATTCTTGCTATCATGATAAAAATCATTGAATGATTATTTAGAAAAACATAACAAAGGTTTATTTTATTTATTTATTTATTTATTTATTTATTATGATTTTTTTTTTTTTTTTTTGTCATTTTAAACATTTTGGTATCAATTTTGGCAGATTTTTTTTCGGCTATCGTTTTATTTTTTCTTTTCTAAAATGCTAATTTAATAGCAAAAATAAATTGTTTTGTATTTTTTTCAGTCCTGGAAAATGGGCTGATCTATGCAGAAAAAAAAGGAAGTGAGTAGAAATGGCACAAGATTCCATGAATGGTATCTGCAGATAAAATGATGATCTTTTATTCTTGTAATATTTAAAAAAAGGTCAGCATTTTTCAGATGGGAGGGGAGGGGAGGGGACCCTAAGATATTTCAAAATTTCTGTGCTTTCCCTGTTTTTAAGGAAAATTTTAAAAATCCTTGCATTTTCCTTGTTTTATAGTTGATTTTTAAATTCCCTGTGTCTTCCTATTTTCTTAGTGCTATGGCAAACCTGATACTAGAATTAAAAATTTTATTACAAAATAGTTGAAAATTTCTAAAACATAAAAAAAAGTGACAAACCTACTTTCAAATCTTTAATGTCCTTTTCAACAGCATCAATCTTTTTTTCTTTCATAGCAGAAGAATATAAAGCAGTGGCATAACGACCTTCAACACCAAACACTGATACAGGGGGCTGTGCCAAGTAACAAAATAGAAAAAAACATTGATGAATCCTTCTATATTTATCTATATATACGGACAATACATATATGTAATAACTGCAATTTATTCTCATTCTAAAAATAATTATTTTCTAATCACACAAACTTTTGCTTCTCGTTAAATTTTGAGCTGCACAGGTTCTTATTTTCCAACAATACCATTTCATGTACTAAAGCCAAAAATACTTTTCATCAAAATTCCATTGTAAAGCTATACAAATTCAGAATTCTTTCTCGCTGCTTCTTTTTTTTCAGCTTTCTGCTTATCTCTATGAACTGTGTTTCCATTAGTTCATTAGACATTTTGATAATGAATAACTCTTAACATTGCAAAGAATAAAAATTATTTCTGAAGAAATCCATGTCTGCATTCTGCTTATTAGTTTCCAAAAAAGTAGAAAACATTTTCTACTCTTTTTAATTAAAATGTAATATAAAATTTAATTCTCATAAAAAAATAATTTTCATTTATTCAATTTCAGATAAGCTTCAATTATGTAAAAAATCTTCAACTTTTTTTTTTTTTTTTTTTTGGAAAATATATAAACCAACACTAGAAGATGCATGCCCATCTAGACCAAGTTTTAGCCAACCAGTCATATATCAGAACTGCTTGTCAAATTTACTCATGAAAAATGCAGTACAAAAATATATGCATGATAGAGTGCTCACAAATGAAATTATTTGTTTCCTTTAAGTGGGGTCTCTCCTATCCATACTGATTACTAATCACTACATGCCAATCAGAACTGAACAATAATTTTACTACCAGAAAAAAAAAAAAATTCATTTAGAAATACAAAATGTAGTCTGCATCAAAATAAGAAAAATTCTTCAATGAAATCAAAATTGCATAACTTTTAGCTCACCAACTATAATAAAAAAAAAATCACTTGCAAGCTGGCTCGTTGCTTAACCCGCAAAATAGAGAGAAAAGAGGAAAATTGGCCCTTATCAATTCTTTTTTATATTGCATTTAAAAAAAATGTTTTAGAGGTATAAATTTAAAAAAAAAAGAATATGAATGAATTTTGTAAATTTTTGAGGCAAATAATTTCATAAGTATCAAATAATAAAAAAATACTGCCTTTCTTTTTTTTTTTTTTTTTGAAAAAATAAGAGGCATGTGTACCTATAATGTATCAAACAAATTAATTTCATAAAACCTGGGTTCAAATGTCATTTAATAATACTATTTTTTTATATGGATAAATTCTATTTCAAGATGTTACAACTTTTTAAAAACAGTTTCAGAAATTAACAATTTACTTATTCTTATTTAATCTGTTTTTTATTCTTTTTGTTTATAAAATCAGAATTTGCTGTTGCATATGAAGATTATAGCCAAGAATTAAAAATTATAATGCAATAAATAATTAAAATGTAGGAAAAACTCAATATTTACAGCATTATAATGAGGCCATAAAATTATTAGAGAATGTAATACTAATAGTGCTAAAATATACACGAGACGAAAAAATTTTAAAAACTTTTGATTATATATAAAATCTAGCACTTGCAGAAGCTCAAATTAAAAACCTATATGGAAACATAAATAGAATCTCATCAATAAAATTATTTTCCTTTTGGATTAAAAAAAACATTTTCATTAGAATATAATTTTAATTTTCCAACAGTAATGTTTTACAGCATGTAAAACATGTGCAATAAAATAAAAACATTAAAGTACAAGCTTACTTTAATCATAGCTGCAGATTTTACAGATGTACTGCTGAACTGACGAGCCTAAATTAAAATAAAAAATACATTCAGATATAAATAAAACAGAGGCAAAACTAATTCAATTTTATTCTATATTTCACAAAATTACTTTCCTATAAATTTCTTATTCTCAGAAATTTGAGTAAGACAGTTTAAGTGTTTTATGTCACTCAATAAATTTAGCTTCACAAAACAATGAAATTACAACAATTCAAACTGAATGTTATTGTTTTCAACTCATGTAATAAGTATAAATTAGGATCTTGAAACCATAAATAGGCTCTCTCAGGAGAACCTGTCAGTTACTTTCACCAATGGTTCTTCAGATAAATCCCTCAGCAGGGATCCTCCTCATTCTTCCACAGGGTGAAAAAGTCAATCTTAAAATTAACACAGGTTTGATTGCCTCCAACTTCATCAGCAAACTTTTGGCAATGAAAGAAGCCCTAAATTTTTACCTGACTAATTATCAACTGCATTGCAAGAGGAAATCTTGTGTGCTACAGTGGATACCTGCATATATAAACACTGAGGGTAATGAGTCTTTGGATGCTTTGGCCAAAGAGGTATGAAATCTTGTCCAACCTAGTTCCACCATCACACTTGCAGATGTGAACACTGTGGCTAGATGTAGACTTATAAATCAGTCCTCTAGGAAGCCTTTAATCCCCGACTTTAATTTCCCTAAAGTAACAACTACACTGGCTAGATTAAGAACAAATCACTATAAAGGAATGAAGATTTTTCCTGAAGGGACAAGAACCTACATTCACTGCAAGAGTTGCCCAGAAACTCAGCTCACAATGAGACACATCTTTGAGTGCCCATCTATTACAGCAGATATCTTAAAGCTTGGGTGGTTACCACTGATGGATCCATTTCAGGAGATCCTTTATAGTCTTAAAGCACCAAAGCTGGCAGCAGTGGTCCTGCAGACCTTTGACAATATCCGAAACTTTCTTTTCTCACTTTTTGCATTTCCGTGGACACAACAAAAAAACGAACATATGTGAAAATACTGTCTGAATCAAAACTGGACTGATTTACAGAAAAAAAGGGGAGAAAGTAGAAAAGGAGCAAGTTTTTGCATTAAGCAATCACAAATGGTATTATTTTGTTTTTGGAAGCTATGACAATAATCTTTTATTCTTGCAATCTTTCAAGATTGGCATTTTTAAGATAGGAAAAAAAGAACTAAGAAACCTTAATTTCTCGGTGTTTTACTAGTTTTTATGAAAATTTTCAAATTTCCCTGCATTTTCTAATATTTTTAAATTATCTGAGTTTTCCCGATTCTCCTGGTGGCTCCTTAATTTTCAAAAACAGAAAGTAATTGCCTATTTCCATGAATCCTTCTAACAGAAATTGTATGTTCAAAGGTTTATAAAGATTTTCTGATGCTTGAAAAGAAAAATGTTATAGAAAAAAAAAAAAAAACTTAATAGCCAAATGAGCAATTTGTTAAAAAAAAAAGCATTGAAGTATACTTAAGATTTTAAGATTTTTCTCACATTTCAACAAAACAAAAACAACTAATAGTGGATTATAACATTTTTAGGAGAGATAGTGTGACAATACTAATAAATGTTTGACTATGTTTTTTACTTTATATTACATAGATAGACTCAAAGAAAAGCAGATTTAAAATTTTTGAAAACAAAATAATGGGTACTTTTCTGTAGCCAGGCGCAAATGCCACCAACTGTGAACCAAATGTGAATTTGGCAGAATTCTACATTATTTGGCAATTTTTCGCTTGCACTCAGCTAATGGGAAAGTACCAAATAACGTTTTCAATGTCTGCCATGGTATGGATTAAAATAATTATCTTTTAGTCATATTAAAGTCAGTAATTTCCATTATGACTTAACTAAAATGTAATATCTATATAAAACATTTTATTCTCCTATATCAAATGAAACAATCCAAGTTATCTTAAATGTATGGGAATTAATCAATTATTAATTCAGAGAAGTTAACAATTTATTAACAATGATATTTATTCTACTTTGTATAACAGTAATTAACACAGATGTCTAATCAAAGCATATTTTTCAATAAAATTTCCTAATGAATGTTTATATTTTAAATTAAGTCGCAGGAGCTCATTCATTAAGAACAGTCGATTGCGTTATAGAGCTGCAACAAAAACTGAACTATTTCAAAATTTGGAACTATCAGCTTTAATCTTGTTCATTTTTCCATATTTAGAATTCAACAGAAATGAATAATACCTAAAAAAAAAATGAAACAACAAATAGGAGAAGCGTATAAGATTGTATACTGAAAAGCATGAAAATTTATTCAGTGCTAATGGTTCAGATATACTTTAGGTGGTAAAAAGCAATGTTTTTTATCCTGCAATTTCGGTAATCTGAAATCGAATTTTTTCGGAATCCAGTGAATCTTAAAGTTCATTATCTTCACTTAATTCTTTTATATTATTATTTTAGTTATCGTATCAATTTCGTGTTGCCTTTATAGAAACTCATCAGCTTTAATACAGACGTTAATTACATATTAACAAGCTGAAGGAAGCTTATCATGGTTAATGGTTTTTAAATATATTGGATATACAAGTAACTACAAACATGAAGCTGAAAATAAATACTTTTCCAATCATAAACCGAAATTCAATATATAATTGAGTCCAACGAATTCTGCTCGTTGTACACTATTGTAAAAATGAATAGTTTGAATAAAATAAAATTATTAAATTATAAAACTGAAAATGTCCCGGCCCACATTTGCTAACATTCAATGTATCTCTCATTAATTTTTTTTACCAATATTGCATGTTTCAAATAATTTCCAGGTGACTAAATAAAAATTCTATAAAGATTCTATGTACCTATTATTTTCACCAGAAAATTATTTATAAATTAAAATATTTCATTTATAACTTGGAAATTCACACGCTCATTTTGAACCGATTAATTCCGTTTAAAACAGCCCGAATTCCAACAATCAATAATATAAATATTAAATACTTACAAGAGTAAGAACTGTTTTACTTGCCGACATTTTTGTTAATTTCTAATATTAACAAAATAAATTTTCTACTGATACTTTGGAGAGCAAAAGACAACAAAGGTTACGGTCGTCAACTCTAAGTTACTGCCACTCGTTTAAAAGTAAATAAAATATTCGCATTTATTTTTAATGACTAACATTAATGGCAATTATTTTCGTTATACTAGAAATAAGCAATAAAGCTTCCATTAAATGAAAAAACCTAATTACAAAATGCATAAATGCATATAACATCTGACTACTGTAAATTTTTATAATCACTCATTTTAAATGAAAAAAAAATGCCTGATACTTCTTATCGAACACAAATATTGGAGATCATTTTTAAATACTAATTTAGTTTTTATTTATGAGCAGCATTGTGTTAGTTATCCTTTATTGATTATTTTGATATTTAACAAAAGCGTGTTACTCATTTTTGGGAATCGGATTTAAAGAGACGTATTACGCAATACCCTCTTTTGCTTATTCAAATTTCAATTCTGCACCATCGCCATCTGCCGTTTATAGCTGTAAATTGACGTGGTAAACAACATTTATTTTGTTGAAGTAGATCAGTGTTGCAAATTAAAAAAGGATGTCAGCATATTTTCCCCTTATACTCTTTGGTACTTTGTTGATTGAGTGCTATTTTTGAAAGAGCTGGTATTTTTATGGGTGTAAATGCTATCAAAATAAAGCAGTGTGGAAAGTACATGATAACATTCTAAAAAACGCATTGTCGCAGTACGTATTATAACTTGTCCCACCCCTTATTGCATCTTTTGATTTGGTTTGTAATTTATATTGTATGAGAGAATTTGAGTGTTTCAGCTAGTTTCATTATGTATCAATATCATTGTGATACCTTCTTTTCGTTGGATACTAAAAATTCTCTGTTTATGTTATCGATGCATTCTACATTTCCTGGTAAACAGATCTTCATGACGAGGTCGTTTACGCACATGACGTGATTGTTATTTAAGATGTTCAGTGCATTGTTTATGTTTCACAACCAACACATTTAAGGTTTTAAAAAACTAATTAAAAAAGGTGAATTTAAAAATTAGGTAGAAATTGCTGTCTAGAATCATAAATAAATATATAACTTTAAAATTGCTAACTAAGTCTAATTAATAAACATTGTTCAACATTTGTGTTTGTTTTGCTTAAAAATAACATTTTTTTGTAAGTTTCATGTTTAATTTAGTTTTATAAATTTTTATGGAATTTATCATTATCTTCTAATAATGACTGTATACCTATTATGACAATACCATGGTTCATTACTTTTTACTTAAATAAAAATCTTTTTGAATGTCTTCAATTCTCATTTGCTTGTCTGAAGTTTGCCTTCCATCACTTTAAAAATAAACTATTGTGCAGAAATTAAATGAAACTAATTTCGAGTATCTTTTTTGTTAATTTTTTAATGAGATCATTTGACTCTTATTTTAATATTTTGTAATAATGCAGATTTTTAAATCAAGTATTTAAGATATATTTATATTATTTCATTATAAGGAGCTTCTTAAAAAAATCTCTTGCAGGTTGTATAAACTATGTAGTTATCTCAAATTTTATGGTTCTACTTTTTGAGTTTCTTCTGAAGCAAACCAGAAGGTCTAACAAAAAGGAAGACCAGAACAGTATGTCGGGGTCCATTCTCCCTCGGGATGTAAGGAAGGCTGGAATTTTAAGAAAGTTGAAAGTAAAGAAAATTCTTTCTTAATTTATATTTTTGTTATTGAAATAGTATTTGTTTTTTGGTGCAGTTTAATATGTATTTTACTTTCAGTTGAATAAATCAGTTTATCACCTTTTTGATCAGTTTATCACCTCTTTAATATCTGTATTAAACCTGAAATTAACTTTACAAATTCTTTGTCGTGTTCAGTATATAATATAATTATTTATTTAGCTAAGATTGCATGAATTTTTGATTTTCAAGAAAATGTAGTTATTAAAAATATTCTAATTCAGCAGTTTATGCCTTTCGTATTTTTTAAATTGCCTTTTATTGATGCTTATTTGTTTCTGTATTTTTCTTGGTTTTTAAAATATATTTTTATAAAATTTGTTAAATAATTTTTTAATGATTTGTTATTTACTTGTTTACATGTTAGATTATTTATTTATTGTGCCATTTATTAATGATTATCTAGATGTATTTGACTATAATTGAATATATGTTTGCATGTTTTTTTAAATATTATAATGAATATGTTAAAAATACTGTATATTGCGAGTTGTTATATATTCTATAGAATTTTATATATTTTTATTAAATAAATGTTAATATCTATTTTTCTTTACAGACTATGAAAAAGAAGTATTTTGTTTTAAGAACTGAATCTGAAAGTGGACCTGCAAGACTCGAATATTATGATAATGAAAAGAAGTTTAAAGCTGGCAGTACAGCTAAAAGAAGTATTCCTATTAAGACTTGTTTTAATATTAATCGCAAAGTAGATGCCAAGCACAAATATGCTATTGCATTATATACAAAAGATGACTGTTTTTCTGTGGTTACTGAAAATGAACAATCGCAAGAAGATTGGTTGAATGCCTTGTTGGAGTTGCAATTAGATGGACCTTGCATGAATGGTGGGGCAAAACTAAAGCCAAAATTTGGTATATATATATTCATATTTTTTTTATTTTATTTTTAGTTTGATAGGTTATAGAATATATTGATATCCATCATCTTCAAAGGATTTCGGAATCAATAATACTAAAATATATAATAGATACTAATGTAAATAATAAAATAAAATAGTTGTATTTAAAAATTTACAATTTAAAATGTAATGCAGCTTTCTTTTTCCCAGACTTTATTTCTTTCTTCCTATATGGTTTATAAATGTTCTGATGCTTTTATTAAATCTACTATCCCACTGTGCTTGTCTTTGTAATAGATTACATTTATCTTCAAAAGCATCCTGGAACTTTTAAAAATATGTTTCAAATGTTAAGGAATTATGGCATTTCCTGCAGAGCAATAATATTAATAATTTGATCAAATTTGAATATATAAAACATATGCACATAATTTATAATACATAAAATGCCCCGATGCTCCATTACAATCGGTAAATTGCAAAAGTGGATGCTCCATTGTGATAGGGTATCTTTTGACAAGTCTCTTCTTTTGTCAAATTTATGTTTTAAATTGTTTTCAGAACTCTGTGCTTAATATATATATATATGTGTATATAGTTAATATTGTTAGAGATAACTTAATTTGTTGAAAAATCCATCTTTGTCCGTTAGATCTTTTAAATTCTGTTTTGTAGTCCATTTAATGGGACCATAAAATCAAATGTTTCTAATAAGAGTCAATTACCTATTCTTAATGAAATATGAAAACAAAACAATTCTGACAGATTTGATATTTGAAGTCCGCTTATATATAGACAAAGCATATTGCTTAACCTCTTCAGGACCAGTGCACAGGGAAGGAAGTCCTATAAAGGCACCGAATGCCCCAAAATGGAGCGTGGCCACAAGTTCACACATTTTTAATAGTCGTGTAATTTTACCAAGAAATATATTTGAAATCTGCTTATATATAGATAAAGCATATTGCTTAACCTCTTCAGGGCCAGTGCACAGAGAAGGAAGTTCTGTAAAGGCGCCGAATGCTCCAAAGTGTAGCGTCGCCACAAGTCCACACATTTTTAATAGTCGTGTGTAATTTTACCAAAAAATATTCATATACATTTTTTCTCTTTCTTCTGAGTATCAGAAAAATTATTATGGGAATAACAATAACCTTACAATCTTTGGTACATTCATTCTTGATTAAATCATCTTTTAAATTGATGTTGATGTATTTGACTATCAAACAGCATCATAATCAAATTTCAAATGTAACTGTCTTAAATGTAAATGTTTTTTTAACTTGCTCCTATACAAAGAAAGTATTGCTACTGCTAAAAATTTCTTAAATTCTGAAAACACATTTTTGGTGTGTTTGTGAACATAACTCGTAAAATTTTGAGTTTTAGTTTCAATTGGCTAGAATAAAGGCATCCAAATTGCATATCAAATTTATTATTCATATAGATTGTGTAAGATTCTGAAAATAAAATCTAAACACTTAAACACTTGTGGCATTCTTGACTTAACTGAAAGTTTACAAATGGTGGTGGCAGGGGGGGGGGTAACACCTTTTATTGGAGATTATGAAGACAGACGAAAGCTTTTTTGCATAAATATTATAAATTTAGTAAAATTCCCTTTTGTTCAAGAAATTCAGTGGCATGCAGTGTTGATAAATGAATAAACAGAATTAAGAAAAATGAACACAAATAAAACTAAATTTCCTTAGGCAAGTTATTTACTGTACAAGGCTTACACATACAATTATCACTTAAATCATTCGATTTCTGTACTTAGAAATGTGTTGGTTTAACTGAGAACAATTTATTTTTACTCTCCCTCTTTTTGTGTTAGAACTTTATATAGTATTAAATGGTTAATAGGTTGTTTTTTAATATTGGCTTAACATCTGTAAGTTATTAAAAGTTTTAAGGTAGCTTAGAATTTGAATCTTTTTTATTTCTATTTTAATTGAAGTTAGACAATGTCCGAGATGCTTTATTTCAGGAGTCTTATAATTCTGTGTGCTAAATAAAAGAAAAGATTAAAGACTAAATTTATTATTTTAATTATCTGGTTAATGCAATCCTTTGGCTTTCTAGAACATGTTTGGCAAGTTACCGTTGGTGATAAATCATTAGCTTCCTCAAGAAATATGAAAGGTCTCTACAGGCTTTGTTTAACTCCAAGTGCATTAGCTTTGATTAAGGTGGACCAAACTGATAAGCCAGAAACGCTGGAATTTCCTGTAAGTTCATTTTAATGGTTATTGATAAATTCTGTGCATCTTTTTGACAGTGACAGAAAATAAATATTGTACACTTTTTTATAGCTTATGAGTATTAGAAGATGCGGGCACACCAACAATTACTTTGTTATCGAGCTTGGTCGATCCTCGGTAACTGGAGCTGGTGAACTCTGGTTAGAAACAGAAGATGTTGTCATAGCTCAAAATATGCATGAAGTTACATTAAAGTGAGTACATGTTGTTTGAATCTTTACCTTTGTAATGTGCCAGTTATTTTGATTATTTTCTTACCATATAATCTATTTCATAGAATTTAATGTGAAGGAGAGGGTATTATATTTTTTAGTTAATAAGCATTAGCAAACATCTTTTTTTGCTTTTTCATATTTACTTTTTAATGCATATTTCTATTGTATTCAGCAGTTTTATATTGATTTTTATTTCTTTGCTAGAGTGGGGGAAAGGCAATCGCAGGATTAATACTTAACATATATTTATTAAAAAAGAACATATGAATTAGCACAGACAAAACATTACTTAACTGGCATAAAAATATATAGACATATATTATATCAAACATAAGGTAGATGATGAATGCGAGTGACACGTCTTGCCTACTCACTGCTGCTGCTTTTCATCCTTGCTGTGAAAAGATCAAATAGGACTATTCATCTTTGCATCTCATGTGAAGAGATAAAATAGGACTATTTCTTGTTTTCTATATGCCATGCAATATTTTTATAATACTTCTGTATTTTTCTTTTGTATTTTGATAGGTTACTCCAATATTTTTCTTGTAATTTAACTACTTACAAAAGAAAAAAAAGTGTTGAGTTCCCAAATTATTGAAGATACCAAATTTGTTAATATGAAAACTTGAATGTCAACTTCATTTGATATAATAATCATGCATTGTATATATAATGTAAGCTTAAGAGAAAATTATTACATGCATTCTGAAAATGTGTTACAATTTGCTAGAGTTTGTACATTTACATGCGAGTGTAGCGATCTGCATTGATGCAGTTTTGTGTAAAAAAAATTTTTGTTATAGGCTTATTTCTTTTCTGAATGACAAATGACAATATAATAGATTATAACCACCTTTATGGGATTAATTTAATCTTTAAAATATATTAATTTTTTACTTTATACTGGATTTTGGGTAGATTCCTATAAGAAGACTACCTATTGCAATTGTTTTCATGACAAGACTTCGGGAAAATTTCTGCAGTTCTTCATTGATTATGGTCCATAGGACCCCAAACCCAAAAGTGTGTAGTATGCATATAACACTTTGCCCTATTATCTTGTGAGCAAACTAACTAGAGCAATTTTGTTGGAATTTTAACCAGATTGGAAAATGTTAGAAATGTAAAAACCACGGATGAGTTCATAAATGGGCTATCTAGCTCAAAAAGGGTGGAAATGTTTGGGGCAGGGTGAAATCTTCATTTTGCTATAGCTTCTCTAATAATGAATATAGAAAACTAATCAAAATAGCTCCTCATTGCTACAAATAACTTTTGCATTTAAAATTTTTCAGTAAATCCAATATCTTCGAAGTCAGGTGATTTTTCAAGCCATAATTTTGATTTGTTTTTAACATCGACAAATTATGTTGCAGGTTTTTAAAAAAAAGAAATAAAAGTGTTACTTTTCATTCATTCCCATGTCTTTAAATTGTTTCAATACACATGGAGTAAAGATTAAAGCTTAAATAAAACTAATTAAAATAAAGAAGAAAAAGATTTAAGGGTAACATTATACAAAAACGATCAGTTTAAAAATTTCTAGAAGTTGCATGTTTTTTAGCTCATAACATATAATTTTTAATGAACTTTGTTATTCCGGGGCTTTTGTTAATTTGATGGTTCTTTCATTTGATGTCTACAGCATTACTAAAAATATGCTGTGTTAAAAAAATATCTTTAAAAGACAATTATGAATTTAACACTAGTATGAGTACTTTTATTAAGCAAGTAATTAGTTCTCGGAGAAGATCAGCAGAGATCATGTTAATCTATTGACTGTTCTTTAATAACATGTGATTAAGCCTAAAATTTGGCCATGCAGTTAAATACAATAGTGCCAAAAAAACATTTTTTAAAAATTCATAATTTTTTAATATAATTAATATATGTAAATAAAATATTTAAATGTGCTATAATAAGATCTTGTTCCAATATTATGAAAAGCAGACAGGTTTTTTTTTTCTTCCAATATAAATGAAAAATTATTCGACATATTCGTGCTTACTACTATAAAATGTTTTTTATTTGATTGAACAAACAATATTTCCAATTATAGTCAATTTCTTCAAATATAATTAAGATGCAGAGATAAATTTTCAGTTCTTGTTGAATAATACAATCTTTTGGCACTTGCTAAAAACTTCACGCTTTTCAACAATATAAATTTTGCAATAGGCTGAGATTTGTATATTTTTTATATTTGTACTTTGATATTTATTTTGCAATAAATATTAAATTATTTGATTAGAAATATAAACATTACCTATGGTTGCTTCAACATGTAATATTTGAGTTTTACTTTATATACAAAGTTTAGAAAAGGTACTGTAATTATCAAAAAATTTAACTCGGGATTTTGACGATTCTCCATGTTTTAGACGTCTCTAACTTCAAAAAACACATTTTTCAAAAATATCATTGTATTTGTTCCTCTGTGACAAAGCTAACTAAAAAAAGCTTCGAGTTTGACAAAGGAGAGTTCATATATATTCTTTTTCCTAAATTTGTGGATTTCTCTGAAATTTTGAGCAAAATCTATTCAGATTCAATCTGTCCAGCTGTTTGGGTACAAATGGACTCAATAATTGCAAAAGCTAAGAGTTATCTAAGCGAAATTTGGTACACAAGTGTATCTCTGAAACGGAGAATCATATCAAAATTTGATACGATGAAGCAGTTCAAATCAGAATTTGATGGATCAAAGAATTCGAATCAAAATTTGATAACATCAAGTGGCTGACCTCTACCAGTCCATACTTTCTAATGCATGTAAATGGAATAATTCATAAACACAAGGATTTAAATCTATGAAATTTGTTATATTATCTTGTGACTACTATTGCACTTAAATTTAAGTGTGAAATGGTCTGATAAAAGATGTCCAAGACGTGTATTTTCAAAATGGATTCAATAAAAATAGTAGACTTATGCCAAAGATCTATATTATCTGTAACTTTTCATGAACTCGTGCCATTCAAGGTATGTGTGGCCTTATCCAAGGTTCATAATTTTTAGTGGGATGAGGGGAAGATTAATTGGGGAACATTCCTGTTGGCTTTTGTCCAAGGAATTTAAGAAATTTGAAGTTAGTAGCTTAGATGAAGAGGAATATATCTTTTTGTTTTTGCTTGCTGAGAGGTCTATCGTATTCCTTCAACATCTGAGAGCTAGTATCAATTCATTGTTTTGTCTAAATTTCAAAGTAATTTCTGATTTATCAAAATGGTGTCATGTAGGTACAAGTAAAGACACTTTCCGGTTAGTAATATCACTTGTTTCTGCCCTTGGAAAGCGCAACATAGCATAGGAAATATAATCAATGTGTAAAACATGCATCATTTTATATGCAATGCAAACACAGCATTACTTGCTTTGAACAGTTTCACTTAAAATAATGAATTTTTGGTTTTTGAAAAATTTTATTTTAAATTTTGATAGTTTCAGTATAATATTTAACTTTTACGTATTAAATTTTTAATTTTATTTTTTAGTTAACATTTGTAAAATTTGGATGTGTTTTATTCTTCTTAAATTACATATATTACTTAATGCTGATTAAATTTTGTTGAAAATATATAAAATTGCATATTTTTAATATTTTAAGTAATTGAAAATTTTTAGAACATAAATATTAATGAACTAAAATACTCATAATTATAGTATTATAAGAAATCGCAATTAGCTCTGATTTTTTAATTGATTCTTGTAGTTAGGTGGAGCCCTTAAATGAGGGCACTCCTTTGAAGGTTGCAAGTTTATAATAATGTAAAATCCAAGTTTACCACCAATTAAATACATTCAAGACATTTTTTTCATTATATATTACAAATTTTAATATTCTATACTGGTAAGGGTTTATATCTTAGTTATAAATGTTTTATTTTTCTTTTCTGTTTACATTTTGTAATTTTGTCTCCAATTTTTTAGGGAAATTTAATTTCAGCTTTATTAACTTCGTCAAAAATTTTAAATGTTTCGGTTATCTTCAGCAAAAATATGAAATTGTAGCTTGAAACATGTAATTTAGAATTATTATCTACTGAATATGGCTTGATGAAAAACTCTGTTTACCGAGTGTTAACTATTAATTTTAGTTAATTCTGAAGAGGAAATGAATAATTACTTCATTTACTTTCTCAAATATAATTAGTTGTAGAAACTTTAATTATTTCAAGAACAAAGAATTTAATTTTATATAAATATTTAAATTATTGTTTATTATATTAAATTATCCTTTTATAACGCACTTCTATAATGTATTTTCTTATGTTGTGATTTATTGATTTACTTTTATGCATTTATTTTTAGTGCTATGAAATCCTGCAGAGAGCATGAGGATTTGGGACCATTAGCTAGGCCTCGAAGTGCTTCAAATAGTGAAAATTCTCGACCCATAGCTACAAGGCGTCCAGTTGCTGTTGTTAGTCCTCAAGCAATATCTTATGGAGGAATAAGGGATCGTTGTGATAGTATGCCTTCTCGGCCTAGAACTATTAGTGAAGGTCAAGAAATTAATAACAGGTAAAGCAAATTGCTTGTAATTTGCTATGTTTATAAAATTGTATATCTATTTATATTTATTTTATTATTGTAATGATTATAAGAATAATTAAATTTTTACTAATTTTTGCTTTTTTTTTTAAATTTCACAATGAATTTTATTTACATTTTTACATCCTTTATATTAAATCTAGTCTTTCTTTGGTGGTCTAATCAAAATATCAGAAGTTTATATATGTTTTCATCATGATAATGAAAAAGTATATGTTTAATTATTTATAAAAATAAGTTTTTTATAGGAATTGAATCTTCCAATAATAAGAACATTTGTGGGTTCCTATTTTAATACTTTAAGAACTTAAGTTTTTATAGAAATTAAGAACAGGTAAAGCAAATTGCTTGTAATTTGCTATGTTTATATTTTTATTTGCTATGAAATCTAGCTTTAACTTTTGCAGTTTGGCAGATGAGCTATTTTCTGTCATAAAAAAAATAATTTATTAATGCGCAATTTATCAAATTAAATATATTTAACTTTTTTTTTTCAATATTTTAGAAATTTTTGAAGTTATCTATCAAGTTTTCAGAATTATTTTTTAAATTTTTTTATAATTTAAAAAAAATGATATTTTATTTTATTTTACAAATTTAATTGTTATTTATAACATGATTTAAATGAAATTTATTGTAATTCTGTTGCTAAAGAGTTAAAATATATCCTGTTTAAATAGTGCATTTTTGTTTTAATTTAATTTTATATGCTTTTTTCCTTTACAAATAAGTCTTCTGAAAATGAAATTGAACGGTTTTATTTGTGGCTCAGATTGATTTTAAATCCGATTATACTATTTTTATTATGGTATGTATATAGTAATTCTAACATTAATAAACCATTTTGTGTATTCCTTTAGTATTAATTTGTATTTTTTAATAAAATTTTTTTGTTTATAATCTTAGAAAGGTTTGAGTTGATAAAAAAACCTGTTGCATGATTTTCCGGGTTATAATCTGTTTGAAAGGGCAAAATTATGGCATTTAAAAATTAGTATTTTCCCTTCCAGAGGTTATTATGCTCCACCAGGCTATACTTTAGATTCTCTGAGGCCTCACAGTGGTTTCTCCAGAACAGTTTCTTACTCTCCTCCTGCACTACCAAATCCACTCAGGTAAGTTTTAATTAAGAACAATATCCCATGCTTTTAAAATCTAAATTTAATTTTATAAATACTTGTTGATGCCTAAATAAGCTCCTGCTTCTGAGTAAGTTGATTCCACTTTATTGTATTTGGAATTATTCTCTTAGTTTTCTACTAAAGTCTGATGAATGAGATTTAAAAAGGGGTTAAAGAAAATTAGAAAATGGAGCTAACAGGTATCATGTTTTGGGATTTCTAAAGGCTTGATTATTTTTTTTTTTTTCTTTCTCCAGTTCCATTCACTCATCAATTGCATCTGGTAGTATAGATTGTGTTTTTTTTTTGGGGGGGGGGGGGGGTTGCTTTAATTTTTGATTTTTGCCATGCCCCCCCCCTTGCATACACATATTCCTTCATTTATCTCCTTGGTTTAAAAAGTTTTTTTCCTGGTGTTACAACTAATTGCTAGTTTCTATCTACATTTGAACATATTATGGAAGCATCTTCTTTTTAAACAGTGAAGCTAAATAATCTGGGCAACTTTCATGAGAAACATAATTATTTTTCTGAACATAAGCATATGTTTTTGATTTTGTAATACTTTTTTAAATCTATTGTAAACTGAGCTTTTTAAATATAACAGCATCTCAGTTTAGAATTCTTCTATTCTTGATGTTCTTCTGTCTTGATCAATTATTTTCTTTTTTGAAATTAGTCCTGTTTCGGCCACATGTTCCACAGATAGTGCTGGTAGCTCCCTTTCAATTGACGAGTTTGATGCTGGGCAGCAAACAGATTTTGCTCATAGGTTAGTAATTTTTAAAAACTTAGCTAATTTTTAGGAAAATTGGCAGCATCTAAGAATAATTTCTTTTGCAGTCGTTATATACATAGTCATCCTACCGATGGGGCTCTACATACTGAACCGCCAATCAAAGAAGAACAATTAGATGAATATATGCCTATGTCAATAGGTAATTTCTTTTTATATTTTAGAATTAGTGTTACTTTCTTAATAATATATTTCGTTTTTCCCCTGCTTCATTTATTTTCTTAAAATCCATTCTGCATGAATGTTAAATGTTTTTTCCTTTTATAAATGGTATTATATGGGGATTCTAATTCCTTTAGAGTAATTTCTTTGAATTAATTCTTGTTGCATTATATTTATATATAATTAATTCAGAATTCTCATGATTCTCAAAATCTCCTGGAATTTTATTTGCTGTGCTTGCAGTTTCGGAAAGTAACTTGAATTTAAATTTTGAAAAAAATTTTGAAATAATGAACAAAATGTTTGAGTTATTTCTTGGAAAGGAAGAGGAAGTCTGTTTGATTTAGCCGTCTCTTGAGGGCACCACTGGGGTATTATTATGGGATGTTGTAGTTTATAGAAAGGGAAGGATGTGCAAACAGAAATATCACCATGACTGTTTAGTCTTCATTATATCTTCACAATGCTTAGAAGCAAAACTGAAATTATCTTTGAAGTGTGTAGAAAGTTATCATTCATCTAATTTTTGCCAGGCATATTCAAATTTATTAAAGAAATGTTACCAGGCTGCAAAGTTCTCTTTTCAGACAACTACTTATTCTTGCTTAATTGTATTTAGCTTTGGTCCATATGTTAAAGGTGTTATAAATTAATCCCTGGCTGATTTAAATATATATAATATAATATAATATTTAACAATTCAGCAAATCTCTTGAAATAAGGCAAATGAATTTTCACATTCAAAAATGAGCAAGTGAAATGGGTAATACTATAATGTTATATTGAAATGGTCTTAATCCATATAAATTTATTGCTAAGATCAGATACTAGTTGGTTTTTCTTATCATTTGCTAATATTATCTATTTTTATAATTTTAGTTAAAAAATTAGACTTTTTTTTTTTTTTTTTTTTTTGCATAGGTTATGAAAGAGGTATTTACGAGCTGTTTGAAAACTTTCAGTTTTAAATAAAGAGATGTTCTTGGTGGAGTTTAAAATTTTTTAACAAATTTTATTTCAAATAAAGTATAGTATTATGAAGCAGGTATCTTCTAGTATTTTGCAGGAATTGAGCATCTAGCAGTAGCTGTGTGGTGGCTAACAGGAAAGGAGTTTGCATTGCATTGCCTACCCTCTTTGTCCATAAATTTTGATTTATTTGTCATGATATGTATAACGCGTGTCCTTAGTGTTCTTCCCTTAAGCATTTAAAAGTCGAAAGTGATGCATATTAATATTTAAAATATTGTAGTTAAACCAAACATTTGCATTTTTATATATAAAAAATGTATGAAATTTTATTGTCTTTGCATTATTTTTTTCTTTGATAAAAATAGGAATCCTGTACAATGGTTATTTTCCCTAATAGCTAAAACATGCTTAAAAATTAAAAATGTACATGTGCGAATCAAAGATTTTTTTTGAAAAACAGCTTTGTTGTAATGTTTTTTAAAAAGTATATTTTTGCATTACAATTTTATAAGAATTTGTAAAAATCAAACATTTCATTTATTGATTAAGAATATTTAAAATTCTTATTAGGAGTTCTAAATTAGGTGTCTAAAATATAATTTTTTGTTATTCAACATGTATTCAGTTCCTATAAGTGTTGAAAGATTTCTTCTATTATCAAATTCTGTTTTCAAATGGCTTGACTTTAAACCTCGATTTTAAAGACTTTTTAGCAATCGTAACTTTTAATGTACGTGTAATTTATACGTACATTAAATTTATAAACAGCTTTTGCAGTTTGAAATTCTTCTACGTTGCATTTTACTGTAGTTCTAAAATTAGTATTAATCAAATAATATAAACAAAATCCATTTAAATTTAGGTAATAAGAAACATTGATGTTTCTATAACAATCAATTTTGTTGAAAGTCAGAAATTTTATGCAACACAAATCTTAATATAAAATGAATTTTTACTGATCATAATTTTTTTGACATGCTTCTGTTTATAAATATCGATACTTTTGCTTTGCAGGAAGTGA
>JAPMOR010012466.1:23559-101724 GCA_026543865.1 Argiope aurantia | reverse complement strand
GTACATGACATGTGACTTTTACGTCACATGAATTTACCCCATTGGAAGAGAATTGGAGAAACTCTGATGGTAAATTAGAAATTAAAGTCGGTTTTGAAAATTAAAGTAAAATGTCTGCTTTCACCACCAATGCTTATTTTAATGAATTTATTACAGTATACTTTGAAACTCTTATTCTTTTTAATTTTGGCATGATATGTTTAAATTTGATCACATGATGAATTCTCTCTTTAAGCTTTCTTACCCCGATCTTGTATTCAAAAGCTAATAATCTGTAAATCAGCAATATTCCAGTGGGTAGAAAAGGATTCTCAAAATTTTGTTTTCATTCTTATACACGTAATTTACGTACAAAATCCTTCAATCATTAAAAAAAAAAAAACGAATTTCGATCCAACTCGAAAAAATCTGAATGACTATCCGTCACATTTCGGAAGTTTTATTATATTAACGTCCCATTTTAAAGCAACATTAGGACTATTTGCGACGGACCTCGTAAATTTGAACCGTCGTCAGATGACGAGGACAAACCTGAGTTGGCACCCCCTCTCCAAACTTTCAGATCACACCAGCAGGAGGACGGTCACATATCGGAAAAGTAATGCTTATTTCAACTATAAAACGAATCCTTTTAAAGCTCTTCCCATAAAACTGCCTCTTCTTGAAGAGATAAAACCGATCAATTAATACCCCCTACCCCTTCAGCTTTGCTGGAATCTAAATACTTGTACTCTGGTTTCTCATGCTTGTATTGACGATGGTTTGAAGGTAGGAAAAAAGTTGTGTTAATTAATCGAAAGAGTGGTTTCATAATTCTTTGTAACCTGTCGCAAATTGTTACATTTTAATAAATTAAATCATCCGGCAGGAAATAATCTGAAAGTAAAAATATGGTTAATAAAAGGCTAAACTATTAGGTACAAAATTTCCAACAACATTGTTACGATATCTTCAAGATATTGGTCGGTATTCAGAATATTGGAAACATCGTAGAGATATCGCACAATATCTTGCGCCATTAGGATATAGCTTTTGTAAAAAACCTATATATATAAGATTTTTTAATAACTTTTTTTATAAATTATTATTTTAGTGCTTCCATATTGAACATTTGCTTTAATTTAACTTCGAAGATATGGAATAAATGAAGGTGGATTCGGCTTTGGTCTTGATGTAATAAATTAATGAAATACTATTCCCAACCTATATTCTTTATCATTTAGCAGGCTTTTTGTTGTTGTTGTTGTTAATGTGATTAATGGTTAGGTCTCCCCTTCGATTCAACAAGTTTGATTCGAAATCTGATTCTTTGGAAGATCTACCATGTACATCGAGCTGACGATACACATTAAATCTGATGTCAAGAGTTAAATGTACTCCTACTGGCAATGCGCGAAATTCGGGCAGATGGTGCCAGCTCATCTCACCACAGTTTATAATTACCCAGTCCAAAACTTGAGTGGGTATTGAGATATTACCCAAAAAAGCTCTGCAAATGCTTCAAAACGAAACTGAATTGAAATAGATTTAAATGATACTGAAACTCGGAAGATTAGAATAGTATCCACGCTATTTTTTTTTCTATCAAAGTTTTATTTATTTTAATAGCAATAAAACCTTTGGAATTGAACTAAATACTGATGCTCAAATGAATTGAAGAATTTTCCAAAATACGATTGTTGGAACTTTAATAGTGGCAACACTGCTGTAAAAACGCCACGCAACAAAACCAAATAATGTCACGTATACCATACGTTAGTTGCTTACCTACTTCACCTCTCAGCAAAGATGCTCATCCTTCCTACGTCACGCGCATGCGGAATGATGCGAAGAACTGATCCTTGTATTAGCTTGCGGTCTAAAGTAATTGTTGTAAGGATCTTTTCAAAACAAGAACAACGAAGTTGGATAAAAATTGAATGTGCCAGAGGTCGCACAGCACGACAATATCATCTAGGGCTTCAAGAAGCTTTCGGGGAATCTGCTTTGCCTTACAGAACTGTTGCAAGATGGGTAAAACCCTTCAATGAAGGACGCCAAAATGTGGCAGACATGCATCAGCCAGGTCGTTCTAGTGTCGGCAAAGTGCATGCTGTTGTCACACTAATGGACAGTGATCGATGCCAAACCATTCGTGAGCTAGCCCGATAGACAGGATTTGCGCATACGACTGTTCTGTACATTCTGACGGAACGCCTTGGCAGGAGAAAAATTGCTTCTCGATGGGTTCCATATCTTTTGACGGAAATGCAGAAATGGCAATGCTGTTGGAACCTACCTGGAGCGCTATAAGAGAGAAGGAGAGGCATTTTTACGCCGTATCATTACGCTGGATGAGACTTGGGTCAGATCGTACCAGCCAAAACTGAAACGCCAATCAAACGAATGGCGTCATTACGGGCCACCACGAAGTACAAAATTTCTTCAGAACCCCAGCAATGTGAAGTTACGCTGATTCTTGTGTAAGACTTTGATGGTGTCATCCTAACGCATACCGTCCTCCCACAGCAGACCGTCAAAGTGCCGTATTACTGCTCATTTTAGGAGAACCATCTCAGACCAGCTTTGAGAAAAAAAGCGACTGTACTTTCTGCAGAACGTCTCAGTCATTTTGCATGACATTGCTCTGCCGCATGCAGCGCAAGCTGTGGCTGAGTCGCTCGATCGATGGGGCTGGGAAGTACTTTGAAATCCGCCACACTCCCTAGATTAAAGCCCTTGTGACTTTGACTTTGATGAAGGAACCACTTCGTGGCATTCGCTTCAAAACTGTTCCAGAGATTCTTGCGGAAGTAGACCGGTCCATTCGAACTATCAACAGAACAGGCGCTGCTAAAGGTGTTCTGCGACTTCCACATCGTTGGAAACGGGTTGTACACAATGCTGGCGACTATATTGAAGGACTGTAAAACATGATGACATGAATTACTTTTGTATTCCATGTAAATAAATAGTTACCACTATTAAAGTTCCAACCCTCGTACTTTCCTTCATTTTAGAGGCAGAGGAGAAACCAGAAGAAACTCCGAAACCTGCAACTACATCTCGCTCGTCCCATTCCAGTGAAGGGGAGTCAGATATTTCGTCTGTAGCAAGTGCTTCCAAAGAAAAAGGTGAGTCAGTGCTATTTAATCGCTTTGCTCTAAAAAAAATTACAGAGATGGACTCATTTTAAAAGTGTATAATGAATGAGTTCGTAATTCTCTGCTACGGCTTTTGGAAAAAAATTTGTCAGATTTTAAAGAAACAAAATTCTGTCAATCTTTTAGCTAAAATGTGTTTAAAATTGTTTTGAGCAATAATTTTTGAAACTTGTCGCTGTTATTATTAGAAAAAGGATTTCTTTTCAATTAAAAAAGAAGGATCATATTTTCTTATATTTCTAAGATGTAATTTTTATTGTTGTTTGATGATAAATTTACCTATATTTAAACAGTTCTCGATTGATGTTAATTGTGTGATGCCACATGAAAGATTCTAAAGTCATTCAAAATACTCTAACGGACTGACTCTTGAATTAGAATTACCAAACGTAGCTGATATTTACTTCTTAAGTAGTTTTTCTAAAAAAAAAGTTTTTATTTTCAAAATTTTAAATTTTAAATCGATTAATTAAAATCGATTAAAAATTTTAATCGATATCTTCCTCAATAATTTCGAAGTATTATATAAAAAAACATTTTCACATTACTTTTAATTCAAAAAGTTATATTTTCAATATAATCCATTTTATTTCTAGGCAAATATTTTCTCTAATTTCAATAAATTCTTCAAAATATTTTACAAATGTAATTTTTACTGACAACAATAATTTTTGCATTCATATGCTAAATGAAATGTTTTTAAGTTCATATTGTCAATGCTCTATAACCAAGCGTAAATTTTAAAAATAAACTATGAGTAAGTGAAACATATTCCTGTTTCGATATTTTTGACTTAAAAAGTTCGATTTTTTAAAATTTGGATTATTTTTAACGATTACTTTTCGCACATTTTGGTTGATTAGATTTCAGCAACTTATAAATGTAGAAAATATTTATGTAGAAAGGTTTATAAAAGACAAATCTTTGAGTAAACTAAGTGAAAAAGAAAATTACTTATTCAATGATCATCCTTCAAAAAGTAAACTTTTATATATTGCTTAGATGGCGATTTCATTACTATGCCACATTATTGTTTTGCTCCACTGAATTACATTTTATTTGCATAAGGTTCAGAAGATCAAGTCAAAATTGAAGACACGGAATCAAAATCTGACGATAACGAGTCAGACGAGAATGGATCTTCGAAGAGTGGGTCCGAAGAAAAGTCTGACGTCACTGGAGAAGATGCAGATCAGCCCGTTCCAGAGGAAAAATCTACGGTAGAAGCTTACATCAAAATAAATTCGTTCAAGTCCATTGGTATTTTATAATGCTCGAAAAGTGATATCAAATTACGTTGTTCGCTTTTAAGTATATAATTGTTATTACATTAAAATATCGTGTGTTAAAAATCCCACTGTAGCAATTGCATTCCTCTATCTTCTCTTTTGGATAATAGATGGCGATACCTGATTAGGTTCGCATCCCATAGTGCAATGCGATTGTTATAATTATGAGATGAGATGCTGTTCTGTTAAGAAGTGCACGCGTTAATGTCTTGTCTTTCGTGTTTGTGCTTGTTTTGTGTGAAAGGTAACCATTTAAAGAAATGTTCCGAAAAACATACGTCCTCTTGCTTCCACAGCATTTCTCATAAAGATCTTCATTCCACCACAACAGAAACCACATAAAATTTTAATATTTTAGCTGAATGGAAACATAAATAGCATATGACATTTTATGACAATATAAACTGTCACATATCATAGACAATGGTTTGATATTATAATGAAGATATAGAAAATTACAAAATATATATTAAAAGTTATTTTATCTGAAGATTCTAGATTTTTTCCTATTTTTTTAATGTTCTGCCAACAAGGTGTTGTGTTTGGCAGGTATTCGCAGGTGTTTTAGAACCAAGAACAATGTTACTTAATCGACTTTCTCATATAACTACACAGTAGGATGCAGTTTGTGCTTTACTTCGTATTAGATACGGAGTCAATTATGCTTTTGGGATTTTAGTTGATCGAGTAAGCCTAAAATTTGAGACAAATGTGATATTTTGGTATAATGTCTAATTACAAAAATTATTTATATAGATTGTTTTGTGTTTGAGTACATAACACGAATAAACATACTTGCGAACAGGCAAAGAAATCTGCTTCAATTACTTATTGTCGAATGGCAGCAATCAAACCATTGTATCATTGTATAAACAAACCATTGTACGAATTTAAATCTTTTTCATTGAATGTTTTTATTGCTTTCAATCTTTTTCATTAACTTATTCATTGCTTCGCTTTGCTAATTAATGGATCTGAAAATATTTTAGAAATGTTCTAGAGAGGGTTCGCTGTCAAATAAGCTTCAAACAGATAGTTCATTCGAGCGAAAAATAGGTTTAACTATCGCCAGATGGACAATCACAATGACTTGCCTATGGAAATAGAAGTTTATATTTCCCAAAACAATTATCCTACAAAAATAGTGTTTGTATTATCTTAAAAAATAACTCTTTTAATGATATTAATTTCCTTTTCATATAGTTTCCCCCTTAATTTTGATAATATTTTTTGATTCGATTCGATGCACAATTTGTTTTGAAATATTTTGATACACCCACCAAAACAGTCAATCGCATACTTTTTCCAATCATTAACTCCGTAGCAGGATTTTCACTTCCGCTAGGCCGCGGTGGCCTGGTGGTAAGGTCTCGGCTTCGGGACCGGAGGGTTTCAGGTTCGAGACCAGATTCCACCAAAAAACCGTCGTGTAAGGGGGTCTGTTGCACGTTAAATCCGTCCTGACCAAACGTCCTCCTGCTGGTGTGGTGTGGTGTGGAGAGGGGGGTGCCAGCTCAGGTGTCGTCCTCGTCATCTGACCGCGGTTCAAAATTACGAGGTCCGTCCCAAAATAGCCCTAGTGTTGCTTCAAACGGGACGTTAATATAACTAAGCTAACTAAGCTAAGCTTCACTTCCGCTTTTATTTCGCTTAAGTACACTTTTTATTTTTGTAGTAAACTGACTCAGCTAAATTAATGGTTTTCTGTCATATCAAATAAATAGCAATGTGAAATTTATTCCTTATGCGTCATGAGCAGCTTAAATACTTCCTTATTAACCATTTAGCAGCCTAAAAAGTAAATAATGTAGGCGAACTAACTGGATCGCCAAAGATGGTTACTACATTTTACGCTTAGATTTATCTAATCTAGAATTACTAGATACAAATCTGCAATTTTGATATGAAGACAATATACTAAATTTCACTCCTATTACTTGTCTTATAGTTAGTTTGCTTCAAACTAAAATTAAAAATTAAATTATTGTCGATTATTTGCCTTGAATAAAATTTTTATATGATATAACAATCCAGAGGAAGGGGTGTTTCTCTCTCCTCCTCTATAAACGCTAGCCAGTGAAGAAACTTTATTTTATTTCTAGAAAGAGAAAAATCACTTAAAGAATTAGACTTAATCACTTAAAGAAGTGGATTGAAATCCAAAATAAATAAATAAAGATTTTTATTTTTTATTTTTATGGCTTATTAAACCCGAAGTAATCATGTTTGGTATCACATATGGATTGATCTTTACGGTAGGTGCAAAAAGTAAAGTAATTAGAAATAGGGCATTAAGTTGATTGTTCTTATCAGAGAATTTTATCGAATTTATTGTTACCTACCCTGCATACCATACTGTAGAGATGATAATACTAGAAATCAGTGGGTATTTTTTTTTCAAACTTGTGTTGGAATTTCAAACACCCACAAGGACCAGAAAAATTGCCCGATTAAGAAAATTCATTTCGAAAAAGAAAACTGAAATTTACAGGAGCGTATTCCCTTTTATATAGAAAATTAAATTTTCGCAGGCATCTAATAATTTTTGTCATGAATTAATTAGTGTACTGTGTACGATCACCTGGCAACATTAAAATCCACGGCAGAGTGAAATCTATGGTAGAATGATGCTATACAAATGCATTACTTCTATGAGTAGTTGCCCAACTAAATGTATAAGAATAGCTCTTTCACCAATTCTGTATTTCCTGTTTCAATTTCAGTTCCATCTCAACGTATTTCATTGATACAGATTTTCAAAAGCAACTTGAGATTACGTTTTTGTTATGTTAGTTTCAGTCAACTATACTGCATTATATCAAGAAAGAAATTCAAGTCAGCCATTTGCTTATTGATGTTGTTTTGGTGATAAGGTTTATTGATGTATTATGTATTGGCAGATGAAGAGAGAGCATTAGGAAATCAACATTTTAGAGGGACAAGACTCTTTATAACTTTATTATGAGGTAGATGAAAATAACGGACGAGTTTCAAGGACAATTATTTCATTATTTTCTAAGTTCCGCATTTCACACAAAACAAACACGAAAAACATTACATTCCCTTAGAATATAATCTAATAATGACCTCTCTCCCCAGAACGATCGTGGGATATATAACTTTATATTAATAAGATAATGCCATCTGCTTTATTAAAAGAGAAAGTAGCAGAGTTATATAACCGCTACAACCTTAGGAATCTTTCATCACCATATCTTATTGAAGCTTCCAATGCCACTAATACTCAGAGAAATATTTTATTAACCAGCGGCAGTGCTCTGCCCAAAGTTTTCTCTTATACTCTCTCTAATAAACTAACTATTCATGCCAGAGAACGCCTTGTATGATACTTGAGTATAATATTTACAAAATATTAAATTTTGGCGTCAATTTAACATTTTTACTGAATCTATTATCTCATCCTTGGCGAGTTTTTTGGCGATTATTTACTGGCATCCAGATAGATAGACTTCCTCTGAATAAATTTTATTCAAAATTTGAAAGAAGTCTGTAAATTTAGTGTAAAGACCGTATACTAAATTCCAGCCATCTAGTTCATAGTGTTTTTGAATTATCTTTATAACAGACAGATAGACAGACGGACATTTTTTGTACTCATGGAGGTCTAAAATGTGGAGATTCGTTTAAATCTCGAGTTTGAACTCTTTACGATTACTATACTTTTTTCATACTCTGTATACGAGAAAATGAAAAGGCAATCTTAATGTCACGGAAATCTTTCCGCTAAATATTTTTAAATACTAAGAAAAAGAATCAAAAGAAAAGTGCTTTTAATTACGAAAATTTTGAATTCATCGTTTCTCTTTATTTTCAGACGTCACTCAGGTTAATTGTAAAGAAAACGAAGCTATATCTTTTGTTTCACATCACGAAGCACGTGCCCGATAGAGGTTACGTGTATTTCCATCGATGCAAAACCGAACCGATTCCAAGCATCGATACTTACGAAGAAGCTTGCAAGATTATGCCTCAGTATTTTGAAATAGGGTTTTTCAGTCAGCATCCTATTGTATGCGTCAACGAGATGATAAATTCGGTGAGTATGCGGTCCTTGCTCTGCTTTTTCTCTGTCCAAAAAATGAATAAATAAATAAATTGAAATCTGCTATCACAAATTTCGAGTAATCATAAGAGAACATTATTTCTTAAAGTCAGGTGGTATCCACCGGACATTAAAACATCATGCTCTCACGTGACTCATAATTTTCTATCACCAACATTTAGAAAGGCGATGGTTTTGGACCATCTTAAAATCAATTTGACCAAATCAATTGAGTTCTAAAAAATTTTCTCTCGAAGCCAGAACTTTTATTTCGCGGAAAACCAGTTTAAACCGGTTTTTAACAATCCCGTGATTATCAGATTACACATGTGTCGATATTTAGGAAACGATGGGGGTTTTTTTCATCTCAAAATCGTTCGAGCTCCAAAACTTTTTTTGCCAGCTAGAAAAATAGAAAATTTAAGTAAAATTTTATGTATAACTTTCGATACTTCTCCTCACAGTTTCATGTTCATTCCCATTTTCTTCTCTCTGCTTCTTCGGGTGATAACTTCTTACGAGCCTGCCCTTTATTGGCCAGACAGGAGAGTCAGGCGCAAGGCGGACATTCACGCCAAGTTGTAACTTTTTGTTGGCGATAAGTCGCCAAATGTGACAACCTTCTTAATCATTTTTTGTAACACTAAAGACGAAAAATTGATGGCTAACAAGCGATAAATTGCGTATTTTTTGCCTGTGCATTTTGTGGCTTCAATGAACCGGAGGGTTTCAGGTTCGAGACCCGATTCCACCGAAGAACCGTCGTGTAAGGGGGTCTGTTGCATGTTAAATCCGTCATGACCAAATGTCCTCCCGCTGGTGTGGCGTGGTGTGGAGAGGGGGGGTGCCAGCTCAGGTGTCGTCCTCGTCATCTGACCGCGGTTCAAAATTACGAGGTCCGTCCCAAGATAGCCCTAGTGTTGCTTTAAAACGGGACGTTAATATATAACTAAACTAAACTAAACTTGTGGCTTCAAAAACCTCAACAACCTCAAACCAAAACATCATGTTCTCACATGATTTTTTTTAAATTAATATTATTTTTACCAAGCTAGTGGGATTGGTGTCCCCTGAACTTTCTCGCTTATCTCCTAAAGCAGCTGTTATCCTACCTCTACAGCGTGGAAATTAGTGAGAAAGTGATGAATATTCAAATTCTTATAATCCTAAGAATCAGATCACAAGAAAATATTTCTGTCATCTCCTTCCCTACCCTCAATTAAAGTGACAAAGCCCAGCGAAAGCATGTTTTATTTTTCACAGATTAGTGAAGAAAACCGAGTGGGCATTTTCGACTCATTTTTGTCAATTGATTGGTGTGGAGAGGGGTTGCCAGCTCATATGTCATTCTTCGTCATCTGACCACGGTTCAAAATTACGATGTTCGTCCCAAAGTAGCCCTAGTGTTGTTTTACGACGGGACGTTAATATAACTAAACTAAACTAAATTAAGCAATTGATTGCAACTAAAATTTGACACAGAATTACTATTTTAGTTATGGTGTTCTGCACCATATTTCATGAATCAAATGAAAGTCGCTACATTTTTCAATTATACCGCTTTTACATGCGTGAGAACGTAAAGATCGACAGACATGAAACCCTTTGAGGGATTGAGTTCAAAATTTGATATAAATTTACACTTCGGATGTTAAAAATGTATGCCAACATTTTGATCAGTCTTGCTCATTGTGTGTTGAAGTTATCGGACTCACTTGCATTTGAACAAACAAATTAATTTTCTGTGTGAATTTGTAAATTTCGTTCAAATTTTGAAAGAAATTTACAACTTTGGTGGAAAGGCGATATACCAAATTTCATTCGTTCAACTCAAAGCGTTTTTGAGTTATCGTATTCTTAGACTGACAAGCATGATTTTAAAAAAATGTGTTGTTCTGGTGCAGGGAGGTTTGAATCGGGAAAATTCTTTAAAATCTCGATGTTGATTTTTTTTTAATGATTATAATACAGTACATTCCCGAGTATCCGGTTCGCGACTATCCGGTTTCCGTATTATCCGGCCTAGTTTTCTTTTTTATCGTAATTAAATAAAGAAGGCATCTATTAAGGATTTTTTAAAACCTAAAAAATATAGGTTTTGGCTCTTATCTACTTACTTTATCATATCTGTGTAACTATTTATCAGTGAAAAATAAAATCAATTTGAAACAATTTTCTTAAGAACTAGACTTAACGATTTACGTTAAAGTTTTGTTTATGTTTCCTATAGTTAAGTTGGGCATTACAAAATTTATGTTAAAATATCCTTTTACTTATATATTCTGTAATAAATTCTTAAAACGTGCAGTGCATAAACGTATATAAACTATCAGTACAGAGTCTCCTGTTTAACTATACACGTTACTGGAAAATGCTTCTATGATTCACCGGCCGCGGCTGCGTTCACATTGAGATAAATGGAGAGCTTAGTACTCATTAAGAGGCGAGAGAATGCGTATTTAGATAGCGAAATTTGATATAAAAACTTTGTCTTCTGGTATTGGTGGACAAAGAAATGAAATCATAGAATTCCAGCCAATCCGGGTTTTTTTATCCGGTCCTCCTTTCTGCCACTTTAGGCCGGATACTCAAGAGTGTATTGTACTTTTTATTTATATACTTTATATAAAAGAAAGTAAAAGCACTGAACTAGTATTATTCTTTCAAAAAAATACTTATATATAAAAAAATAGATTTAAATAATTCAGAATATTGAGGAATTCGATGTTGGAGGCATTCAGAGATCATTCCTTTTGGGAATTTTTCCTTTTTTATTCCTTATTCAGATAAAAATATCATATATCATTAACTGACATAAATATCGTTGTCTGTCAGGTATTGCTTAGTAAATAAAGAAAATATTCATTCATGAAAGGATTTTGAATCCAAAGCAATAGCGGATATATCAGCTAATAACTCATAAACATCTTAAATGTTCTATCGATTTTTAATTGAATCATAGCCATAATATGGAAAATGTCATTTAATTGGATAATTAAAAAAAAAGTAGGACAGTTAAAATGTTGCAACGGAAAAAAAGAGACAACTTCTATCGTCTGTTAGTTAGGATAAGAACACACAAATGATTACTGATACGATCAAATGAACAGCTAAGCTTATTTTGGAAATACGGCTTAAAACTTTGAAAAAAATGACCTAAAATAAAAATTAAATATTCCTCTGAAGGGGTTTTGTCTCGCATTGGCCTTTTGGCTGATTCCAGCAACCTTCGGACTCGGGTTTCAGAGCCCGAAAGTTCTAAGCGTGTTTTAAAATGAATATGCCTCTTAAAAAACACATTACAAGATCTACTGACAAGCCTTTTCCTTTACCAGCTGTATAAACCGATGTTTGCAGATGAAAAGAGACAAGTCCACGTTTCAAAAGAAGATTATCCAGTAGATGAAACTCAGGTAATACCATTTTCTTCATTTCCTTTTAACAGTAAAATCAGGAAGCATACAAGATATGTTAAAATGTTTTTATATTCAAATGTATCATATGTTTATTGAAGAATATAAATATTTTACATTTTTTTTTCTGACTTAATCAGAAGAAGTTAAGCTTATTTTCGATTTTTAGTAAAAAAAGCTATCTTTAAACTTATTTTTCTTTCATTAAATAACCTAATATCTTTGAAAAGATATTGTAAGGAACTAAATTCGTTTTGAATTTTATATAGCACGACAATTCTAATAAATGAAATCAAGCAAGTGATACAAAAATAAGAAGGTATTAAATTTTTAATTTTGAAATTAAAGTAATAAATGTTTTTAATGTAATTAAATTAAGTAAATAAGAAAAATTGTTTTTAAAAAAATTCTGGAACTAAGAAACAAACAGTACATCAGTCAAGCTGACACCATTAAGTAGATAATTTTTCGAATTTGGCTTAAAACCTTTTCATAAATAATGATTTCTAAAAATGAAGAACAAATAAATGCAAAACTGTAAAAAAAAAAAGAAAATTTTGAATACTTTAAGCGATTTTTTTATTGATGTCAATATAGTACGTTCAGCTGCCTTCAGCTGAACGTTCAGTTCAAAGATTTAAAACCGTTTGTGCTGAAATTCGATATCAATGTAAAAATCTCAAACACAATACTAAAATAATTAAACACTTGAAGAAGAAAAAGAAATTAATTTTTATTTTATCATTTAAACTACATTTTATTATATCGTCAGTATACTGCTAAAAGTGACGATGGCAGAAAAGAAAATAATTAGGTAATGCATTCTAAGTGTTCCAAAATGTAATCTCCACAATACAAAATGTCTCATATATAAATGCCTTATCGGTATATAGTATATACTGCATACGCATTGATATGCACGATTTTTTCTGATTTTAACTTGACATTTTAAAACAAGAATACATTGATTTGGTTGACTTAATCACTTTTAACAATATGCCATGATATATGTTTTTTATTTTTATTATTGTTACAAATATAACTATTATTTGTTAAATCAAGTACATGAGAAAAAAGAAAAAGAAAAAAATAGTCACCAACTAGATCATTAGCTATTTACGGATAAAATAATGTGAATAAAAGTTTCTTCGTATGAAGGAATGCAATTAGATTTCCAGTTGTCTATTCAATCATAAATGTAAAAAAATGATGAAAATTTTATTTCTTTGGATAAAAAAGGGAATATTATATAAAAAAGCATGTTTCGAATTTTAAACATTCATTTTCATAGAATATAATTATAATACTAAAATATTAATTATTTGCTTTTATGTAAATTTTTTAGTTACATAAATAATATTTTAGGAATTTTATTCTTAATTTTTAACTATGATTTAAAAATCGTTTGCTCTTTTCTTCTCTCCTTATTTTTCCAGATAACATCTTTGATTTCAGATTTCAATAAGGAAATGACAGAGTTCACAGACTCTACGAAACAGATAATTTCTCAAATCGAAAAGCCTTTCATGTTTTCTCTGCCACAAATTCCAGAAGATATCAATCTAGAAGAATTAGCACAAGAAACTGAATATGTAACAGAAGCCGAAGAAATGATGGATAGTTGGAATTCAGTTCTTTCAGATTTATATTATGAAATTGAACATGAGGTGAATTATAACTGTTTCATAGCACTATTATTTAATAATTTATGGATATTAAAATTATAAAATTTATACATCTACTTCTTTTTACTCTTTGTTATTTAATCCATCACTGCCCAGTTTTCTATTTAGAGGACAGTTATACTATACTTAAGACATCGAATTCATTCCTTTTGTGCTTCGTCTAACAAGTTCCAAAGTAATTCCAAATTTCTAAACAGGTTTCAGTATCATTCAATTGTCAAATTTTAATGTTAAAGCATCGTCACTTTGGATTTTTTTTTTCTTTTTATTTCATGGTACCAAGCTATTCGAAGATATTTTTTCTGATATTTTACAATATTCGAAAATTCATTTAATATATTTATCTATAAAAAAAAGCTTTTAAAAATTATTTATTACCAAAATACTTCCCCCTTTAAAAATCTAATGAGAATGAAATTAACTTTACTTCAAAATTACCTTAATCTTGATGTTTTTCAGGAAAATTAAAAGAATTTTTCTAAGAGAAGTTTTTTATTGAAATCAATTTTATTTCTGCATAATTTTCTTTTTTTTTATTAATATGTATGTACAATGCATACATGCACTCACGCGTATCAGGATTTCTGAAGGATAATTTTTTTGTTCAATATTTTCTTCAGTTGAAAATTGTGATTGCTCTTTGGAATAAAATGCAACCAAATTCTAATTTAAATACTTGGAAATGTATTTATTCTATTTGTTCCGGGGTAACAACCAGCAATTCAGACTCTTCCAGCTATTTTCTACTACATTGTGCATTTGTATAAATTAGTTACATTGTTGGAACTTTGATTTTATTATTAAATGTGTATGTAATTGCCATTCAAATTATATTAGCGTTTTTCGATATTATTTGTACAAACTCTCCTATTTCTTGAGAATAACATTAGATTTCTTCAACAAATTAATGTATTGCACTATTATGGAAGTAAATGCTTAAAATTAAAAAAAAATATTGTATCTTTTTAATTTGATTTATAATATTTAAATCCTTCGTTCTTTATCGAGTTTTTAATCTTATCTCTACTATTAATAAGGGTGAATAATGTCTTTGAGTATCCGCGTGTTTTGGAACTCCACAGAACAAACCCGTTTGACATAAAATCAATCTTGGAACAAATAATCTTGGAGAATTCGAATGTTTCACAAGAATAGGAAAGCTATTTTTTTAATTTAATTAATTGTAAATTAAACGGAATTTTGGTGTTTTATTGCAGCAAGTTTTAACAATTCCTACATAAAAATGCTTTTGCGTCATCTGAAAATTCAAAATATTAACTTTTTAATGATTTAAACTTTATCTGTATATCTTTATCTATTTTTGATAAATTGTTATTAAAAACTTTAAGCGTATTTTACATCAAATTTCATTGCTGAAGTGAAACTGAAATTACTTTCAGTACTGTTAGTAATGTTTTATTCTGGCTTTTTGTCCATTTTAAATTATTAAGTTATGAAGTCTCGGCTTATTTTTCCATGTTAAGTAGGTTTTAATATCAGGTATGATTCTATGAAATTTTTTAAAATTTAAATCATTTAAAATTGAGGTTTAATTTCAGATTCAAGTAGTGATGAAAACTTTTTGCAACGTTCATTTTCAAGCATTGCTGTTTTTTGCTGTAATATAACTGTAAAGTATAAAATTATAAACAGAAAATTTGTACAATGAACATAAAGTTGCAAAGTTTTATAAATATTGTTAATAATAAATCAGATGTTTGAAATTTAAAAAAAAACTTGTTAAAAATCCATTAAGACCAATTTATATAAAATATTTAATTGAAATTTTTGGTAAGCATTAATTTTGGGGAACCCACTGATCACCAAAAGTACCAAATAATTGACTGAAAAATTTGCTAGCAGAATTTTAGCCTTCGAAATTATTTCTGTTATTTCTGTAACCTTCATTTTTCTTCTGATGCATGCTTTATATTTTTGCAGAATGTACCTGATAATGGCCTGCTTCATGAAGTCAAATTTTTTAAAACTCAAAAATTAAAACTAAACATATGTGCCGATCAGATGGGTCATCCTACCATCGAGAAAACAATTAAAATTCTCAAGTTGGCCGATAGAGACGTTACAAAGTTCGAGAAGAATGTGAAGAAAATCGAAAATTTGCTCAAACGAACTACCGATAACGTTGCTTACCTATCACTACTAGAGAAAAATGCAAAGGTAAGCTAAGTGAATATTTTTCTACTAAGAATAAAAAAAATTAAGAAGCCTTGCTTTCTTTTAATTGCTCTCTAGCATACGAAGCTTGCGAATAAAAATTATTGCAATCGTAAAAAAAAAATAAAAAAAAAACTGTAGCAGACGCCCGTTTCCAATGCTTTGTCAATGTTGCCAATGCATTGGAAGTAATGGAAGCCAATGCATGCTTTCCGCAATTAATTACAATAAAGAAAGCAAGACCGGATAGTACGGAAGTCGGATAGTCGCGAACCAGATACTCGGGAGTGCACTGTATATCATTATTTATTAATCTTTTAACATGACATTTATTGACGCACATGAAAACGCTCACGAACGCAATGAACGATATTCAATGTTACATCTCTAATTAGATATTTCAAATTTGAATAGCTAAGTACAAGAAAAAAAAAACCGAAGAAAAGTTCTAGAGAAACTGCCCATCCGTCGGTCCCCATGGTAACCACAGTAGAAAAGGGGAAAGGGCGTCTCTAAGACAGAACAATTAACCGTAGAGCTGAATAGATCAAATTTGATATGCATTTTTGCAACACATATCTGCAATCCATATATAAAATTTTAAAAGAAACACTAGTCCTGCTGATTGTAATTCTGTCTGTCTGTCGACTTGTTTGACTAAAATTGTAGCCCTCCCCCCCAAAAAAAAAGAAGAAGAATTAGCTGGATGGATAAATTTTCATATTTTGTCTTAAATAAAAGTCATTGTGGCTGAATTTGTACGCATCTGCTTCTAAATAGCTCTGCCGATTTCATCTAAACTTCACATACTTATTCTTTAAGACAAGATAAAAAAAGAAATGCTGTCAACTTTTCAAAATCTAAGAGTTAATTAAATATTCAAATCATTAGCAATTAATCCATATTTTCTTGCCGTTTCAATAACTTCTAAGAAGAAATATTTTAATGCCATAGGAAAATTCCAAATTTTAATTTTTCTGCGACACCAAATTCTGTTCTGTGCGAATTTTTTGCCCCTATAGTTATTAATTCTTTAAAATTGTAGCACAGAAGATTTTGAAACAAGGTAACAGTAAGACTTCGATCTATAGTTCTATAGTATATTTCTTTAAACTTCTTACTACTATTTCTTCTCTCTATTTCAATCCTACTATTTCTAATTCATATCGTTTGGAATTTTTTTTTATTGGTTTTAAAGTAGTGATCAACACCTAAGTGCAATTAATCAAGTAATGTAGCATAATAAACGGATTGTGTATATTATAATAACGTATACAAAAGTTTGAAAAAATATTATATATAATATTAAATAATTAATAATGTTAAAAATATTATACATAAAAGTACATTAATTCCGACAAAATTGGGTATATTAGCTAATTTTCACATAAGATTACAGATCTACACAAAATGTTTGATAGATTGAAAATCTGCCAGTCTACTCGTTCTTGTGCATAACTCAAAAATGCATCCAGCTAAACAGATTGTATTTGGTATATAATGTTATTACCAAGAACACAGAACTGTATGAAAATTTGTACCAATACCATCAACGAGCTGATTATCTTTCAGTTTATCTATTCGAGTATATATGAAAGCAGCAAATTACAGAGATGAATTTTAGTATGTGAAATTTACACCAGGCTTTTTGGTTTGCTTTATATTTTAGTCCAATGGTTAGTTAATTCAGTTCCCTCAATAAGTAGTCTCTCTTTTTATCTGTCCGTGTATATATAAAAACGACAATTCACAAACAAAAAAAATACAATCTGGACGCCCCATTATAAAGCTGTATGAAAATCTTAATCCTATCAAGATGCGGTTCAAACTTTATCTTATATTATAAATTCAATCACAAAATCGGCTGGCTACATTGCGTATGTACACTAGGGTGATCGCAAAACATAATGGGAAATTTTCTTCGTGGTAAATTCGAGGATACACTCCAAAACAATGGCGATTGATGTACAAATAAAATTGACAAAGTTTTAGCTCAATCGTATGATATTTAAACCTACCTCATCAATCTTAAAGTATTTCTCAGTGTCTTAGGCTATCTAAGCAAGCAAGCAGTGTAATTACGGGCAATAACAAAAAATCCTATTCTTTTTTTTTTTTTTCTTTTTTTTCCGCTAGTTGCTTCTTTCGGAACCAGTGGATGATGATTTGAAGAAAATTCTTTTCGATACTTTCGTCATTCTGAAAGTGACCTGGGTGCAATCAGAATACTACGGCGAGGACAAAAACTTGTGTCGGCTTTTGAGCGGAGTAGCCATGCTCTTGAAGGAAAGAGTAAGGGGAGAAGCTAAAATCGATGGGCTTTTCCGAAAACCTTTACCACAAGTAAGCGCACTTTTCTGCTGAGTGGCAACGAAATTACTTCACATGGTACGATTCTCATGTGTCGTTCTCAAATATCACAGCCTTGCCATTTTGCTTATTTATTAAAGGAAAATGCACACTATACGCATAAAAATTCTAGTTGCAGAGTGCATCGCAAAATGGAAAGCAGAAACACAGAAAATGTAAAATTTATACATTGCGATTGACAAGAACATTATAAAACTATGCGAATATTTAATATGCGTATAGAATCAATCTAAAAATCTCAATCTCAAAAGCATTGAAAACCCATCGTGAATTTAAAAGTTGAATATATGTGTTGTATGCATCGTTTCACGAGCACTGTTCTCAAAATTAGGGAATTTCTTATCACTTTTCAGTAATATTTTCCATCACAATTTTATTTTAATTCGATGATTTTAATATTTTTCAAGCAGAAACCATAAATTATAAGTAAGCACTCAACACTTTGATTTTTTCAAAATGCAAGCAAGGTAATCGCTTCCTCTTCAAAAAACATTTTACATCAAAATCACATCGCATACTCGATATGTTAATCGCCACATGAAGCGAGTATGTTTCACAGGTAATTATTTGTTCAGGCCATATGAATCGAACATGCTTCCAATGCTTGCATCATAAAGACTGTAACTGTTTTGCGTAGTCCAAAAAGACCAAACTGTATTTTGTGCTGAGACGATAAACACATTTAATTCAACTCTTTAATTGAAAATGGAGTTCTTTTTCTTTTAAAATTTGTTATGGTGATTTTCCGACTGATTTTCCACCGGATAATCGTATATTGGCATTTCTTTTTAATTAGTCGCTTAATATTCTTCTGTAATTTCCAGTTTCTCTTTAAAATAATTATTATTCCTCTTTCCTTAAGAGAATATTTCGTTTTTGACTAATACTATTTTATAATATCTTGTTATTCAATTATGTTTTCATTGATTCTTTAGATTAGTCAAATTACGAAAGAGTCCATCGAAATTTTACAATATTGGAAAAAACTCTACTTTGAAGAATGTGAGAAAGTGAAAAAGTATGGAACTTCTTATTGGTGGAGATTCGACACTCGAATTTTATTCGATGAGACTGATCATGTGATTTCCATTTGCGAAGACCTCGGAAGAATATCTACGGTAGGCTAACAATATACTTCTTCTAATATACTTGTTTGATTTAACCAACAGTTATTTCTAGTAGACTTTACTCTTCGATTAAGAAGATTATTTTACTTCAATTCCTGCATTATGTCATAATATTACACTGCTTTGAGAATAATATCTGCGATATCAATATAAGCAAAGTATATTCATAGATATCGCGGAAATAATAAGAAAGTTTTTACTTTTGACTCTTCACTTTTATAATAAGCTCACGGAAAGATCAACTTTTCAGGTTAACAATAAAGAGGACACACCTGTACATTTTTAAAAACTTTTAACATTACCATTATTATTATTATTATTGTTTATTGTACTTTTTTGTTCATATTTCCTATTTCAAGCCATCATTACCAACTCCATTTTAAAGTTCATTTTGTGATCTTAAACCTTGTTTAACATAATACCGATAAAATACAACTCTTGGTTTGCCACAGAACTGAAAATTTTTATTGTAAGTATAAAGCTTGGAATGTGAGTGTAAACACTGCGCAAAACATTCCTGACCCGGAAACGCCTTGTTTTTAATAAATTTTAATCAATGTAATACTTTAATAGTACTATTACAAATAATATACTATTACAAATGCTAATTCAATTCGTTCTAAATTCTCTTTGAAATTAAGGATTTTTTCTTTCTTTCTCGCATATATACTAAGAGAAAGCCTTATTTTCATCAAAACATTTGGTTTCCGAATTTTGACAAATCCTCATGCTTTAGATTTTTCTGAGTCAGAATATGCCTGTCTGTAAAGAAAGCAACTCAAAGAAACATTGTACTAGAAAGATGAATTTTGGTATGTGGTCTTTGTACCATATTGTCAGATTTCTTTCAAACTTTGAATGAAATTCATTCTCAGGAAGACTCTCTGTCCTTCTTTGCAAACACAGTAACTTGAATAGGAATAATTAGAACAACGTTGGATGAATGAAATTCAGCATGGGGCTTTAGTATCAGAAAAGTAAATATATTGTTACGAATTTTACCGGGGTTCGTTTGGATAGTGGAAGTGATATGGTGTAAAGAACGCTCAATCAGCAGGCGGCAGTAGAAAATAAAACAACGACGTTTATTTACACGAAGACACACAGGACAGCGCAAAGACGACAACTATATACAGCACAGAGAAGACAATTACCGCGAGACGTGCAACAGCAGCGCACACAACAAAACTGTACTCTACTTCAGACAGTAGCGCACAGCTCAGTTCAGCACTAGCTTGACTCCGTCGCTGCTCTGCTAATCCCTGGAAGACCAGTTCTTCACCGTCGATTTCGACTACTCTGCTCTGTCGCTTCCGACTACTACTACTACTCCGTCCACTCTGAATACTGACTTCGACGACTCTAGCAGCACAGACTGGCTCCTTTTATAGGTCTCAGGAGGCGGGGCTAGAAGCCTCTCAACCAATCAGGAACGTTCGAGGCGTATCTCGGTTCCTACTGGACGGATCGGGAAAATTCTCGATGTTTCGGGTATAATCTATTTTGGGGCCAAAGTCGCCAAATTCGTCATCAAGTCGCCAAATGGTCGCCAAGCTCTGGTACCTCCAACGTGACACACGGACTCCGTCCAATACCGATGACTTTAAAACAGTCTTTCTGATAGTGGAACAAACTATGCTGGGAAGCCGAATTGCAGGTTTATAACAATATGTTAAATTTTTTGTCAAATCGGTCAATGAATTAATTATCTGTTGGTCTAAACACTAATGTGATAGATCGAAAACGAAGCGACTTAGATGAATAGAATTCGGCATGGGATTAAAATTGTAACTCTCTGTCGAATTTTGATTTCAGTCAATGAAAAAAAGGAGCCTAAAATGTCAATTCAGTTTTCTCCAACGGCACAAAACTCTCATATATGAGATTTTGAAAATAAAATTCTGAACAATCGTGGTGTTCTCGGCCTAGCCAATGTCTACATATTCTATGTGGAACTACGTCATATTTATTCGAGAGCATACAAGAAAGTTCTAAGGAGACCACTCCCTCTAGTTCGACTTGAAAGTGAAAAAAACTTTTCAACCTTGGGAACTTTAAAATAGCAACATTTTATTTTTGGTCATTGACTCATCGCAATTGCAATTTACAAGAGGTGTTCAAACGAAAAGGTACGAAACGTCGTAACAACGTAACCATTAACATATTTGTCTATGTCGCTATGGAAGAACGTAGCCAGACATCTAAGGATGCGATTGGAGTCTCCGGCATAGACGGAAGCATGCGCGGGCGCCCGCACGCGCAGGAGAGAACAGAGGCTCTTATAAAGAGCATCATCCCATTGAAGTGAATTCCTCGAGCACAGAAGAGCCATTAACTCTGATGTGTACTGTGAGACACTCCGAAGATCATGCAGGTTCATTAAAAACAGAAGAGCGGGGCTACTCACGGAAGGTGTGGTTCTGCTCCATGATAACACGCTTCCATACGTCTCCAGGATCACACATGTGGAACTGGCCAAGTTCAAGTGGGAGCAACTCGACCATTCGCCCTACAGCCCGGACATGTCGTCCTGCGATTTTCATGATATATTTAGGTCACTGCTTTTTTGAATTATTGCGTTAACATGTTTCTGAAAATACAGACCTGCAGATAGTTAACCCGTAGATGGATTTTGCTCAAAACTTGACAGGTGTCCCCACAATAGAGGCTAAATCTGAGTATCGAATTTTATTTATCTACCGCTCTTCGTTTTGTAATTATCGTGTTAACTTTTATTCGAAAAGCTGGATAGCGGATTTCCTCTGAACAGATTTTACTCAGTTTGACATATTTGACTAAAGACCATATGCCGAATTTCATCCGTGTAACTGAAATCGTTTTTGAGTTCTCTTTGGCACAGACAGATATTTCCCAAAAAGACATTTTTCGAATTCAGGAAGTTTCAAAACGTCAAAATTAGTCGAAGTTCTAAAGTTTGATTTTTTTTTAACTATTACTAAACTTTCTCTATACTATGCAAATGAGAAAGTAATAAATTAGGAAAGAGCAACTACTTGGAGTTTTTGGAGATTCGATAGATAGATAATTCGTCAGTGACAAATTTCAACGTGATGTTTTTTTGTTGTTGATCATCAATCGGCCGGATTTCTCATCACGATTAGCTAAAATAGGAATTCTTATAAATATTTCGAAAAATAGTTTTAAAAAAATACGGTTTGACGACGGATTGTAAAACCCTCTGCGCTTTTGCGCATGCGTTAGAATGGGTTTAATTCGATAAAATAGGAGTGAGAGGAAAGATGAAAGGAGGAGATGTTTCCATTTAACAATGAAGACTCGCGGATTTATGAGACTTAAACATTACAGATAATTAGTAATACAGAAGGAAAAAGGCACTAATGCACATTAAAATATTTCAGAGCAATTTTTATTTAATACTAGCAGCCTTTGGCGACCAGTCGGTTCGCCAATCTTAATGTTCTTTAAAATTTTAATAATTTAATATGTTATGCAATTCCTGCTTTAATAGCTTCTTCATCAAAATACTTCAAAACTTCAAATTTTGATAGTCATATAATTTACTCATTAATATTATAAAGGCCTTCACTCATAACGTTATATGTATCTCTCTAATTTTCTGTTAGCTCCCGTAGAATTTATGGTTTAAATTAAAGTGGAAAGGATTAATCTGCAATTATTATAATAATATTTTTTATTGAAACAAAGTATTTTTTTTATAATAGGATTACTGAAAACTGAGTCACTGAGCGTTTAAACTTTATGGGCACTGAAGAATATCTTTCTTAATTTATGTAATATCTCAAGAATTTGTCAACAAAATGTTCTCAGATTCATCATGAGCAGATCGATTAATGAACAATGTTTAATTTTAAATGCATCAAACACTCAGAAAATAAATAGAATGGTTTTAAATAATCGGTCGAAAACAGGTTAAAAAAACTACTTAAAAACCGATGTTGCTTAAAACTATAAGCATATACAAAAAAATATATAACTAACATAAATACGATTTAATTACAAAAGTACACAACTAACCTAAAAATAATTTTAATCAAGTCAACATCCGTTAAAATTTTTTGTCAATAATCAGAACACAATGCGCATGCGTGAATTATCAACCCCAGTTACGGTAACGCAAATGCGTGAATTTTTCTACGCCAGTTGGGGTAACTCTATGCAGATTAGATATTTTTAATTTCCTTTATTCTGTTAAATTTTAATTCAAAAGTACTTCAAAATGAATCTGAAAGATCGATTAATTAGCAATATTTAATTTTAAATGTATCAAACATTAAGAAAATAAACAGAATCGTTTGAAATAATCGGTCGAAAAATCTTAAGTCTAGCCTCATTAGCGTGGGAAAAAAAAACTGAAGCCTTACTCATTTGGCGGTGGGGAAAATGAAGATTTTTTTGGCGGGAAAGTTAGTTTTAAATTAATAATTAAAATTCTAATTAAAAATTCAAAAAAGGGACCTCATGTGCACATTCTCGACCTCCAAGGTATACATGTACCAATTTTGATAGCTGTAGATCAAACTGTCTGGCCTGTAGAGCGCCAACATACACACACACATTGAGCTTTATATATGTATAGATAGATAAGGGACATAAACATTAAATTATGAAGAAAAAATGAAAAATTTCTGTTCTTAAAATTTGGTAATAGCTTTTTTACAACATAATAATGATCTCTTTTATATTAAAATGCTTCTTTTTATATGCTATTAAATTTTTTCAGGAATATTTTAATTCCCTATCTTCTGCTTCTTGGTCACAATATTTAATGATATTATGTAAAATTTTCTTCGTACCATTCCTGAAAGCTTTTTTTTATCCCTTTTGGCTACACATATCAATACGAAATTTTGAGTTAAAATAATATGCTGCCAGAAAGAACACAACACTCACATACACGTGAAAAAAAAATTGAACTAAAAAGTATCTAATGGAGGAAATCTAAGGTCAAAGGTGAATACCGGAAATGTGCTTATGTTCCGCGTCGAAATGTTGTCGTCTCAGAATCCGTTAACGAACTGTATAACGGATCATACCATTGGTCGAATGAGCATATTTCAAAAGCGATAGTATTTTATAGATTTTTCCAGTAATCGGCAAAAACGTTACACAAAATGAGATTCGAATTTCAACTGACCGGTATTGTTAGAACGAGATGTTGAATCTGAATGACCTAGACAAACAACTATGAAACACATTTGTACTGTACCATTAACTTTAATAACAACATACAAGCACAACTATTAGAAAAAAAATGCCATGTTACTTCACAACACATCTGTTTGAATTTTAATCTTAGGTAGTTGCAATTGAAGAAGTTTATAAAGAATTTTACATTAATGTTCAGATTCCTTTTCTTTTCCATGATTTATACCTTTGAAATGAACTGTTTGTAGAGATTAGTATACGAAATAAATCATATATCAGTTAAGATTTATTTTTTATTATTGAGAGTGCGAACTACCACTATTAAAATTTTAAGTTCCTGGTCAAAAGATTATACATTAAATAGAGTCAATGCATGCTCACATAATACACATCAAATACGCCTCATCAGTTTCATGTTAAAAAGTCCAAAGCGAATCTTTTAGAAGGAAAAGAAAATGAACCAGAAAATGGCATTTAATGTTCTGCATTTACATATTAGAGGAGTACAGGCGCACGTTTATTCAACAATCACATGATAAAATATTCCTCTTTATGCTCAATTTCCACAATTATGAAAGTAAGAACCTATAACCATTTTATGCATTTAGGATTTAATAGAAGCTTGACTTAAGTTTCTACATTTTGCCAAGCAAAATGGAATCAAACCGTATCTTTCATACAACAAATTATTTAGAATGCAATATTCAATTTTGCATTAAAAAATGTAGCATCAGAATTTGTTTTGTAAAGTTTTGCTGAAATAGTCATAGCTCACAATGTAAATTCAGAAATTAATTCTCTATTGCCTAACAGCGATCAATTTTCGTCTGTCTGAAATGCATTCCAATTCAAATGAATTATATAAATGATCATCAAAACAATTCAGATTAAAAAGACATCCGCAGGACAATAATTTTTATAAATTTATGAAAAAGCACCATGACTTTTTTTACGATAATGACCTAACTGAATCATAACTTTTAAAAAGAGAATTACTTACTCATTATTGAAGTACCGTCAAATAAAACGCTCTTGAAAGATAATTATACAAGCTAGAAGTATCATTGATTAATCCACACATTCAAAACCCGAACGCCATCATATACTGACGAACACAAATCTTAAGTACTAATAAGAACAGATATACATTAGAGAACAATAATTTAAAAAAAAAATATTTTTAAGAACAACATTTTGAGCAGTTGTTATTTCTGTCTTTTTTTTTTCTTTGTTTATGATATAATAGAATACTATACATCTCATTTGTAATGTCTCCAATGGGAAAAAAATAGAAATGGAAGACTGAAAAATGATAAAAAGGAAAACCAGAAAGCCATATATATTCATATATAATTAATGCTTTCCTATTTCATGTCGATGCTTAGTGCAGCGATTTAATTTTGGAATCCGAAATGTCTTTTAGAAAAAGTAAAAGACTTGAAGTCACAAAAAGGTGCATTAAATTTCTAAATAACATGGCATGCATATTAGCACTTACCATGTGACTGTTTCTTATGTACGTTGATCTCATTAAATAAAAAGAGTTATGCGGTCTTTCCCATTTACAGGTACTTCAAGAACTCTATAATATTTTCAATACCAATTTGAGATTTTTTGCCGAAGATATGAAGGATCTTAGCTTATTGCAAAATAGGATATTCGGTATGACGGCGGTTATACAATACGTAAGTTACTCTATTAATTTTATTTTATTATTTTTATTTATTTATTTTTGCAAATTAGGATTTAATGTATTATTTCTTTTAAATGTGTGGCACGAGGAAGTAACAAATAATAACAGAATAATAAATCTATATAATGCCCTTCTTCTTTAGCTTAGTAATTTACTTTAGTTAGAAAAAATATTGTACTAACAATTCAATTCTTAAATGTTTTGGCACCAGTCTTCTTTTTTTTTTTTTTTTTTTTTTTTTTGGAGCTTTTCTTTTTATTTCGTTTAGGAATTTATTTGGTTGTTGTGAAGGTGGCATTCGATGTGTGTGTGGGGGGTGGGGTGGGGGGGGTAATTACTTTACGTAATGCTCTTTGCATTGAGACATCGAATGCTTAAGTGATTTAAAGAAAAGGTGGCTAGTTCTATCATCTGACTGTGTTCTTAAGGTATCTAAGTTAAAAAGATGCTTTTCATAAAAAATTTAAATATGATTTCAAGATTTAAAAATAAAGTCCTGACTATTTAGATTCAATAACAGTCTTTATTTTTAATCTATGTGTAATATAAAACTACAAGTAAATCAGTTTCAGTAATACATAACAGATAAAAAGAAAACCGAAAATAGTTATATTTTAAACCGGAAGCAAAGGTTTTGTCCTATTTTTATGAAAAAAAAAATTCTTAGAAAATAACATTTTAAATGTCTGTTTTGACTATTTATCTGCAATTATGTTAAAAAGAAATAGAAACAGCTCCTGTGTGTTTATATGAACTAATGTTCAAGCACATTTTATAATTCATTTTCTGACAACAATTATTACATTTTGATCAGTTCTAGAAAAATATGATATCTCTCAGAAAATTCATTTATAATTTAATGAAATTTGGTATGCATATATTAAAAAAATTTGAAGGGCGATAGATTTACAGATAGCTTTATTTAATCATGTTTTACTATCATTTTCAGCTGAAAACAAAGAATAATTTTGATAAAGAATCCCTCCTTCAAATGTTTATAAAATGCTTATTTATTAAAATACCCTTTATTTTGTGATTTAATATATTCTAGACACTTTTAGATGTATATTTATGAAATAAAAATTAAATATTCCATTATTTTTTTAATTATGCAGTTTTTTTCTCAGAATTAAAAGTTTTGCTAAAAATTTATTAAATAAACAAGGGTTGTTTTTTTTGCGAAAATTTTTTGTAATATTATATATTTTTCTAATTTTTATCTACTAAGTCTACTACATGGATAAGTTTTTTAATGTGTACTTTTTATTATTATAATTTTTCCGAATCTAATTAGACACCTTAACAAGCATTGTTTTAAGATTGGAAAACAATGTTATATTATATTATATTATATTATATTATATTATATTATATTATATTAAGACTGGAAGACTGTATTATATTAAGACTGTCGGTCGCTGCTATAGTATTTCCTTATTTTCCTCCAAGAAAAACGCTTTTTTTTTTTTTTCAATTCCCCTGAAAATTTTCTACGAAGATATTTTACTCCCATGTATTAGCAAATTAATCAGATTTCTGCATCAAGTAGTGCTCCAGGTCATTTTCACCAACAGAAGATGTTAAGTTTCTACTTCTTTATTTCATGGTTAACTGAAATGCTCAACTAAAGCAAGTGGAAGTAGTTCATGACACTATAACAACGAAACCAAATCATACAAAAAATTTGCTATAGGGTACTTTTCAGATAAGGTTAGGTTGTCTAATTGCTCTATATTGCAGTGCGAACGAAGTAACACTCTATTATACATTAAAATCCTTTATTATTAGATTTATCACTTTTGGAAATTAATATCTTCGCTCGAAATATTTATTATTTTTTATTTCATAAATCCATGATGAAAAAACGATAAATTCTCATTCGTGGAAAATCCTTAATCAAAAAGGTTATAGAATATGTTTTGTCTTGATACAGTTACACAGAAAGAGTATCTGTAAGATACACATTTTGGGATATAACTGATGAATACCTTTCAGAAGTCAAATCATTTCTGCATAGAAAACCAAATATACTTAAGTGCAATTTGTAGCCTTGAACTCAAAATCTATAAACGGGTTGTTTCTTTTTGCCTTATTCCTTTTATTTGTCTGAAGCTTTATTACATGTCACTCAAAATTAATTTTTAATTACTTAGAATTCTGAAATATTGATAAAAATGTTAAGTCATTTTTTTCTTTTCCTTTGAATCATGTAGTCGGGCATTGATGCATTCGATTCCAAAATGAAGACCGAGTGGGATCGAATCACTCGAATCTTTTTCCGAGACGTCAAAAATTTCGAGAACCAAATGAAGCAGTACATCGGCAGGATGTTCCAATCGACTTTGTCTTGGGAAAACGCCTACATACTCGCCAAAAGTTTCGACAAAGTCACCGTTTCGGTGTCCATCAGGGAATTCATCTTGAAAAGTCGGGCCGACATGCTCAAACAGTTCATCAGAGAAGTAAGTAAGTTGTCGAATTAAAATTTTGTTATTCAGAGCTCGACAGAGAGAGAGAGAGAGAACTAGCTGTCACTTACTGCAACATAACTACATGATCGCAATCATCAGTATACATATATATAATCTCCAAGCAAAATCTGTTATGTTCTTTTGGCGTTTAGTGATTCAAACATGTTTTGTGTGTGTGCTAATGATATAATAATCAGTTATGGGTTCGTAAACTTCACGTTTTATTTACGTTTTAATGCTGGATTGTAGCATAAATCCAGCATAAAAAACGCAAATAAAAGTGAAGTATGGAATTTTTATTATGTAAACTTGCATTTTGTTCCGAAAAGATCCAAGAAGTACTTATTACAGTTCTATTAAGTAAGATGTAGGGCTTGATGAAAAAAAAAAAAAAAAAAAAAAAAAAAGATTGGGAGATTTCCAATAAATATGAACGTTATTGCGTTGCATTTCGATGTCGTAATTCATTATATCTTCGTTCCCGGGATAGTTGAAAGTTTTTTTCCATAATTTTTTTCAGCAGATTTTTTATTTACTTTGTATTTGCGATGCATTTTTTCTATGAATAGATTGTTATTTATATATTAACTTGAATTCGATTTTAATTATTAATTTTAATCTGAGTGTTCGTTAGCATCATATATACTATATCTATGCATATATAATATTGAGGGAGAAAATAACGCTATAAGGAAATAAAAATTTTCGCGCGCGATTGGGAATTGTACAATGGAGGGGGGGGGGGGTAGGACACAAAGATAAAAGAATGGGAATTAATTGTGGGAAAAATGACTTTGCATTTTATTTACATTCTTTTATTCTGAATTATAGCAAAGGTTAATGAGCTGATATCTGCTAATTCGTAATATTCATTTGGAAGTTATCTCTAATATTTTCTTTCAGCCTTATTTTAATTTACTATTTAGCATTGAATTTTGTTCTGTTGGTGGATCGCTATTTGTTTCAATATATTTACATCTAAAGTGTACTGCAAATAATAAGCATTCTGCCAATGATTAAGCACTCTGCCAATGTTCATGAGATAATCTACCATAACTTTTGTTACTTAAACTATGATAATCATTTCCGAGCTATTATTAACAGGATAACAGCCCATCTATCAAGCGAATTTTCTACAGATGCATATAGTATACAAACAATAAGTAAAAAAGAAATGCAAGATAGCACATACACAATTACATATATAGACAAATACCAATTTAATTAATGTAGTTAAAAATAAAGTGTTCTAAGGGTGACATATGCCAAATGTTTTCGATGAATCATAAATAAAATTCTTAAATTATAATCCATATCATTTCATCACAGTTGGGCAATCATTCCGAAATGGAACCAATCGTAACTCTAAAACAAAAGTCTTAAAAAACTTTTGTTTTAGAGTTACGTTTATTTCTGGATAAATTAACTATAAACAGAAATGAGCCATATAAATGAAATCTGACGCATAATTGTATCAACTAAAAGTAAGAATCTCTGTCAAATTTTGGATCAAATCAACAAAGGGAAATCTATCTGCTCCGTACGCGTGCATTTGAACGCGGAATTTCAGAAACACTGTAAGATACATTGATAAACTTTAGAATACCATTTTCATCCCTGCAATGATTGATCAATATAAAACTTTAGATCTAATCACTCTCTGTTGTTTGTCACGCATCTGTGAAGCAGAGAGGATAGCATATGTTATTTAATACTGAGTTCCCTATAAAATGGTCAACATCAGTTTAAGGAATAACGGAATCATTAGTGGATTGTGTGGTTGGAAGGCACCTATCTCTTCTTTGTGATTTAGCACCTCGTCTTCTATACAAGTGTGATAAGTATGTGGTGAATGGCATATAAGCCAGTTAACAACTTTTCTACCCGAACGATCGTTTTGGTAAAAATTGCTAAGTTACTGGACTGCTAACCAAAAGGTCCCAGGTTCTATCCTACGCACATCGCTTACCGCCTCATTGGTGACCTCGGACAATGAACCTTCGTACAGCTGTTGTGGTGCCATCTACCCGCAACCCAAAGTCGTCAGACTCACTTGACGCAGCAACCCAAAGCCGCCAGACACACTTGGCGCATTAGCACCCACACACGCTCACCATAATGCTTGGCGCTATTCAACTGGGTACCGGCCCATTAAGACAACAGCTAATATTACATCACCACTCAACATCCATATCGTTCGTCTCACCTCCGACTCACTGGAGGGAGAGTACTGTGGTGAATGGCATATAAGCCAGTTAACAACTCTTCTACCCGAGCGATCGTTTTGGTAAAATTATTAAGTTACTGGACTGCTAACCAAAAGATCCCAGGTTCTATCCTTCACGCATCCCATATCGCCTCAAGTACTCACTCATAACAGACGGATGGAATGCAAATATATTCGGTTGCAATAGAGAATAAAGATTCATTTTCTAACCGTCAATACATATTAATTTCCATTGGTCTTTTCATTTTTAGATTTCCGAGACTGAAAATCTATTCATAGCTCAAGAGCGGGAACCACCGCCGCTGCACGCTGTGCCTGAAACGGCATCCGCTATTCTGTGGGCGCGTGATCTGATCATAAAAATATCCAAGCCGATGTCTAAAATCAGAGATTCTTTTAGAATGGACGACAAAGACAAAGAGGTAAGTAACAGATAAGCTGCATTTCTTCAAATCTCAAATAGTTTAATGTTGTAAATTTTAATCATTATATTCAGAGGCATCTCGTTGATAGAAGATAGAAGGCGGAATAAGAGGCTGAGTGTCATGAAGCCAGGTTAAATAGCCCAGGATTTGATCCTAATATATTTAAAAGTGATTGATGTTGCGGAATTCATCTGATGAGTGTACAGTGAATCCAGCAAGCTAAATAATGAAAAACAACACTTTATTTCCCGAATATACCAAAAAAAAAAACGCTATAGGAAAAACACGTGAAGATGCCCTATAGAACAGTACTTGTAGAAATTAAAACACACAACAGGAAGCAAATCACTAATTAAATTTTAAAAAATAATAGTACATCGCTTGGCGTCTACAGCAAGCTAGCTCTTCTAAGAACAAAACTCCAGAGAGAGATTCACTCATTTGAACGTGTCGCACTTGTATAATTTTTCAGTAATAAGTAAGAATTTTAGTAATCTTCAGAAGAAACCTCAGATATCGGTTCCTTATACAGATAGAAGCATAATTCTTGCATTTTCCAGAGCCCTCATTTTTACCACCAAATTCGTTGCCAAATGTTAATAGCCTAATATCCAATAAGAATCGCTGATCTCTCTCTCCTACCATAATTGGTAGAAAAGAGAGATTAGGAATGGCAGTTTTCTTAGAATAACACTTCTCTAATACCAGTTTTCCTATTTGGGGGGGGGGGATCTTGATATCAGCTGAGGTGTGTGTGTGTTTATGCAGCTGTATGCTCCGAGATAATTGGAATAAAAGGCTAAATGTATGATTATTTTTTAATTCACTGAAAGTTCTATCAAAATTTTGAAAACAAAAACATTTATTAGGTCTGCATTTATTGCCCAAACAGTAATTATTCACCAAATTTATTCCCTCTAAGTTCGACGGTCTCTCTCGGAAATGCGTCCCGTACGCAACATACACGATTGCATAGTGTAATCTGTAGAAAGTAATGCATCTTAAAAACGTTATTGTTTTCAAATATATAATTTTAAAGTTTGACTTTAAGTCTATCGAAGAATTTTGAATACGTATCTCTGTGCATATATCATTATGGTAAATCATTATAGAAAATTATAGAAAATAGAAAAAAAATCATTATAGAAAAAAAATCAGAATATCATTATAGAAAAAAATTTTTAAAATAAAAAAAGTATCATTATTTGTTATAGGCTCTGGCACGTTTCATAAAGACAGAAAAAATGTTATCTTCTTATCAGAAAGAGAAGTACGAGGCCTGGAAAGGGATAGCGCAAGAAAAGTTAAATACATTTCTGCAAGCTCATATACTGATGAAGTTTCATCCACAATCTGCTAAATTTATCAATATAAGTAAATATTTTTCTCGTCCTATTTTGTAAAGTGCGTGGTTTGTTTGTAAAAACACAAATTTGAATATGCATCTAATATCTTTAATTGAGAAATTTTTGTAAATATATATATATATACAAGAATTGCTCATTTAAAGAAACTTCAAAAGCGTTACTCATATAAGTAAACTTCAAAAGCAAACCTTATCTAAATATAAAATTTGATTCAAATATATATATATAAGGTTTGCTTTTGAAATTTACTTATATCGGTGCTTTCCCTGAAAAATTAGTAGTAGAAATAATTTCCTATCGTCTATCTCTACTACTAATAAAGATGAATGTGTGTGTGTGTGTGTGCCAGATCGTCACTGAGGACGTATAATCCTTACTCTGTAGCCATATATAATTTATTTCTGTGAATTTTCATTAAAAAAATTCTGTCATTCTACTTAGAAAATACAAAAATTCTAATATTTTTTTTTCACTATGCTTACAGCACGGTTTGAAGAAGCTTTATTATACAAACTAAATTTCCCTATCCATCTGGAAGAGGTGTCAGTTGAAGCGAAACTTCTCGAAGCGCTAGGATATGAAATACCAGGCTTTGTGAAAAATGTCATCATTCAAGTAAGTAGTCGAAAATATTTACGAAAATAGATATGTTTACTTACAAGTGTAATACAGTGCATTCCCGAGTATCTGCAGATACTCTAATGTGGCGGAAGGGCAGGCCGGATAACAAAGCTGGATAGGCCGGAGTTCTATCAACTCATTTCTTTGTCCAACAATACCAGAAGGCAGAGATTTTATGCCAAAACTCACTTTTATAATGCGTATTTTCTGACTTCTTATTGAGTACTAAGCCCTTCATTTACCTCAAATCACGTAGAATGCGAACGCTAATCGCGGCCTGTTGAATCATAGAAGCAATTGCCGGTAATGTGTCGAGTTAAAATAGAAAGGTCTGTACTGGTAATTTATATATGTTTATATGCCGCACTGCACTTTTCAAGAATTTATTAGAAAAAAGTTAAAGTATATAAACTGTTCACATTTTTAACATAAATTCACAAATAGCGTAAAACATTAGCGTAAATCTTAGGCCTAGTTCTTAAGAAAACTGACTCAAACTAATTTTATTTTTCACTGATAAATGATTACACAGATATGAAAAGGTAACCCTAAGATGAGAGACAAAACTTGCTGTTTTTAATTTTTGAAAAAGTCCTTAATAGATGACTGCTTCTGTATTTTAACTGTCTTCCGCTACGCAATGCCCCTCCACTTAGGCAAACAAATGATAGTATCTAGCATCGCTTGATAAGTTGTCCTGTTCATTTAATTATAATATAAGAAAACTAGGCCGGATAGTAAAGAAGCTGAATAGTCGCCTACCGGATACACGGGAGTATACTGTATTTAGATATAATAAAGAGTTTGGATGCAACCAAAATCTTGACTCTCAATATAAACTTGCATGTATCACAAACACACGATTAAATTTTCCCTCGACTTGAGTAAAGCCAGCACAGCTTGGCAATGCCCCAAATCAAGAAAAGGAAAATATATCCTAATGATATAAGGAGAATCCTAATACAAATAGAGATATTTGCAAATTTTATGTCTATTCTCATTTTGAGAGATTCAAGGAAACTTTCAAAAGGTATATACTCTTTTTATCACTTCAGGAAGGAATACGTACACCAGGGTGAACATACATTCTTTTCTGTGAATAATCCGTTCACTTTCTTGAGAATGAATTGACTTGAGTCGCTCATATAGGCAATTTTTTCAGAATAATATTATCTAATTAATCAGAATAAAGTTATCTAAGCTATTCTCCTATTTTATTAAAAGAGCTTCTATGGAAAGAAGTTAAAATTTAAGAATAACCATGTTAAAAAGATAGCTGAGAGATATCAGATAAGATTTCGAAAAAAAAGGAATAACTAATACAATCTTTGGGATTAAATCAGTACATATCAGTGAAATTTTAACGTTCAACTGATGTAAGACTAAAGAATAATATTCGATACATATTAATAAGATCCTGATTATTTTGTGCATTTTGATATATATATATATATATATATGATATAAAGGATGTTCCAAAATTAACGCAAGATTTGAATTTGCTACTATTCGTGCAGTAAATTGTTCCAATTTAAAAAAAAAAAATGACAGCAGATAGCTAAAACGTAGTAAAAATGCAGCGTTACACGATAGAACAACGTTTTAACGCATGATTCGAATTAAATAAAAAAAACACGGTTTTGTAGTTAAAACTGTTTATTGTTTATTTTTATTGAATCGTAAAGTACACAGGATAGGGTTATGTATGGAATTACACATAGGGCAAATAGTTTCAATGGCTTTGCTGGCACAGATGCACTCTTTTGTAGAAACTTTCCATGACTATTTTGCATAAATGTGGCTGAATTTCGTTGCTGCGGAGTGGAATTTCTTCCTTCGATGCACGCGTGCTTGTGGGCATAGACTTTTGACTTCAAATAGCCCCATAAAAAGAAATCCAATAGTGTTAAATCACACGATTTAAGGGGCCGATTCTCAAATTTTCGAACTGTGGCCGCCAGACTTTCATTATTATTGAACAATGGAAACATGTTCTTTTATTGTGTAACGCTCTATTTTTATTAATTCAAAAATATTGGCTGTCAAATGTTTTTTTTAATACGGTTGCCAACACTTTACTGCACGAATGGTGGCGAATTCAAATCTTGCATTAATTTTGGGACACCCTTTATAATAAAACCTACATAATAAACACTATTGATTTACAAATTATATTATGTATATGAATGCATTTTTTCACACATTTAGTTTCAAATATATTATTTATTTAACTAATAATAACTCTGATTTTATTCATATAAAAGTATCTGCCGCAGATGATTAATTATATCAGAAATTTCTTTTGAGTATTGATATTTCTCAATAACAATGTCATTTCTTTGATGTTTTGAAGACTTTTCTTTGTATATAGTTTTTATTGATTATTCTAGGAGAATTCTTTCTACCTGCAAAGGAATAGAATTAAATTCATACTAGAAGAGCTCTTAGATAGTTTGTCTGATTTAAAGAAAGAAGAAGTAAGTTAACTATTATATTTTTGAAGAGAAAAGAAAAATTACGTTAGTAAAATAAAAAACTTTTTCTAATAAAATACTTCTTAAAGAAACTTGTTTAAAATCGAATTAAATATATGTCTAAATTTCACATGAATCGCATTTTAATTTTAAATTATCACAGTTGTAAAATAATGGCAGGATGTCGAAAAGTGTCATTTTCATATCACATTTCCAAAAAGTGCTACTTTTTACAAAAAATATTATTTAATAAATATTCATATAAAACTTTATATTTAGCATTATTTGTAAAGTTTTATATTTATATTTAATGTAACGTAATTACAACCTATGTATTAAATAATCCCTATCCGAATAAAATATACTTTTAATTTATTCAATTGATACTGAGTAATATTTAAAAATATATTATATTTAAAACATTATATACAAGCCGCTTTTTTGACCAGCTTGTTTAAAGAATCATTGGCTATGTAAAATTTCTAATGAATCTTGTGTGTGTAATTTAGCTTTAATGGCTTAAAATTTTTAAATTTCAAACTTTAATACTCATTTAACTCGTGCAATTTTAGAAGTCTTACACGTTTAGTTTTAGAATTGAAATGCTGCGTTCGTTTACATTAAAAAATTTATTATTAGTCCAAACATTATCAAAATAAAAATTAGAAAAATACTGATAGAAACCAGTTAGGTGAAATTCACGACTCAATCAGGAAAATTTTTATCACTTTAAGGTTATAAAAACAATTATTTGTTTATTAATTTTCTAAATATGTAGTTGAAAAATTGCATTAAAAATAATATTAACTTGCTATTTTATGGTACTGAAAGAGCAATGACATTTGAAGTAAATGTCTAATTGCAGATTTCTACTTTGGAGATACCTATTGAAAACCTTTGTTCTGTCCTTGATCTGGGGGTGCATCAAATCCAGTGGGAATCAACAGATGTACCTGACTTTATCAAAAAGTCTAAACAGGTTTCGTATTCAGTTTACAAGCATTTATTCAAACAATTAGATTTATTATTCATTACTAATTTATATATATGTCAATATTTGGGTCATAGATTGAAGGTCTACAATTTTCAGTAAACCCACACATTTTATCTCATAAAAATTTGTCTCGAATTTATTACAATATATATATATATATATATATATATATAAATTTCTTATTTTTGACTTTATACCACTGTTGGTTATTCTTCGAATTTGAAGAATGATTTTATATTTTCTTTTAGGACATCGTTAAGTCGAAAATCAAAGCTTACGGTTATAACATTGTCTGGAGTTAAATTAAACACTATGATTTAAAAATCCTAAAATTAATATACATCTTCAATCCCTAAATTGATACACATCTTCAAATTCAAATTAATAAAACTGATAATTTGAAAAAAAAAATTCTTAAGCCAAATTCTTTTAAAATTATTGAAAACATTTATTTCAGCAATTCCATTCTTATAAGTAGAAAACTCTTATTTCCATTTCAAAGTTAATCTTTTAAATAATACATTTAAAATATATTTTATTATTAACATTTTTATCTTAGAAAATTTTAGTTGATATCTACTTTAATGTACCTTATTAGTATGTAATTGCTGTAAATTAAAATTAAAAATTAATTTTGAAAAATAAGTACATTTGCATAATTGAAAAGTTAATTGTTTATTTGTTGTTGTTTTTTAATTTAAGACGTTATATACATTTTTTGTTTAAAAAATTTGTTCTAAAGTTGCAACAAAATAACACGAAAATTTCAATTACTTACTAATGTAATTAATTTTTGCATTTAGAAAAGTTGATAATATTCTTTCTCTTATCTGAAATAATTAACCACATTTCAGTTGATTTAGTCTTATGGTTTAAGAGGAAATGTAAAGTAAATCTACATATTCACAATTAATTTTATTTATATTATTTCCCCCACTCTCTCCGTATTTCCAAAAAAATGTGCCATTCCGCTACAAATTGTTGTTCCTAGTGTAACTAAAAAAAAAAAAAATCTTTTTACAAATTTATTTTAAAGAAATTTTTCGAAGCAGATTTTTTTTTAATGGTTGGTAGGTATTTAGAAATTTTAAGTATTTTAGAAATACCATTTCTTTATAAACTTTTTATAAGTTTTTTTTTTCTCAACGTAATTTATAACGTTTTTGCTTTTCCTTAAAGCAGTTCATTTCTGATATACATAGATACAAGGAATTTTAAAAAATTGCAAAGCGAAGTTCGTTTGAAGTATCAACATTTAAGATTATTATAGCATTAAAAGATTTTTGCAAATAATTTTTGCTTCTAGGATTTTTGATAATTGCGTTTATAAGTAAAATATATTCGCATCGAATTATAAAAGTTTTAATAGATTAGCTCAAATTATAATTATCAAAATAAACAACAAAAGGAAATTAAGAAACAATTTGAGGTAACAATTAAATTTAAAAAACATATTTAAATAAATTTTAATCTCATGATAGATTGGTGAAAGCATGGAAAGAACATATAGATAGAAATCATAAAAGTTTCAACATAAAATTTTGACAGGCGCCTCAATCTCAGGAGGCACCCGAGCACAAGTCGAATCTGATTGGATCGTTCGATCACATGACTTCAAACTATACGTCATGGGAAATCTTCTGTTGGCTATTTATCTTTCCTTTTGGCAATTAGATGCGTATCTTGGTGAAATTAATTTAGGAATAGATATCAGTTCTGTAGTATTTTGTTTTGTAATTCACTTGATTAAAATTTTACACTAACATCTGTTTTATAATAAAGCTGATATAGAAGAAATCAGGGTCTGCTACATGTTTCCAAGTGTGCTCTTATTTCTACATTTGAAAAGAAAATATTATGAACTGTTATTATATAAGTTTATTAGATTTATAAATGTTGTTTAGGTTTATAAATGTTGTCTTTCAATAAAAATGAAATGCCCAGATCTACAAAACTCTCACTGGATCCATTTTAACATATGTGTTCGGAACTTAAGGCAATAATTTCACAGGAAGGAGCTCTTATTTCTATATTTGAAAAGAAAATATTATGAACTGTTTTTTTACAAAATGCGTTTAAAATAACTGCGTTTTTTATAAAATGCAGCGCTGCATAACGCACATTTGAATTCCATGTTTATTGCTTATCCTTGCAATAAGGAACAATGCTTACCGCTTTACAGATAAAAATTGGTTACTGTAAAATTGGCGGGAAACGAATTTGGCGGTTTTCAATTCACTGATCTGACAAACCAATCAGATTCGACATGTGCTCGGGGTTTTCCTGAGATTGAGGCGCCTGTAAATTTTGTAGTTGTACACAATATATAAATAAATAGTGAAAAATACGCGAGTTCGCAAATTGTACAGATTAAGTCTATGGCAAAGGATACCGACGTGCTCTGATTGGTTTAAGCCTTGGCATCTTTTTGGCAATGTTTTGCACTCATAATAGTGTAGTTTTCACTTATTTGGCTCAAACCTTGTACCTTTCATTAGTTTTATGGAAGATACGAGTGAATATCAACACGATCTAATTTTTATTAATATAACTGTTTTCTCTAAATATTACTAGTAATACTACTAATACTAATTATTAATAATAATAATAAATATTACCAATAATACTAGTAATACAAGTAACTAATGTTGTTTATGCACAGAAATATAAAAACTAAATGAAAGTAATTACTCAATATATGATGTAGCAATTAAATAATTCTTATTTTTCTATGATTTTCGTGCCTTTATTAGATAATTTATGCAGTCATTGAAACTTGTTGCTGAACGTTTGTTTCTTTCCCATCAACTACATATGGGGAGATGATTACTTAATGCCCAAAACGTATAAATATGTAAGCATTAACGGAATGTGTGATTTCGTAGCTAATTTTTTTAGTTATATCATGATAATATTAAGAAGAAACACACACAAAAAATATTTTTAATAAATTGTAATTTTTATATTTCCTGAATTTAGGTTTCAGAATTTGATCTTTTCTGCTGTTATGTGTTCCAGATTATTCCGTATGGCATATTTCGGTATGGCATCTTTTTGGCAAAACATTGCCAAAAAGATGCCAAGGCTTAAACCAATCAGAGCACGTCGGTATCCTTTACCATAGACTTAATCTGTACAATTTGCGAACTCGCAAAAAATACATAGTGAAAAATTTTGTAGTTGTATATAAAAAAAAAATTATTTAACGTGATAAATTAAGCAAAAAATATATTTTAAAAGCACAACGTACAATAAAAGTTGTGCAAAATTATACAAACTGAGCAAATATCGTAAATGGAATAGAGACAACAAATATACTACAAATTTGAAAAATATATAAAAATAAAATAAAAAAATAGATGAATATAAAAAAAATTATTCGTATTTCATAATCTATAAATGTTATACTAAAAAAGATTATGTACATTTTTCCCAATGAGACATAATTTCACATAAACTCGTCTTTATGATGGGTAGCTGTAATATTTTTAGGTACAATTAATAAAAAGCATCAATTATATATGTCATATTTCCGATTCAATTTTCTAATTTAGGTATTTCTTTATTATAGGCTGTAGATATTTTCAGAGGATTCGTTAATCGAATCAAAAACATTGTTCAGGAAATCGACAAAAACATAAAATCGCTTTCTACGTGTGATCTGTTCCAATTTATGAAGATTGAAGATTCGGTGCCCCCTTGCGAGGTAAAAAAGTTTAATTTTAATAAAATTGTCTTTCGTTTATGACAATTACATACCTTCATTTGCTTTTATCATATCTATATTTGGCAGATTTATCAGAGAGCGTGAGATTTTTTTGAATTGTAATTGCCCAATGTTTTGGGGTTATTTCTCGAATAACATCTGTAATGATATCCCATTCTGCAAGCTTCCATGAGACCATTAGAACTTCCAGATCTAATGTGTGCTAGAACCAAGCACACGACAGATCCAGTGGTATAGAGAGGATAATAGGTAATATATTCTTCCCCAGTTATTACCACTACTTTAATAAATACAAATGGCCGTCGGGGCACGACATTATTTTTTTGCCCTTTCACGATATTTCATGTCAAATGACAAAATAAACACATTAATCTTTTGTTCCGATACCGCCAATAAAATTGGAGCACAGAACATCTATATTTATTCTTTCCTTTGCCTTCAGTTGCTACTTAGAGATAGCTAGGAGATAGTAAAAATTCTAAAAACATTTTTTTATTGGCAATAAAAATACCTAAATAATTTATCTGTCCTAATGCTCAAATAGAACAAACAAGGAACCATTTGCAGAAAAGCATAAATAGGTAGAAGTTACATAAAAATGATATAAGTATATAAAATGATCTCTGAAAAGAAGGGATTTTTTCCCCTTCCTAGGCAAACAAAAGGATATGAAACATGTCCACACTATCGGTGCTTCCCTAAAATGACAGAAACCTCTCACATTGACCGCACTTATTGGCATTTTGCCAGAGGTCAAAGATCAAAACGGCAAAGAAAATACATTCATATAATTTTGCAGATATAGTATAGGAACAGTGTTATTTATTCTTTTCCCCATCTTCAGAAAGAAAAATAAGCACCTGATTTTTTTTTTAAAAATGTGTTATTTCCATTTTCTTTTTTCAAGCTCTTATCAAAGAACATAAAAAACAAGCAATTTTTAATAAGCAATGCTATGAAGAAAGTAGAAGAAGAAAAAGCTCTAATAAAGAGGAAAGAATTGTAAAAATATTCGTGAGTTAGAGGTCCTGCAATAATGAAACATGGTTCAGATTGAACAGATGTTAGATATTGCATAATTTCCACCTAAAGAATGATAATTGAAGAAATAATTAATAACCAGAATGATGATGATTTATTAAATTTGACTCAATACATCAATTGAAGCTAATCAAACGATTATTTTCTGGCGGTACTTTCAGTGTACCACAGAGTTATCCATACATTCAACATCCAATTTCTCAGTCACGCAATTTCTTTACTTATGCATTTACTTCTAGACTCTCAAGATAGCTTATTTCCTTTTCCCTACATATATAATTCTAAGAATTTGATTTGCTAATTCTTTTCATTTTTCCTTCATAGGCATTCTTTGAAAATGCCAGAATGAACATGGAAGTTAAGATCCAAAAAATGGTTGGCATTTATTCTTCACTGGAACCTTTGCTGAAGAAACTAGAAATTATTTCTTGCAGAACTTCATCTGGAAGAGCACCCCAAATGAGAGAATACTATTATGCTTGTGAAGAAAAGATATTAAAATCTTTAACAAAAGTAAATTTAGCCACTATCCAATTTTAAATCATATCATCAGGATAAATAAAGAATTAAATGAGTAAATTAATGCAGTTTCAAATAATAAAAAATAATGGTATTTAAGATAAAACTTTTCACACTTAATAAATAAGAATAATGTGTAGTCAATATACTGATAATTTCCATTTTCTTATATATCCATCATTTTTGTTTCCATCGATCGTCATCTGAAAAATTTACCTTTATTATCATTCAACATTGCAATTAATATTTGGAGTGATAGGTACAAATATTGAGAAATTTCTCGAACTAAATTAGTTAGGCTGCTACATAACTGAATAATTTGTGAAATATTATGAGGTAACAGATTAATTCCATAGGCAATGCAAGTATCAAAAACCCCCACTTATTTTTCAATCTTTCAAAACCAAATAACTTGCATTGTTTCCTATTGCATCTTTATAAAACATAATTTTATCACAAATATTGACAAATTGAAATAAAAAATATTTCATTGAGGCTTATTTTTTTTAAATCGACTTCACAATCAAGGTAAAAAAAATTCATTAATTAAAGAGCAATATTAAATTATTTTGAAACAATCTAAATGCTACTATTTAATAATAGGATCGTATTTTCATAGAATCATATCACAATGAAAAAAAAAATGGAAAAGGTTTATTTTTTAAAAAAATTTTAAGTAAGACCATAATATTTATAAGATATCTGATTTTACGTTGAATTAGTCAGAATATACAGCTCTGCTAAATTAACTAAAAGCTTAAAATTAAATTATTGCAAAAAAATATTATAATAATAAATAATAAAACCACTTTAAAAAATGAGGCCTTAAGGCTTCTAGTTCACAACTCTGTAAGAATTGGTCTGCAAATATTCCATCATTCTTTCTTCAAAAAAAAAAAAAAAAAAAAAAAAAAATGTAATCCTACCTATGATTTCATGGGATTTGTTCTGCTATGCAATTGCAAAGAAATTTAACCTAAAAAAAAAATTACATTGTACTTGTTTTGATCGATGTGAATATGGTGGAACTGGAGAAAAAAGGCAATACTGTATACATTTAAATGATGTACAATTATTACCTCATTATGCTATATAAATTAAATCTAAAATATTTTTATTACGTAATAATAATACAATATATTATGTAGATAAAATGTATAGCGTAAATAATATTTTTGAGCTCTACCCATTTTTAAATCAATGATTATATATATATATATATATATATATACTTTGTATTTTTAATTTCGTTTTATTCTCTTCTGGGAGGCAGGCATGATTTATTTACAAGAAGGCGCAGTGCGGCACAATAGCAGAAGTAAGGAAGGGAAAAAACAAATGATGACTAGTCTTATATAACATGGGATTTCTGGCCATGTGTCAATTGAAAACATATGCTGACCTTTAACAAGGTCAACGAAAGTATCACTTTCACTTGATGCGTAGAATTGATTGTGCAGTAATTTTTACACAGCTTCAGTTGAATTATTAAGTGGAATGAAATCAGGAAATAAGAGAATATTTTACTATGGGCTAAATTAAGATAAAGTTTTGGAAATTAATTTGGTTAAATTAAGTTTAAATTATCATTACATATACAGAGATAGATAGATTGTTCATATAAAGATTTTTTTTATTTATACTTTAATCCTGATAATGATGCAAATATTTTTAATTTTGGTTCAATTTGGTTTCAGATGATGCTATTAAATTTGGAGTACTTCAAAGATGAAGTAATGGAACAATTTTTATATCCATACGTAGATGCAGCATTTCAATCCAAAGATGAACTTATAACATCTTCTATCATAAGGATCAAACTTATATTTTTGACTTTCATGAAAAGTGCTATGGAAAGGTAGGTGTTTTGATTCTACTTTTCAGAAACAATTAAACAATTGTATCAAAAACATAATCTAGATCATTATTTTTTTATATGCCTATAACTAAATCTTATTAATATATAAACAAATAATATTTTAAAACCACAATCAAAGGCATAATACCATCGTTACAGTAACAACAAAGATATCTATAAGATTTATAATTTCCAAGTTTATACTTGATATTCTAATCAGAAGAAATTAGCTACATTTGTATAAAATTTATGAAAATTTCATCATTATTTGCACAAAATTAAATGAGAAAAATAAACCTATTTAGAAAAAAAAAACATAAGATATTCTAATTTACAAGAAAGGGAATTGTTCTAAAATTAGCATAATTTTATTATCTAGTAAACATTTTATTTTTTAACCCTAAATTTGCTTTCAATATAAATGTCTCAAACAGTATATATTATTCATAAAGAAACAATTTTACAGTAAAATAAAGGTAATTTCTCACAGCTTTAATAATAAAATCACTTTTATGTGTAATCTTATATGCATACTCTGAATGTGATCATTTACAAATTTTAGCTAATGATTTAAAAAAAAATGGTAAGAGCAATGAAACAGCCTATCATTATTTGCAAAGCAAGACTTTTAGGGATAAGACTTTCTACAGATGAGAAACACTAAATGGAGGGACAGGTAACAGGTTCTCTACCCTTAATTAACATCTCTCAATAACTAAGAGATTATGTGTCTTAGTCTTGAGAGATGTTGAATGAATTTCTCGCTATAATTGATATGGCTCCTGAAAGAATTCCTGTGAACTAAACATAAAAATGGCTAGTTTCTCCTAAAAGATATTAAAAAGGATCCCACTTGCCTTCTATCTCAATTAATACTTAAATTCACCAATATTACTTACTCTCCATTTATCATAAATAATGGATTTGATTAAATGTGTGCTAGACCATGTGGGATTAAACCATCAGTTCCAAAACATCAACTAGTTATCTTAAAGACATTAGAATAAAGCATGAAAAGTATGCCTACAATACTAGGTAGTATTCAGTGGATAATTAATAAAATATTTAACTTCTATAAAAAATTAAAAGAAAACTCTGTAAGCAATGTACAAATGAAATAATCATGTTTTCTTTAATTTAAATAATTCAACAAAAATAATCAATTAAATTTAGTTATTGAAATCTACTGCCTATCTACAATTGTTTATGTTTAAATTTGTCAAATAAAAACAGTTAAGATACAAATGGTTAATTACTTATTATTACCTTTTAACAATCATACGGATTTAACATTTTTTATATTATTATTCTTTTCAATAGTACAAGAAAATTAAAAAGATGGCTGGATGGTACTTGCATTGAATCAAAACCATTTCATATTACAGACAAGAAAATCCAAATGGAATTCTCATATTACCTTGATTTATCTATGCATCCTCAAATCAAGAAGCTTATTTTGGTGATTCTAAGCAACTTTTTTGCTTATGTGGATAAACAAAAATCAGAATAAAACATAGTTTTCAGTAAAGTATTTATTTATACCTATATACAAATGACAAATCTATCACATTTAAATAAAAACTAGCAAGTATTTCAACAATTATCTATATATAACTATATTTTTTAAAAAATTCAAAGATCCTAACTTTGCTAAAACTTTCAAATCAAAACAACTTTTCTTTAAAAAAAACCTTTAAACATCTGTGACTCCATTTTTCTGAAAAAAGAGAAAAAAAATGCAAATTAAATGAAAACTATAATATGCAACTCCACAAAAATAAAAATAAATGCTATTTCAGTCTAGAAATCCTCTTACAAGATAGACACTGGACCCAATGCTATGAAATTAAAAAAAGATGCATCTTGAAAAGTAAGATTTTTTTTTTTTTTATTTAATGAGAATTTATCCAGACTTGAGAAAAATACTTCATAGATAGTATCTTCCCTTTTTTGTAAGCCTTTTTTTTTTTTTCACCTTTAAAATCCTTTTTTTTTAAAATTCTTTTACAAATTCAAATTTTTAGAAAGATTAAGAATTTTCTACTTGATAGGAATCAGGGCACAAGAAACAGAACAGGCAATGAGGATTTAAAAAGATATTGACCAAATATCAGTGACAAATTTGATATTAAAAATATTTTGATCACTAAATTATGAAGACAGAATAGAAGATTTATTTGGAAGGAAAAGTAAATAATATTCACAGTGATCAAGTTGATTGCCAAATATAGCTTGAGTAAATTTATAAATCATAAAATATAATTTTTAGCTTTAACTTTAAATTAATGTTTCCTTATCAACCAAAATTGTTTCTAATTTCATAATGTTATCAAAATGAATTCAAAACTAAAGCAGAAGTTTACTGAAATGCACAGTTTGCCTTTTTCTAAACTAGGGATTAAAAAAAAAAAAAAAACCTTGATACTTGTAAGCAATACAGCTTGGTTTCTAAAAATTTATTTCATTCCTGGGCTCTTTTGAACCCATTTTCACCAGAAAAGATTTATGGCATTTCTACAGTTGTTAGATAAATAAGATAAAGTAATTAATGATACAATCAAAAGACAATTCAATAAAAAAAATCTTTTATTAAAGAATTTGAAAAGAAAAAAAAAACATGGAAAAATTTAAAAACTCTTAATATGTTTTTTTGTTGTTCCATCCGTAGGAATTAAAACCACATATATAAGAAATCCTGTTTTAAAGGGCATAATTTAATGAAAGTAAATTAAGTAATATCTTCAAAATCAAAAGAAAAAAATAAACTTACTGTAATAGTGTAATTAGCTTTTGCTTCAGCCATGGATGGAGATTTCAATAGATGAACTTGTCTGTTTTTTTCATTCCATGACAGTATACAACGAATGGCACAAGCATGTCCCCAGCTCTCTCCAAGAGCTGGTATTAAATTAGAGCTGCCATCTTCATGTATTTTTGTTGTCATTTGGTTTGTAAGAACCACCTGAATGAAAAGGCTTTGAATTAAAGGTAAAGTAATAACGAAGATGGACAATATACAATAGAATGTCTAAAAAATTGTGCAAAAATTTAGAATTTATCTAATTTGAAGTTAATAAGCCTGCAATATGAATAATTTCTTTAAAATTTAAACAAGATAAGAAAAATGGGTTTAAAACAAATACATGAAAATAAAAAATTTTAAATCCCCAAAACAATAAACTGTTTTTAACTATAAAAACAAAAATGATAAATAATTATTTTAATATTTAGTAGTTCTAGTAAATATTTATAGTAATAATTTTAAAATATAGTATACAGTTTTTTGAATACAGCAACAGTATAATAAGACTTTAAAATAAACAATACAATTGACATTCAATGAGTTCAAAGTTTTCAAAATGTGAAAAATATTTTATTACACTTTTGAATGAATACCTTGTATAGCAGTAAAATTATTTGACACTTACAATCATCAAGCAGATAAAGTAAATTTGAATTGGCCAAAATAAAAATTCAAATTATAAATAATATTTTATTGACATATCATGACTGATAATTCAACAAACTAGCAAAAATTCAAATTACTAACAAATTAAAATCATGCAAATCAGGCAAATAACATTTATTGTTCCTTTATAGTTTCATTTTTAAGCTACATGAGAATTATTTTAGGATAGACTATAATTATGAACCATGAACAGATGAAGAAGGAAACATTTGTATCAGTAATTTCCCTATAACATTATCAGTTAGAAACAATTCAGGCCAAATGAATCAATGTGCAGATCCACAAACTCGCAGGATATTTAGTGAAAACAGGCCTCAAACCAGAGATTAACCTGGTCCTAAGACTTTCTTTGATTTTGATAAATAATAATACAAGATTCTATTTGTATATAATTAAAAAAAGAATTAATATAAAATTTCTATTATCCATAGATTATTTTCAATTATTAACAGCTCATATGATATAAGAGTTAATTAAATAAAATATTTAATACTTACAGCAACATTATGGGCATTAGCAACCTTAACCAATGTCTGCACAATTCCATTTAAAAGTCTAGCCCGCAGAGAATAACTTCCATCAAAACCATAACGAAAATGAAATGCTATACTATCCAATATTATTAAGGAAACCTAAAAATTTTTCAATAAATAAATAAATAACACACAAATTCAATAGGAATTACTTTTCTATTTCTGAAAATTTTAAAATTTACTAACCTTTTTATGTTTTTCAAGAAACTCATTTAAAAGATTTACTCTAGCAATCAATTCAATATATGATTTACAGGGATAATAATATACACCTTTTAAAATTTTTTCAACAGTAAAATTTTTGACACCAGAATCTGAAACAGAACTTTGTTTAGTAATTAAAACCAGAATGATAAATTTCACATATTACAACATGATGCATATTGTAAAATATCACAATCTATTTTTTTGGAATAAGAATTTCTAAATTGGAAATATATAACAAACAAAATTCCTTCTAAATAAAATATAATTTTTCAGTTAAAGTATGAACTTTATATAACAGAGCAAACAGTAAACACAACAGCAGCTAATTAATTAACAAACAAGCACATGTTTTTTATTCAAATATTTTGTTTCTCAGAAGGCATATTGAATTAGACCATTCACTTATTCAATATCACTAATGCAATGACTCTAAACTTTTTTATTTTCCTATAATCTTGGATTTGCATTTTGTTTTACTTATATTGTTATATGCTTCTCCCATCATCTTGAGCAGAAAGAAGTTTTTGTAAACAATACTAAGTGCATGACTTAGTTTTAGTGGATCAAATTAATCTTATTAACATTTGCAGAATATAATTCTAATTTTACAATTTAATCTATTATTCATACCATTATTTCAACTTTAAACTATTGAAAATAGCATTTTTTTAGCAAATAATTTAACAGTAGCTAATGATAATAGCAAAAAATTACTCATAATTTTAATCACTTATTTATGAGGAAGAAAATTTCAATGTAATCCTTGTACTTAGTTTATACAGCTTTATATATATATATATATATATATAATTAGATTCTAGTGAAGACATATCTTATATTAGAAGTTGCTTCAAGCCTAAATGTAATATATGGTTATGACAAATAAATAATATGCATAAAAATAAGGGTGATTTCACCACAAACTTTGCATTCATAGAAGATATTAAATATTTTGTTGCATTAACATTCAGAACATGGTAAAGTCAAATTCTAATTTTTTTTCCATTTAAATTCTTTTGTTTTGTGTTTTCTGCCATTACTAATATCATTTTTGAAATATCCCAAAATGGGCTGCTAACCATTAACTCTAAGGGAGCGAATTCAACCAAATTAAAAGTGAATGATGATTAATCATTGATCCATTTCTGAGCTTATATAATTATAATATTATAATTTAAAAACTCATAAAAAATATCCCAATATTTCAGAAAAATATGATACCATGTATGTTATGAAAAATGCTAGTTCAGAGACATTTAATTTTCATTTTTTACATGATCTCGATACTACATATAATCGAAACAATACGACTTGTTTTCTTTTCTTTTTAACACTCTTCTGATGCAAAATTCACAGCCTGGTACATTATTTGATAGAAAATAAAAATTTTAACAACAATGTTCTATTGTTCTATTTTTTGAATGAATGTTTTTTTTTTTGATGTTGTATTTATCAACATCAAAAAAAATTATTAAAGGTATTATCATTAAAGGGTATTTTCACTCATTCACTTTATACATTCATATTTTACATATTTAACAATAATAAAGATAAAACAAATATTTTTTTCAAAAAAACATTTTATTAAACGAAATCTTAATATGAGCATCTAAATAATAAAATAATCAATTAGTGAGAATCAAGAAACAACACCATATCTTCTCTATTTTAAATGGTTGATTCTAATAATTTTAAATATTAACCTGTTGATTTGCTTTTGCATTCATTCACAGAAGCATTTGCAATTTGAAGTAACCTTTGAGCCATAAAACTGCCTTCTGTATCAATATAAAATGCTTCTCCATCAATACCACCAAGAGATTTTGGAATCTGCACATTTACACAAAGTTGCATACTACAAAGGAAATAAGAGTATAATGTGAAATCTATACTACAAACACCAAAAACATTCAAAATAAACTGTCATTTTCAGATTTAAGTAATTGAATGAGAAATAAATCTAAGCAAACACAGATAAAGAAAATCATTCATTGTTGAAAAGAATCTTTTTATAGAAATTATTATTTAATGATTGTGATAATGTGCTTACATATGCTTACATGATGCACATGAAATGCATGGTATTAATTAAATTTTCATACTCTTGTTGGAGGGAAAATCATATGATGTTACAGTATTTCATAAAAAATTAGTTATTTATCATGTAATTTTGATATCACATGAAGTAACACTATTTTAATGCTAAGCAGATTGTGTAAAGTAAGTAAAATGTCCTTCTACATTAAGTAATTCATGCATCTCAATTTAAATGTAAATAAAAAGAGAAAAGATACTATCTTAGTTTTTATCCCAAAGTTTAACTAAAAAAGGCACTGAATTTTTATGAAAAGAAATTCGAATTAGTAAAAAGGTTAGTAGTTTCCAATGACAGATTTTTAAGAAAATCTACATAACAATAATAAAGCATATAAAATGTTAAATAACTGGGTTTTTTTTAAATTTTTTAATTATTTTTTTTAATTTAAAAACCTCTGCTCATAAAAATGAACCTTTAAACTTTCTGGTTACAGTCAAAATCTTAAACAATTTAAATAATATACAAATATTATGTGAAAGTCCTTTAATAAAAATATACAAATAAAAAAGAATTAGTTGTTTAAAACTAAATATTAAGAAAGAAGTCTGATATACCAGATTGAAAAGTGATGCATGAATAAAATTACAAAATAATAATAATAATCTAACATTAGGAATTCATATCGACAAATAATGTGCATTCAAAATTTTATCAACTACGTTAAAATTTCTCATAATATTAAATAATGAAAATATAAAGTCTTTTTTAATAAAGTCTTTAATAAAATATAAAGTCTTTATATTATTTAAATGGTTTAAACACTTTTTTATTCAAAATCAAAATAATTAATGCAAAAAAGTTAATTTACCACATTTGTGTTTTTCCAGCACCAGGGCATCCACAAAGCTCTGTTATTTTCTTCATAGGTATTCCTCCATTTAAGATCAAATCAAATGACTTACAAGAAGTTGTTATTGGTGATTGAGACTTTTCATCCAATAAAACATCAAAAGCACTGCAACTTAGCAACTCAGAAGCTGAATTTGAAGATGGTGCAGGAAATACAATATCTAAAACATCTAAAGCTTCTTGGACAGACAAACCTGTTTCTAAAGAGAAAAAATATGATTTATCACTTAAAATCCCTAAGGCAACTGTAAAAATGTAATAAAAAATATTTTAATTGGAAAGAATAAAACTTGAAATATTTAAAATCAATGATAAATGTTCACATTTGAAGCTTGCAGATTATTGCTTTGCATACTAGATATTTAGTACTCTTAATTGTTAGTATATTTTATGCTCTGATAAGTAATAAATTCTAATTTAAGCATTTAGTATTAATGATCCACCTTTGGAGATTAGCTGTTTCAATGATTTTTTTTAAATGAAGTCTTTCGAGTACAACTTGATATTCATGAGTTCCTCATCAACAAAGTACTTTGTAAACATCAAACTGTAGCAATTTAAAATTTGTTATTTTATGGTTTTACAATGCTCTTTTTATTGTGTACGTAAAGTTGAGTCCCATGATATCACATTGTCAATAAGAACATAAGTACAGTAATTTATTTCAATTGTTCATCATCTTTTGCAGTAATGAAATTTTATTCTCTGATTTCTTCTGCAAACCGTCCAAATAATGGGAATAATAAAATGGAAAAGTCCCAAAATTGTGTTAAATTTTTAATCCATTTAAGTTCTTTTTAAAATTTCAAACATTCTAAAATATATCTATACCAAAAATGGCAGCTCTAGGTAAAATGATCTGTCTTATAGAACACCAACACACATACAAACACATTTTGTTTTATTATTAGTAAAAATTTGTGTAAAAGATTTAATTCTTTAAATTTCTTTATACTTTTTATATCATTAATTCATTAGATGCAATCAAAATTTTTTGTTTGTCTTATAGTTCCTGCAAATTAACTAAAACTACAATTACTGTATGAATGAAAAAAACAAAAATAATAGAAACAGAGAGTTAAAATAGTAATGAATATGTTATTATGATATAATAATTTTAAAATATTAATATAAAATGCCTGATTCAATAAATGACCAGTTTTGAAGATTAAATACAAGAGATTAATTATAGTCACATCACAGTCCACGACACAAATTTAAATGTGCTTATCAACTAATATCGTCTTAAGCTGTGTTGTGACATAATATTACAAGCAGAAAGAGAAAGATTTAAGAATTAGATATTTATTTTATCACAAAAATATAAATTGGTTCCAGTTTAGCTTTCTTTAACAAGGGACACTTTATAAAAAGTTTTACTTTCTCCACTCTAAATAATTGCCTACTCAAGTGTCTACAAGATAAGATAAGAAAAAAAAGTTATAAAAAAATTCATTCAAAGAAGATTTAACTTATTCCGAATAGTTGAAGTCTAATAATCACAAATATTGATTAATGAAAATTAATGTATATTATCAATATCTTTTTTTTTGAAAAATTTAATAGTAATACATAAAATTTCTCCCTATTAATTAATTACCAAAAAAAATTACAACTAAGCATATTTTAGACATTGTTATTGTTACACAGTTCCACACACATACCAGAAGCCAGTTCGTTTGGTTTGAAGCCATTTAAATCTTCTTTGGTAAGAAATCCGGAACTAAGAAGCTTGAATCGAGCATTCTGAGATATAGGATACGTAGTTAAATCTCTTGACATCTTAAAATTTGAGAAATCACAACAAGTCATTCATTTTTTTCCAACATGATAAATAAATAAATAATATCGAAAATCATTTGTTTATCCCGCTCTTTTGCTCATTTCACTTCATTACGTTGCGAGTGTACAAAGGACGCAAATGCTGCAAAATGGTTCTGAGTTCTGATTGTTGTAATAAAAAAAATATTCGATTTTGATTATAAGATAAAAATCTTAAATCAATCGGAATTATTTCATTCTTTATGTTTATGCTATTTCTGTTTCAAAAGATCCAGAATCCTTAAACTATACCTATCCGGAAACTCTTTACACTCCTAAATATTGATACATTTATTTTAAATGAAAAACTACTCCGTTATATTTGTTTCAACAGTAATTAGCAATGCGATTAATACGAAATATACACATGATTGTTCGAATCACAAGCAGAATTTTGAAACTTGCAAAACCTAAAATATATCTATATAAATAAATTTAGCTTATCAATTTTAATTTCAATGATTTTGTTCTAATATACAATACAATTATCTGTCATTGCGCTCTGTTCATATGCCAATTAATTATTCCCTCATTTATCAAAAACTCAGGGTTAAACTAACAGAAGTCGACTATCCGTAACTCTCTGGATACACCTTAATAAAATTGTTATCTTATCTACCAATGTATAAAAATTTCCGGCATGGAGCAAAGCCATGAATTTTATTTCCAAAGATTTTCTCAGATTTTTATTTTAAAAGTCTTATACATCAGCGCCTTGTATTTTGGATGTTTTCTTTTCGATCATTTGTAATCAAAATTTGACACAGGATTTTTATTTTAGAACAAAATCAATGACTTCCAGCTAAGCAAATACCTGGTTATTTAGTTCATGGGAAATTGCAGGTAAATCTCTTAAAAATTGCTATCTATCTTATCGCAATATATATATGTGTGTGTGTGTGTAAAAATTACAATTGCAAAATTCTAAAAATACAAATTTTAAGAATTATTTTTACTTAAAATGAAGATGAATGCGTGTGTTTTCTGGGGTAGAGAAGGCAAGATCGTTTCAAATGGAGATAACACTCCTGGCACATACACACTTTGGAAAGTGGGAATGCGCATCTCGGAACGATTTTTGAAATTTTATTTAAAATTTTAATTAACTGAAAATTTAGAGAAATTTTGACTTATTTCACCATAACTTCCAAAATTATTACATTACAAAAAAGATTTTTGCGTCATTTTAAAATTTAAAAAAATTGTCTTTTCAAATATACCAATTTCACAATTCTGCACATTTTTCCTAAATTTGGTCAATTTTATAAAGATAAGTTTTTGCTTGATTTTCTCAATAGATTAGATTGTTGCTCTGGAATTCAAAGCGATTTCATTTTTCCACAAAATATTGAATCGCATAATTTTTTTTTCCATTGTAGAAATTAAGAGGGATTCTGTTAATTATCTGTGCAGTTTACAAGATGAATAAAAAAGTTAAATTACAATATCAAGAAAGTTAGAAAGAGAGAGAACTGGACATTTACGTTTTTAATAGATTTATAGCGTTACATTACCGTTGTTTGCATAGCTGGAAAATTAGTTATGGCATTCAAGTGCGCGTGGACAGATGGAGGCAATACAAACATCTTGTGAATGGATTTCTTTCAAAATTCGACAGATATCTAGGAACGTGATGTAATGACCACGTACCAAATTTTCCCCGTCTAGCTCAAAGTATTGTTACAAACCTGCAATTCTGCTTCCCAGCATAGTTGGTTCCATCATCAGAAAAACGGTTTTGCAATCATCTATATTTGACGGAGTCCGGGTGTCGCGTCGGAGGTCCCAGAGCTTGGCGACCATTTGGCGACGAATTTGGCGATTTTGGTGCCAAAATAGATTATACCCGAAACATCCGGAATTTTCCCGATCCGTCCAGTAGGAACCGAGATACGCCTCGAACGTTCCTGATTGATTGACAGGCCTTTAGCCCCGCCTCCTGAGATCTATAAAAGGAGGCAGCCATAGCTGCCAGAGGAGTCGTAGTCGTAGTCAGAATCGACAGAGAAGAGTAGTAGTCGGAATCGAAGGTGAAGAACTGGTCTTCCAGGGATTAGCAGAGCAGCGACGGAGTCAAGCTAGTGCTGAACTAAGCTGTGCGCTACTGTCTGCAGTAGAGTCTTGTTGTATGCTGCACGTATCGGCTGAAGATAATCGTCTTCTGTGCTGTATATAGCTGTTCCTGTGTGTCTTCGTGTAAATAAACGTCGTTGTTTCTTTTCTCTACTGCCACCTGTTGATTGAGCGTTCTCCACACCATATAACTTCCACTATCCAAACGAACCCCGGAAATCTCGTAACAGTATTTTTAAATAATCATGTTCGCAAACAGACCGACATAATTCCAAAAATGTCTGAAATGTGAAGATTCATTGAAACCTCGAGGCTGAATTTACTGGCTATTACAGCACTTTCTCTTTGTGTTTTTGGTGTAAAAACAGAAAAATGTATTGAAATTAAATTTGGGAAAAAAATCCCTTCTACATACGTGGTAACTAGTTCTTGTCAAATATTAAATAATAGTTCCTACGAGAGCTTTTTGGAACATCAGAATATTCTTTTAGATATAATAATTGAGACAAAATGTTAATTTGAAATACTTACTGATAAAAGCAATTATTATTTGCGCACGTGCGAAATATTTTATTTATTTTAAACTGCTAATTTTTCATACTGACCAATGAAGTATCACCTCGATTAGCCAATATGTAAAAATTTTTCAGGCGTTTTTATAGGAGCCTTTTTGAATTGATATAATTTCCCATTTCTAGTTTAGGAAATGGCTGAAATAACAGAAATCGACTCTCCCCTTGCTAAAGCGGTGGTTGGAAGTTTCGATGCCGCCTATGAAGATCTCTGCAAACTGGCTTTGCTTTCCAGTAAATTAGAATGGTACAGAGTTCCCGAAGCTGTAGCAGTGAAGATAAAATTTAATAAAATCGATGAGAATTCTTCTGAAAAGTATCTCTCAGATTTTTTCTGGGCTCTGAAGAAAATTCCTACTAAGAGTTTAAACTTTGACTGTGATAAAAGCATAAAAGGTATAAAAAGGTTTATGAGTGAATCAGTACAATTCTAATAATTGCCACGAAAAGTGTCAAAAATGGCATACCAAACAAGGTTAGACTTATAATAAGTATGCATTCTTGAAAGATGAATTATTTTGCCAAATGTAATCGTGACAGTTTTTTTTTATTACAGTTCTCAAAATTCATTGTTCCTGACAGCCATCCAAGATGCAAGACTTCTGGCGAGTTTTTGAACGATTGGCAAATTTTTTATATTCATTAATTTTAAGTAAACCAAGGCTAGAAACTGTATATTAATATTACGTCATAGTTTACGTTACAAAGTTTGGAGAGTTATAAAAAAAGAAATATTACAGAATATTTTAATTTCAAATGATTTTTCAAAAATATGATAATTTAATATAAGAAATGGTAAAACTAGATTAGAATCCAGCTTCTCAAAAAGCACAATATAATTATGCCAACCGTTCTAATTATCGCCAAAAGTCCATTGTATTGAATGTCTATAAGAAATGGTTATAATTGCCAGTTAAATATAATTTAGGTATCTCTTTACCTCGCCAAATTGCCAACAACCTCAAGTTGTCAATCAAGATAACTGACCTGAATAAACAATATTGTAAAACAGTTCTTATCACACATCTTGATTTTTAATTTTAGTTACTTGTTATTGATGACCACCTTGACGCTGGCGAAAGTGCATCCTAAACTTGATTTCAATCCAAATATCATTTGGGATTGCAATAAAAATTGTCAAAAATAACTATATTTAGTAAAGGGAACAGCTTTGATATCCAGTCATTTTCGCAAAAAAAAGTAGTTCACTGCCAAATTTTAGCGAAATGGCTGCTAACTGCAGCAAGAGCGCAACCAAAAAATTACCAACCTCGCAAGACGCCAAATGACTGTATATCAAAACTTAGCCTTGGCAAAACATCGCCAAAAAATTTAATGTTGTGAAATGAATATCAATTTTAATTCGAGAAAAAGAAACAATAACTAAAAGAAGATGAAAAGGTTCTGATCAAATTTTTCCAACTTTTTTTTAACTAGAATTTAGGTTATGTTAGTAACCAGAATTGGAATTGGATTCCAGAGATTTGATTGCAGGATACTTGTAGTTTGCAATGTTGGCCAAAAAGCGCTAAGAAAGAAATTCGCCTTTTTGACAATTTCAACCATCAAACTATATAGCATGTGATTCGCAACTTGGGTATATTTTTATAATTCGGCGAAATTATTTCTTGGCGCTTTTTTGTCGGCGTTAAAATCAAACTGTACCAATTGCAGTATCACAGGGATTAAATGCTTTCATAGAGCAAATCACATATCAGGTATTTAACTTTATTTTTGGTTCTTTCCATTGCATATATGCAATTGTATACACACAGTATGTATCTCATACGATTCTATGTCTTATACAATTGCTTGATAAAAGAAATAACTGTGATTGAAGCATGCTTATATCAAGTTTTTATTTCTTCAAATCTCTCGAAATCGAGAGGAAGTAGGTAAATGATTACTGATAACGTATCTAGAGACACGAACAATCATATTAACATGAACAATAATTGAATCGTATTTGTAGTTGGAGTGGAAGAAGTATTTCTTTTGTTCCCTGCTTATTTTAAATATATAGTTTATTCAGTAATCAGACTGTAATTAATAACATTTAGATTTTTAGTTTGATAGAAGGAAGTTATTAATAAAGAAGAAATAATTATAAAATGTTAATTGAAAAATTTAACATATTAAAATAAATATTCTCAATTATTTTATATTACAATCAATCCTAACTGTCGTTTATGAAAATATATGTAACTCTTGTCAAACAAATACAAAAATTATGAAACGTAGGATTAAGATAAGAGCACACAGAGCCAAAATATTATTTTTATTTATTTATTTAAAAGAAGAATTTCACTGTTCAGTTTTCTAAATTAATTTTTATTTATCATTACATTTTCTTATTTTATTTATTTATTGAATTTGGGACACGAAACATGTCAATTTACACTGATAAATGATAAAAACGAAATTCCTAATGCTGTTCTTTTAAAATGATAAAATAACTAAAATAAGTAGAATACACTGCACTCTTCAGAGTCTTTGTATGAACTGCTACATAAATGATCAAAGTAAATGGTCACAGTTTTCATTAAAAAAAAAGTTGAAATAAACAATATATAAATAATCTTGATTTTCAGTAACGATAAAACTAGTCTTTTAAAATCCGCGATTACAATAAAAAAAAAACAATAAAGAATTTTTTTTTCCAGATTTTTGTACAAATTTTAAGAAATTGCGTGATTTAGTTGAGCGAAAATTGTCCATTAAGTCGCAGACTTGGCTAGAAATAAGAGAAAAAGAAAGGACTTTCCACGAAGAAGACAGAGCTTTATCAGATGAACTGAAAGAATTGGAAAAGGAAGTCGAAAGAACGAGATTACAAAGAAATAGGCAGGTGAGTTTACGTAAATACCCATATGCATTATAAAAATTACTCTCACTTTTCTTGATTACACAATAATTTGTTCGATAGTGAAGATTGTGGCCTGTATGAAATGACTTGACGACGCCTGTTGTCTTTTCTGTGGTTTATTTGTAACCTTAACAACAAAAATCACATGATTACGCCAAAGTGTAGTAGGCCTAGAGAACTACACATAAAATTTCTCGGGAGAGTGAGAGAGCCAAGATCACACTCCCCCTAGTACAGGAGTCAAGTTCGGTTCTACTGGGGAAAAAAATATACTAAACAACAGCAGGGACGCCACGTGATACATGATTGGCAGCTAGCTCCGCCCAGGATGATCACGTGGATAACTGAATTCTTAACATGCATCACAGAATGGGGAAAAAAACCTATTATGCAATTCTTTTCCTATTACTTCTTGCTTAAAATAACAATAACTGAGATGACAAAACGTCCGAAAATTTTTATTAGCAAAGCAATTCTTTATCCGAAAGGAAATATTTTGTTTACAGTTTTAAAGCAATTTTGAGTTTGATTTATGATCCATATTCATATATCCTATTAGGGATTTACATATCATGAGCTATGAAATGAAATAAAAATTAACGAAAACGGTACAGTATTTGAAGGAGGGAACTAATTATTATTCATTTATGAACTTCATTTCATTCATTATTATTATCCAACTAATATTCATTTATATTCATTGGACTAAGAAACTCAATATAGGGATTATATTTACCCCTTATAAATAATGTACTTTGAAATAATGTTGTTGGGATTTCTTACGAATATGAATGATGATGAGAGACAACCGGAGTCATAAAATTTCATTCAGATAAAAAGTGGCGAAATCAGACCTTAGGTTGACGATGGGGGGATTCCTTATATATTTTCTTAATAATTTTAAATATATAGATTGTTTAAATGAAATAAAGTTCATTATATCACCTTTTATGAAAAAAGCTTCTTTCATAATATTATAATTAGTTTTGATCCATTTTTAAAATCTTTCTTTTTTAGATCTCAAAAGAGGAAATGGAAAAAGAGAAGACCCAAAGACAATTAACTGCAGCTGAAGACTTTAAATCACAGCAACCTTTCTTTCTCAAGTAATTGTTTTAACAATTTTAAGTATTCTATGGTTATTTACATTATATTAAAAATACAATGTAATACAATACAATAGCGGGAATGGTTTTCCCAGAATTTTCTCGCACATTCCTTAATAACATTTCTGTCCCGCTACATAAAAATTTGGACTTTGAATGAAATCAAGTTCTCAGATTTTTATTCTATTTTTCATGATATTGTTGCGAAATTTTCTTTACCGGGGTTCGTTTGGATAGTGGAAGTTATATGGTGTGGAGAACGCTCAATAATCAGACGGCAATGGAAAAAGAAATAACAATGTTTATTTACACGAAGACACACAGGACAGCACAAAGCGACAACTATATACAGCACAGAAGACGATTATCTTCACCCGAGACGTGTAGCATACACAGCAGCATACAACCAGAATCTACTGCAGACAGTAGCGCACAGCTCAGTTCAGCACTAGCTTGCCTCAGTCGCTTCCGACTCCTCCGTCTTCTACTTCTCCAACTCTGTCTCGGATTACTGACTTCGTTGACTCGACTCCGCTGCTCTCGAACTCGGACTACTCCGTCGTCTCCGCTTACTCTTCTTCGACCACTCCGACTACTGGCTTGACTCCGTCGTCTCGACTACTGGCTTCGTCGTCTCCCAACTCGGACTTTTCTCTCTGGCAGCCGCAGCCACTTTTATAGATCTCAGAAGGCGGGGCTGGAAGCCTCTCAACCAATTAGGAACGTTCGAGGCGTATCTCGGTTCCTACTGGACGGATCGGGAAAATTCTCGAAGTTTCCGGTATTGTCTATTTTGGCGCCAAAGTCACCAAATTCGTCGCCAAGTCGCCAAATGGTCGCCAAGTTTGTCGCCAAGCTCTGAGACCTCCGACGCGCTAGTCCCATTCAGATGACTGTAAAACTTTCTTTCTATTGATGGAACAAACTATGCTGGGAAGCCGAATTGCCGGTTTGTAACAATATAATGAAGTAAACTAGATATTCATTTTAAGTGTTTTTTTGTTGACCGAACGAAACCAAAATTTGACATACAGCTACAGTTTTAGTAGCAAAGTCTCACACCAAATTTCACTCATCTAAATCATTGCATCTTTGAGCTATCGTGTTTACATGCATGAGAAAGTGCAGACCGACAGACGGCCAACTTCTTGTTGTATTTAGTTCAAAATTTGATACAATTCAAAGGCAATATCTATGACAAATTTCATCCATATAGCTTTTTACATTTTGTAGTTATCATGTTCAAATATACTTGGGCAGACAGGTAAACTTCATGTGAATCAAATTTGTTCAAAATTTGACAGGAATCTACAAATTTGGCGTGAAGATCAAATACCTCCATCCATCTAGTTCAAATCGTGTTTGAGTCATTGTGTTCACAGACAGGCAGACAGACAGACATAATTTCAAAAATGCGCTTTCCGGACTCAGGGAGTCTGACATAGAAATTCGAGAAAATCTCAAGTTCGAATTATTTGACGATTGCAATGCTTTCTTTATATACAAAAAAAAAAGTTACATTTTCGATTCATTTTATTTAATTAAAAATACTAATTGAATTTCAATAAAACTTTGTTACAGAGTGTTTAATTAATCAACAAAAGTAGCTATGAGCCAAGTAAACTAGCTACCCCTATGTGCAGTAATCTACTTTAATGCATTCCATGCGCTAGGCCTTGGAGTTTTCTTGCATTCCCTTGTTTTGCGGAAAGTAATTGAATCTAAAAATATAATCAGAGTAGTAAAACACTCATATATATATTGATGTACAATTTATAATGTTTATATTTGTTTAGGCTTGAATCATTCTTTTTTCCCCTTAATTTTTTCTTCGTTTTGGGGCTTTTTAGAGCAAACACTAAAGAGCAGCTGGAGTTCATCGAAACATTTAATGAAAGGAAACTGGCGCATCTGCACAAAGAGGAGGAAAAGGCGAAGAAGAAATACGAAGAAGCCACACTGAAGAACAGGTCGGAAATATGGAGAGTGATCGAGGTAAAATTTAGTGGAATACAATGTTACAAAATCTTTCTGTTTGGTATTCAAATTAAAATTTTACTTCAAATGGCGTTTATTACAAATTGAAATGGAATTGCGAATGACTATAACTTAAAAAAAAATTTAACCACACCAACAATTTTCGTCCTAATAAATTTTTAAGCCTGTATCGTAACTTACTGTATAAGCCGCCTTTGGCGACCAACTTTTTAGCTTTGATTATTGACCTTTAGACAATTAAATAAATAGTATGGTTTTTTTTAATTTCATCTTATTACTTGATATTATTGAAAAGCAAAAATTTAATTGAATATATTATTGCTAGAATACGTACATTTAAAAGAAAAATACATATGCTTTAAAATAGAAACTGCATTGAAATTTCTATTTTGGAGTTTTCCTATGTCCAAGGTAAGCAATTTTTTTATCTTAATTTTAACATTTGTAAAAGCATATGATTAAATGTTTTAATGGGGGAGTTTGAATTTCATCATAAGTTTCAGTTTGAATTCATTAAAAACAATATCACAGATTGTACATCAAATTAAATTAAAATCGTATTAAAAATAAAGGAAAAGTACCATGGAAATGAAATTTATATAAATAAAAGTGGAATTTTTTTTTTCTGTTTTAACATGTGGTAAAATCATTTTTTTATAATAATTTTTGAAGATATAAACATCAATTTCCATAGGTAAGTCATAATGATTACCCATATGAAGATAGTTAAATCTTTATTCGAGATTGATTGAACTTTCTATTTGACTTCTATTTTATCATATTGATTTGGGGGTTTTGCTGGCATGTTGAAACCTCTCCTAAGCATTTCTATTAATTTTTAATTGACTAAGTGAAGCATTTAATTAACTAAGTAAAGAATTAAATGCAGATGTTAAAATCTATATCTATCTATACTTATAATAAAGCTCAATGTGTGTGTGTGTGTGTGTGTGTTGGCGCTCTACAGGCCAGACCATTCAACCTACAGCTACCAAATTTGGCACGTGTATACCTTGGAGGCTAGGAATGTGCACCTGGGGGTTATTTTTTCGAATGTTTAATTAGAATTTTATTTATTTAAAAATGAAGCGAAATTTTGGCGTGTTTCTGCTATAACTTCCGAAAATATTACCGCACAAAAAAGATTTTTATATGAAGTTAAAGATAAAAAATTTATCTTTTAAATGATACCGATGTTTTAACCTTAAAATTAAATTTCTATTTTTAATCACTTTTTAAATAAATATTTTAACTATATTTTTCAACAATTTTTTTCGTACAAAATAAAAATAAAATTTAAGCTGCACGAGCACGTTTCGCATTCATGGGAAAAAATTAGCTTTTTACAAAGTGTTGCCATCACATTGATTAAAGCTCCAATTCAAAATAAATTAAATCTTTTTGGAAATGAAATCTGCAAAAATATAATTTTCGGCACGTGTCTGTAGGAAATGGAACAAATCTGAAATATTATTTTTTCTAAAAACTAAATCAAGAAAAATTATTTTATGATCTTTTACACTCTTTATATTATTAATCCAATAAATCAGTTTTATTTTAAGGCAATTTTTGTTTAATATGAACAGGATATCCATTCAAATCAGGGCCACACAGCTAATTTGTAAACCTTTAGTAAGACACAGATCTCCTAAAAGGGTCTAAATGGAAAATGATTATATTTTATGCAACTTGATTCAATATTTATGCAACTTGATTCAATTTTTTATTGATTCTAAATCAATTATTATCCAGATTATTTTCTTCACTGATCCACAGGTGTGTGTGTGGAGGGGGGGGGGTGCTTCTTCTCCTTTATAAGTGATAAATTAAAATGGTTTTAAAAATAATTTTTAATAGTTTGAAGAATCATAAAAAATTATTAATGTTTTATTTTTTATGCAATGTTTATTTAGTTTCTTAGTGATGAAAAATTGATTAAAAACAACAATTGCATCAACATGGTCGCCACGTTTAGAATCATCATGAACAGTTATTACATGTAGAATAATTTTCTTTATATTTTGTACAGTAAGCATAAATTTTGTTGTTTAAACAAGCTTCGTAGATCGAGAATTTATTATTAGTCTGGTTATCCTCTAGTATGATGCCTGCCACATTACTAAGAATGTGCTGTATTAAAAAAAGACAGTCTTTATAAGCCTAATACAAGTATGTTAAAAAATTGATGATATATTCTCTTTTGTTCTAATTAATAGCTGTAATTGAAATAATAAAAACTGCCACACATAATATCTGAACTCCAATATTAATTAAGAAAAATAGATATTTTTTCCTCACCGCTGTAATTAAAAATGCAAACGATAATTTTTTTAAAATTTATATCATAAAACATCATTATCTGAACTTAACTGAATTAAGAATAATCCCCAACGATAATTAAAATTTTCATCTATTCATCTATGTTTAGAAAAATTATTAGAAACTCAGTTAGTTCAATTATTTAGTGTAGAAATTTTTAATGCTAAGAATATAGTATATATCGGCTAATACAATTTTTTTAGTATTTGCTTTTAAAAAAATTCAAAGCTTTTTAATAATATATTTTAAACTTTGCAATAAATATTTTTATATTTCATTTTCATTATTTTTTTACCTTAATGTTATTTACTGCACAATAAATGCTGAATAATATAATATCAATAAAGTCACTATCTACAGTTGCTTCAAGATGTAATATTTTATTGTTTTTGCATACGAATTGAAAAGGAAATGGAAACATTAAGATGATAAAAAGTCTATTTTTGCCTTCCAGCTTGCTAAGCAGAATTTTTTTTTAATTATGTTTTCATAGTAATTTTATTTTAATTTATAGCATTTTTTAAAAGACTTCATACTTCCGCTAATTCATTATTTCACTTTATAGGACTTTAATCACTAAATCTTTTAATAATTTTGCTTGCATCAAAAATAACTAGAAATTTGAGTGAAAGAAAAATGTGTAATATGTAGCTGAAAATAAACTATTATGTAGAACTTAAGTAATAAATTATTTTTTCCATATAAAATTATGAAATTGTAGAAGAGAGCGTTTTGTAATTATTACAATGAAAAGCTAATTCGGCAGAAAAAGATATTCATATATAAATGAACAGCTTCATGGCGTAACAGAGAAACGTAGTCGGCGCGTGTATTGCAAAGCAGCTTAATAAAATTAAAAGGAAATTACACTAACAATGCTTTATCCGAGTACTTTGGAATAATAACTAGAGGATTGGAGTTACGAAAATTTTTTGCGTTGAATTTATGAATAAATACGTACGATTTAGATATATATGTGTTTTAATTTTTCATGAGATATATATATTGAACTTACAGAGACAGTGGCGAAATCACTGGTCGATCGGCTAGTAATCGATACATCCATTTTTTTTTAATTATCGGTACCCTCGAAATTAATAATTTTTCTATGTGAATTTATTTTTGATTTCTATCTCATTTTTATTCTTTCAGGAAACGATGCAAACCAGAGCTTTCATAAACTGGTTGAAAGAGAAAAATCGGGGAAAATTAAAACGTTTACAGGTAAAAACGTAGACGATATTTTTTCAGAATTTAAATGATGATGCTAAACTAGCGCATGATGAAATTTTAAAAATGAACCAGAAATCATGTAGCCTCACTTTTTAATTATTTTAATTTCGCCTATAACGATTTATTTATTCGATATAATAAGTTTTTGTTCAAGTACAACACGAAGCAAAGTGATACCTTTTACCGTCCTTATAAAGATACACGATAACCTCTACTTAACATGCATTCCTAAAGGCTTTACTCATCACCTGCTGAAGTACTTTTAGGAGGTGTTGCTTTACTAGATTGAAGATGGAAATCAGCCATCTAACTCTCCGACCCGCCACGAAGGCACACGCATATAAACCATAAAAACTTATCGTTATAGTTCTTTTAATAAGAGTTCTAATTACAGAGAAACAGAATTCAACAAAGTTAAATGGATAACCAGTTTCTAGTAGCTATTTTAACATCATTTTTATGTGCCAGAAATTCCGTGTCTAACAAAAATGACCTTGAGAGGGAGTACCACTATACATGGATAGCCGCTTAGAAAAAAAAATATTTTATCATTCTTTTAGAAATTTTTTATTATAGGTTGTGTTTTTTATACACAGGAGGAACTAGAGGATCTTTGGAATCAGTTCAAAGAAGAAATGCATGAGTCTGAAGAACTGTGCACTAAGTACAGAGAAATAAATGAGTTAGCCACAAAGATCTTGACTGAAAAACAAAGAAAAGAATACGTGAGAAAGCGTCTCGCTGCAACTATCAAATTGCAAAAGCATATTCGACGTTTTCTTGCTGAAAAGAAGGAGGAGAGCGCAGATTGAGTCAAGGATGATGGTCTATCTAAAATTCCGACTTCGAAAAAATTTAGGAAAAAAAGAAAGACATTTGAGAAAAAGAAAAGAGAACTAATTGCATGAATTTATTTTTTCAAGTTTTTATGAAAAATTTAAAAACAGTTATAAGAAATTCGTTTTATTTTTAAAAATAAATTTCTGACTTTTATGTATTTAAACAGAAAAAATTAAGCAAATTTTTAGAATGTTTGCACAAATGTAACATGTTGTTTCCTCTATCCTAAAAAATCTTGAATGATAGTGTACGTATACATTTGAAACTTCGAAAATCGTTCAAAATATTGAATATTTTTTGATTACTTCAAAATGTTCTCTGATTCTTTATCTTTCAAACGATACCAAGATGTTGTCAATATTCGAAATATTTCTCGAGTTATAAGAATTTTTTTTTGAGATACTTTCACTAAAATCTCTAGTTTTATGAAGAATGATATTTTCTACTATGTTGCTTCATTCAAACAATCATAACTCAACAAGAAATTAACCAAATTCAATTATTTCTATATTAAAATAATCTCTATGAAACAGTGGATGTTTTATGCCTCAATCTAAGTTATATTTACAGAAATAAATTTTTAATAGCTATTTAAAAGTTAACATTACAGAAAAAATCTCGCTTTTTCTATTAATCGTTGACGAAAAAAATGTTTAAAAAAACTATATATTTTTATAACTTGATTGAGGCAGACAACATAAAGACTAATATTAGGCATAATTTTCAACTAGAATTGTGTGTCTGTACAAATTAGAATTTAAGATATCATGTTTCAAAAAATATGCTAATTAGCTCATTAAATATTATTTAATTAATTAATAATTAGTGTAATATAGTTTTTTTTTCTCAATGAAATAAGTTTAAACATATATTTATCACCTACATTAAAAAAATGGATTTTTAAAGTTACAATTTTTAAAAAATCTTCTAGTGTGTACGTACACCTTAAATAAAAAAAAATTATGTATGCAACTTAATAAATACCTATAATGATATCAAAAGTTGTTATGAAAAATGAGAAATATGTATGAAAAATATTAGATTATGAAATCAAAATGTTTTAAAAGCAAATTAATTCATTTAAAATGTAATCTCAAAGATCATCTCAGTTATTTCTTAAAGTATGCAATTACCCATCTAGCGTTTTCACGATGATCTGATGACGTCGTGTCTTAGGATTTCATGTTCGAAGCTCAATTTTACCGTAGAGTCATCGTGTAAACAAATCTATTGCATCTTAAATAGCGAGAAAATATCTTCCCGTTAGTGCGGCGTGGAAGCTTGGGCAGGAAGTCCCCAATCGGGTATCGTCATCGCCCTGTTTCTTCTGATCAAATTTGTAAGATCTGACCCCGAACGAACATAATGTTGGTTCAAACCAGGACAAAAATACAACTAAACTTAATTTTCTTTTAAGCTCATCTAATTAAGCTTTTATTTAAAATCACTTTTTTTTTCTTTTACCTTTGCAGTAAAATATACAATTTCGATTCACAAGGGATTAAAACCATCTTACCGAATTATTCACATCAGTTTTTAAAAATATAGTTTACTGCTTCACTTTTTATTTGTATGGCATTTTGTATTAGCTGGCATTTCAACCGTAAGAAGCGCATCATTCAGTGAAAAATGCTCTATAGAGCAGACCATTAGACCTAAAGTTATCAAATTTGATATCTAGTTACTTTTTCAGTAGAAGTGGTCTCTAGAAGAGAGTTCATAGATAATAGTTAATGTTTAATTAAAATAAATAGCAATTTTAATGATTTTCCCATTAATTTCTGAATACAATAACGCACAAAAACCAGTTTGTAAAACTTAAAAAATTTTTGACAAAAATCAGATTTTTAGGGACATCATTTTGATTTTCAGTGCAAATTTCCCCCAGTTTCGAACAAGTTTTTAATTTTTTACTCACATTTAATAACAATAATTATTATTTTAGCTATTACGTTTATATATATGCATGTTGTGACGATATTAAATACTTTGTTAATATATACCTACAATTAAGAGTTGAATTTTTAAAAATAATATAGATAACCGAATCAAGCTTAAAACTTCATTAGGTTATGTAAGATAATTATTAACGGCATTGTATTTTTGTGGCAACAGTTATTTTATGTTGATGTGTTTGGCAACAGTGTAAAAAATTCTATCTTGAAAAATAAAATGGTGATTTCGTTATTCTAAGAATTTAGTCTTGTTTTATAAGTTAATAATTCAGAAGTGGGATAAGAAGTGGATAATTGTATAGTTTTAGAAAGATGTCTTTACTTGCGAGATTACGAAAAAAGGATTTAGAACTCGTTGCAGTGGAACTTGGAGAGGAAATCGGAGAAAATAATAAAGTCGTGGAATTGATAAGTTTGATCAAGAAAAGTAGGAATTATGATGAAGATATAATACATGGAATAATCGGTAACATAAATGCCGATCGAAAAGCAGAGGAAGCTGCTCTAAAACGTAAAGAAGAATTTGAACTTGCAGAAAGAAATGCTATGCGAGAACATGATTTGGCGATAAAGAAGCTGGAAATTGAAGCCAAATCGTTATCGCCAATTGCTCAAAACGCGCCCAATGTGGAAATCAGCCCGAAAATAGGCTGGAAGACTCAGGTAAGAAATTTTGATTTGAAATATGACGACATTGGATTATATTTAGTACATTTTGAGAGAGTAATGAAGAGGGTAAATATGGAAACCTCTCTATGGATGGCGTGTTTGACTAGTGTTCTTCCTAGTGAAATAGTCGACATAATTATAAGAGAACCTGAAGAATTGGCTGAAAACTATTCTTATATGAAAGAACTGCTACTTAAGCGTTTCAAGCTAAGTGCTGAAAAATTTCGCCAATTGTTCTACTCGCATAAAATTAAACCTGGAGGTACGTGGCGAGAATACTACTATGAATTAGAAACTTATTTCAATGGGTGGATAAATGGGTTAAATGTAAAAACTTTTGAAAATTTAAAGGACTTAATAATATCAGATAGAATGAAGCAAGACGCACCTTTAACAGTGCAAGAATATTATATCAGTGAATGGTCACTGTTGAAGTCGCCAACGAGCTTGGCTGATAAAATTGACGAACACATTGAGCTATCTGGTCTATACATAAATAATAAGAATATTGGTGGTCAATATAATACCAAAATAAATAATCGTTCTGCTACTAATTATCGAATGATGGAGCCAATTACGTGTTATAATTGTTACGAAAAAGGTCATTTGGCACGTGATTGCGTAAAACCTAAAAGACCTAAGTTTTGTACATCATGTAGGACTGAAGGCCATGGAACTAGGGAATGTCCTAAATCACGTAGTAATCTCACAGTAAATTTATCCTCCTTATCATGCTCTAATAGAGATGTTACACTTAAAATCGTATCAATAAATGGAATGAATACAGATGCATTAATAGACACAGCGGCTGATATATCAATGATAAAATACTCATTTGCAAAGCAAATTAATGTGCTTGTTCAACCTAAAAACAATGTTATTTCTATAACAGGAATTGGAGGTGGCATAACACAATCACTTGGAATTTGTATAGTAAATGTGGCTATAGACAATTTAATTTTAAAGGATGTGAAGTTGCACGTTGTAAATGATGATACATTTCAAGGGCCATTCGTCATTGTCGGAAAGGATTTGATAGATTTTCCAAATTTAGTGATGATAAGACGGGAAGGAAAATCTAGAATGTTTCACATGGATGAATTTCGACGTCTAGCGAACATTGGAGTTGAAGAATCACCCCATGCAACTGCTATTCTGAGAGCATCAAAAACGATAACTGTTCAACCGAATATGATACAAATGTTGGAAGTTGTAGATAACAAATCAACGGATGACGAAGTGATGACTTTTGATAACGCTGATAATGAATCAAGTTCGTCTTTATTAATTCAAGATGGTAAAACACTAGTACCCATAGTTAACTGCAGCGATAATACTCTACGCTTAAAGAAGGATCGAGTTATTTTAAGAGGTGTTTGGTCGACTGAAAATGTTGATTCTATTAAATTTCCCGATATCAACGGTGACAAAGAAAATCTAGTTGCTATTGCCAAAAGAGATCTCAAAGAAAAAGTTAAAATTGATGACATAAAGATTGGACCAGACACATCGGATGAGCAAAAGCAACGTGTCTGTGACCTATTGAATGAATTCAGAAAGTGCATCGCTCTAAGTCCTAATGAGTTGGGATGTGTCAACAATACAGTCATGAAAATAGTTGAAAAGGCTGGTAGTACTCCTGTCGCTCGTTCTCCATACCGTGCTTCCCACTACGAAAGGCAGATTCTAAGAGACATTATTTTAGAAATGAAAGATCAAGGTATTGTTCGAGATAGTTCATCTGAATATAGCAGTCCCGTTTTGCTTGTAAAGAAGAAAACTGGTGAATATCGAATGGTGATTGACTACAGACAATTAAACGCGCAGACTGTCAAGGACAAATTCCCTTTACCACATATAGATGATTTATTAGACAGAATTGCTGGTTCTAGTTTGTTTTGCATTCTTGATGCCTGCCAGGGTTTTAATCAAATACCTATGGATGATGAGTCAGCTCGCAAGGCCGCGTTTACAACACCAGACGGCCACTACGAACCCACTAGACTATTCTTTGGTCTTTCAAACGGGCCTGCAGTGTTTCAACGATGTATGTCATTAGCTTTAGGCAATTTATTATGTAATGGTGTGTCGTGTTTCATAGATGACATATTTTTTGGATCCTCTAACTTTGAAAATATGATCAATATGCTTAGAGCAGTGCTCGAAAAATTGTGCAATGCAGGGATAACGTTGAAACTATCAAAGTGTGAGTTTGCTAAAAAAGAGATTGAATATTTAGGATTTGTTGTCAGCAAGGATGGTATCAAACCTGGACCCAGAAAACTTGCTGCTGTTGCCGAATTCCCTGTTCCCCAAAAAAAGGATGAAGTTCAGAGATTTTTAGGATTGACTGGATTCTTCCGTCGCTTCATTGCTGGATATGCGTCAATTGCAGCTCCTTTAACCCGCTTATTAAAGAATGGTCAATTATTTGTCTGGACCAATGAACATCAAACTTCTTTTGAAAGATTACGTAATCTTCTTGTATCCAAACCAGTCTTGAAATTGTTTGATCCTCGGGATGAAACCGAACTGTACACCGATGCAAGCTCCGTGGGTTTGGCTGGAATGCTACTTCAGAGAGACAGAGATAATACCCTTCGCTTGGTCTATTGTGTAAGCAGACGTACTAATCCAGATGAAGAAAATTATCATTCGAGCCGATTGGAGCTACTGGCTGTTGTTTGGTCTCTCAGTCGCCTTAGATCCCTTCTTCTTGGTCTTCGATTTACTATTATTACAGATTGTTCTGCAATTATATATCTAAAAACTCAAAAAAATATAAGGTCCCAAACGGCAAGGTGGATAGAACAGCTAAGTGAATTCAATTACGATGTTAAGCATAAATCCGGTGACCAGATGACCCATGTGGACGCCCTGAGTCGCGCACCAGTAGAAGACGAAGATCCTGAACAATCTAAAGAAGCCACTGAATGCAGCCCATTAGATATAATAGTGAAATGTCCGAACCAACTAGTCGAAATTGATACCAGTATTCCATTAAATATAAGTGAGAAACCGCGTGTCTATTATATAAGTACTGAAGAAGACAAAGTAGCTTTAATTCAGTCCCAGGACGAAGAGTTAAACAATATCATTAAAATATTAAAATGCTCCAAGAAAAAAGCGGAAAAGAAAAATATTGTCAGTAAATATGAACTTATAAACGGAATACTGTACCGCTTACAAATTGACAACGGTGTCTGCAAAAAATTGTTTGTAATGCCACGATCTATGAGGAAATATTTAGTTGTACGCTTTCACGATTTTTCGGGTCATTTTGGAGTTGACAAGGTCAAATTACTTATAACACAGCATTTCTGGTTTCCTCGAATGTCAGAATATGTAAAACAGCATATAAATCAATGCGTTACATGTGCTTTTACGAAAGTACCCGCCGGAAAAGTTCAGGGTAAACTCAATCCAATTCCGCCAGGTAAACGACCCTTTGAAATAGTACACATGGACTTTTTGGGACCCTTTAACGCTAGTTCGAATCGCAATACTGAACTATTAGTAATAATTGATAATTTGACAAAATTTGTTCGTTTACGTGCATGTACTAGTTGCTCTACTAAATGTGTATTGAAGTACTTTGAAGAATTCATAAATGACTTTGGAAGTCCTATCAGAGTCGTTACTGACCGAGGCTCATGTTTCACATCATCAGCATTTAAAGAATTCTGCATGAAGCATGGCGTAAAACATACTGTGAACTGCTCGCAAAGACCAGCTGCTAATGGACAAGTGGAGCGGATAAATCGTGTGCTTATACCTATGATTTCCTCAAATGTGCATGCAGATAACCATAGGGACTGGGACAAGATGTTGCCTGAAATCCAGAGATGCATTAATTGGTCGCCCAGCAAATCTACAGGCAAAGCGCCATTCCACCTATTATTTGGATACAAGCCTAGAAAACTTGATAATTTTCCAAGAGAATTGCTTCCAATGTCGGATGAATATGTTTCTCCTGGAGTACTGCAAGAAGAAGCACGAAACGATATACTGAAAGCACAAGAGAAAATGAAGTCCAATTTTGATAAGCATCACTGTGATGCACATACATATTCTGTTGGCGATGTTGTCGTTGTAAAACGGTTACCTGAAACCACTCCTGGGAGTCGCACAAAAACGCAAGTTCTATACAGAGGACCCCTTGTAGTTGTGAAGGTGTTTCCATCTGATGTATATCAAGTCACAGATTTTAGAACAAAAGCACAAGGACGTGTAAGACGGCATTATACAACTACAGCTCATGCATCGCAGATGAAACTATTTCACATTGTAAATGAAGATGAAATCGTTGACGTTGACTATGATGATGAAGAGGAAGATATGGTTAATGAACTCCCAAATGCTCCACGAGAAAATAGAATAAAAAATTGCCAACATACCTTCAGGACTATGTACTTTGAATAATTTACAATGTGCCTCATTTTCGTAATTTTATGGACAGGGTCGTCCATTTTTTTTTCAGGATGGCCGAATGTAAGATAATTATTAACGGCATTGTATTTTTGTGGCAACAGTTATTTTATGTTGATGTGTTTGGCAACAGTGTAAAAAATTCTGTCTTGAAAAATAAAATGGTGATTTCGTTATTCTAAGAATTTAGTCTTGTTTTATAAGTTAATAGTTACGGTATTTCAAATTAGAGATTCTAATCCCCTACATTTTAGATATTTAATTATTTTCGTAACTCAAAACTTATTATCATGATATATTATTATATTTTGCCTGCATATTGTATTTATTTCTATATTTTTGCATTCCAAATGAATTACTACGTTTATGTTATGAAACCATCGTTTCAATAAAGGAGCGAAAAACAAGGAAAAAAATTATATCGCAATTTTATTACGGAATTAATATTGTCGCGTTCAAAAATGAAGGGTCCCGTTTTCATTTCCCTCAGAAGGACTAGGAAAAAGATATCTTCTTATTGCTTACTGCGCGAGGCAGACACTCCGTCACCTCCATGAAATATGTTTGATTTCTTTCCCAAGAATTGTTTACAATGTCAGGTTTACACTCGGCCATTTATAAGACGGCCAGTAGGCAGCGCATGCGTAGAAAGACTGAAAAATACTGTTCGGTCAATTGCAAGTAATTGCCTCGACTGGGACAACAACATGCCACTGTATCGTGGTTTTTTTTTCCTTACTGCGCATGAGTTTGTAGAAATTGGCTTTTTTTTTTGGTGAGAAAAATTTGGTCACTTAGCATAGATAAATTCCGACATTTTTTGCTCTTTGTTCTTTATGATGCGAGGCTGTGTGTTTTTTTCCCTTTTATTTGCCCTTTTTTCTCTACGGTTTTCCACATTTAGGTATGTTGATCTTTTTTTATATTTACCGTGTTTTTTTATATAGATATCCATCATTTTAATACAATAAACAGTGAAAAAGAAAAATTCAGGGTCGCGATTGATTGGCAATTGATAGCCAAACATGGAATACCTGAATCTATCTTATGAAATTGTGGCAATCATAAATCAGTCCCTTTCTGCACATGCGCTGCCTACTGACGATCTTGTAACTGACCGAATGTAAACCCAGCATAAAGCAGAACTGAATTGGAAAAAAAGACAGATATGAGTGACAGATAAGAAAAATGGCAAAAGACAGATATGTGTTTTAAAATGTCAATTAAAAGTTAACATATGTATATGTATATTAAAACGCTTCCATCTTGCATACCTTTGAAATCTATTCTACCTCGCCAAAAATTCACTGAAAATGCATTTTTCTATAATAGTCAGTAATCTGCAAAAGAAACTCTAAGAAAGGCATTTACAATTACAGTTTCTTCATCTATCTTTTGAAACCTTCTAATCACAATATTTGCCAGGATACAGCATTTTACAATATAGCGACTGACCTATTAGGATTTAATTGCTACCGCTCTGAAATTATTTTAAAATCTTGTACATTTTCTTCCTTTCTTTCTTTTTTAGTCTTATTTTTTTTAATTCATAGCATGACAACTAGCGAAAATGAGAATAATAATAATAAATTGAAGAAAGAATACAGAAAATGAATCAATAAATAGAAAGTACGAAAATTAAGGCTACACCTCGGACACCCTTCGAAAGAATGAAAATTAACTCAATGCGCAAAAACTATGTGACAGATCTAACAAATCGATGTTTTCTCCCATTGAATTGGCGGTGATTCGGCTATTGAAGTCGCAGCCAAGATTTGGCGCACGTTCAGCTGTGTGATGCTCATTTTTTTTTCTTCTTCCCCTCATTGAAATATTAACTCCTCTCTTTTAATTTGTATTTCTGCGCTTTTCCTCCTTGGCTTTATTAAATTTTGTTTTCTCTTTCACGCCGACAGAAACTCGCCTGCTTAAATATACAGTCATTTTCTTTAATTAGATTAGGATTTCTTTTATTCGCATGCATTAAAATAATAATTAATTAGAGGCTGTGATAAAACTTCTTATGGCTTAAATATAAAAATTATTTGACTACAAATGTATGTTCTTTTTTCTTACAAATACATAGAATAAATAGATGCAAATGAAGTTAATTCTGAATATTCTTTCATTAATCAGTTTTTTAGTAATAGTTCTTACAGCCATTATTACCAAACATTGAAAATTGGAAATATCTGATTCTTTAAAACATGTTCTTATGAATCTTTACATAGAAGGCTGTTTGAAAATTATTATCTCTCGGATTCTATTTCCATCCGCAAAATTCTGTAATGGTAAAAATAAAAACTATATTTTAAAAAAAAATGAAAAATTAATTTATTTATAAAAAGAATTTCATTTGAAACAATTTATTGGAATGATTAAAATTGAAAATGAAGTGATGAATGTAAATTTAAATGAAACGCTTTAAATTAGATTCTAAAAGTATTTTGTCTACAGGAGTTTGGAAATAAAACCCAGTTCGAAATTCCAATTATTATTTTTATTAAAATTAATATTCACAAAAAATTAATATTCATAAAAATAAAACAGAATGTCTACAGTTTCATGAATGTCGACAGTTTTATGTTAACTTTCTAATATGTTTTGTAATTAAGTATGATTTTTTAATATATTTCAAATCTAATTTTCCTCACAGTAAATTTTAATTATTTGCTAGACAACGTATTATTCTGACAAAATCTTATCTTGCTTGTTTTTGAATTTATGCTTTCAAATGATTAATTTAAGTTCATAGAATTCTTGTGAAGATAGAGATCTTCATGCATTCCGTCTTCCAAAAATATTTTCTTATATGAAATAATTTTTGTTATTTACAGGACAATAAATGTAAAGTAAATAACAACAGATGGTACAAGACGAACGAATTTTCCAATTTATGTTTTTCTTAATTTTCTTCATTAGAAATTTCAATCCTAGGATGTTTTTTTGTTTTTTTAAATTGAACATTATTTCATTTCATGTCCTTGAAAAAGGGCTTTTCTATTTTTAACCTACATCAGATTTTGTATGCGCATATCTTTTTGCGTGCTTGTGTGTGTGTGTGTGTGTGTGTGTGCGTGTGTGTGTGTGGAGTGAGTTTCGTATCTCTCACTATTTTCAAAAATACATGTAAACTTTTACTCTAACTCATAACTACCACCAGGAAAGCGAATACAATGCCCTAATAACCTTATTTAGATGTCTAAAGAATAAATTACCCTTAATAAATGTAATTTTTGTACTTTCCACCTTAAGATTAAAATTTTTTTTTAGTTACTTTTATGCATATCGTGATAAAAATTGATTGTTAAAAAAAATTTATCACAATTTTATTCAAAATTTATAAAAAGAAAAATAAACGTTCATTATTATACATTTCTATTAAAAACATATTTTATGCAATTTTTGGAATTATTATATACTTTCAATGAAGCAAAGGTGAATTATAACAAAATTCGAAACTTAGTAGCTTCATAGAAATGTGTTTTCTTCAAAAAGAAATGGGAGAAAAAAAGTTAATGGAGAAAAACTAAAAAATAAGTCATTAAATTTAATATCTTTTTTCCTCTCACGCCCTTTAGAGCAAAAATATGATTATACAGAAAACCAGTATTCCGAAAGCAGGCAGAAAAGAGTCTTGCTCTCTATGTTGTCATAGTTACAAAACTCATGACATACAAGTTGAGATGCGAATTAAATTCTAAATAGTAACTGAAATAGTAATAGTAACTTTTCTTCTTTTTAAAGTTTAATAGTATGAACAAATTAATTTTTATGAGGCTCATGCATGTTACTATTTTTTATTTGTTTTTGTTCATTTTGAGAATCTTTATCTAGGGTGACATTTATTTCATAAAAAACAAAACAAAAGAGAAACTGTACAATTTTTTGACTTTCGAATAAGGTGTCATTGTGGCAACACTCGCTTCGTCCTACTTGCACCTTGAAAATCTTGTAGTTCTGATATCGGCTAGTTTCTGTTAAAAATTAAAATGTTTTCAACAATGTCTAAAGTTTCTGCAGGAAGAGTTATTCTGAGGAATTTCTCTTCAACAGCAAAGGTTAGATTTTAAAAAATACGTATGTTGATTATGTGATGTTTGGACGGGAGGCCGGTCTTGCGTGGCTTCCCGGTATTTATTTCATAAGTTCTATATTTAAAAATATTTCCGTTTTGACAAGTTATTTTAAACTGAAATATTAATATTCATAGTTGAAAAAAGAATTAAAAAAATAGCTTTTATAGATTGCAACGCATATATCTAATTAGAAAATTTCAGATTTAGTTTTGAAAAATGTTGAATATTATCAAGATATTATGTATATAAACTCTGCTAGTGTATGATGCTATAGCTTTTTTCTTATGGTTTTTTGCTTTACATTTTTGTGAAAAAAAAATCATTGATATTTTTTATTAAATAAATTATTGATAATGGAAGAGATTTACTTTAAATATGTATCTGGTGAAGAAATGAGTGTGTTTTGCGTAGAATTCGCTTTTTAACTCTTAAAAACTTCTTTCATATGTGCATTTGTGCAAGATTTTGTGAAAACTTGATAGATATGAAGACATTTAGCCAACTGCTTCTGGTTTTTATTTAAAAGATTAATTCATTGAAATAACAGCTTTTGTTAATTCATATGTTAATGGAAAGATCAATATGAATAATAATATTTAAATTCACAATCAGGTCTTAGGAAGTAGGAATGAAAAATGTTAATTCACAAAATTTGTTATAACTTTCTATATAGAGAGTTGCAAGTTCTTATAGTGTGTTAAATGGCATAAAAATATTACTAAGTTTCATACATTTTAATTATTTTTCAAACAATTCAAATGAGATCAGATGTAATATATATTTATAAATGAAAAAATTGAAACATAAGAATTTTTTAATAACTATTTTTTTATAAATTACAAATTTATATATTTTAAATTAAATTAGTAATACTAAATTTAAAATATTTAATTTGATAGTGTGACATAATAGTTTTTATTGAAAGGATGGAACATTTTCTAATTTTGGCAAAATGTTTAGCTTAGATTTATTTCTGTAAATTCATTCATTACTTGACCTTTAAAAGATAAGTTTTTTTGCAGTTTTCTTAGTATTTATTTGTTTTGATTTCAAAATTTTCATGTCTGGAAAAAAAAAAATGAATTTTTAAAGTAACAGAATTATACTTTAGTGACATGTAATCTAGTATTAATATTTATCTATTGCATGTTAGTGTTATATCAAGGAAACCAATTTCATCATTTATTAGAGTTATTATTAAGATTATAATATATGGTTGG
>JAPMOR010012466.1:0-23549 GCA_026543865.1 Argiope aurantia | reverse complement strand
TCTGACTTCATGAAATGAATAATGCCTCAACTTTTCCTCAGATAGAAGGAAATTAAATAAATGACTCAGCTATTTCAGATCTAAATATGAAGAATGGAAAAAACTAATTCAGCAACTCAAATGGTTGAAAATTGATAAAATTATATGAAAAATAACTAAATAGTAATAAGTTTTTGTAAGTTTTTTGTTTAGTCTGTTTTTTCCCTTTCTTTTTAATTTTAGACCTTTTTAATTATTGTTATCTTTGATTATGGTTTCTTTTTCTTTCTTTAAATATTGTTTTTTCAGAGGCAGGCTAAAGTAGCTGTTCTTGGTGCAAGTGGTGGCATTGGTCAGCCTATGTCCTTACTCATCAAACAAAGTCCTCTAGTTTCTCACCTTTCTTTATATGATATTGCCCACACTCCTGGTGTGGCTGCTGATTTAAGTCACATCAATACTGGCGCTGCAGTTACTGGACATATGGGACCAGAGCAATTAGAAGTATGTATTATACTTTTGGAATTTTATAAACTTTAACTTATGGATATTTCTATACTATGACAGCAAAAAATTTTTTTGTTTCTATGCGAAATATGATATAATAAATTATAATATATTTCTAAATATTCACCCTTATGTCAAAGTGTAGGTTAGATAAAAGAAAGAGTTCCAAAAATTCTATTTTTTTTTAATTTTATTCAGACCATTTAAAAGTTTTTTAATCACTGTTTGAAGCCTGCATAGCATATTTTGATTTATTATCATATAAACCAGTATATACATCTTACAATGTATTGTAGATGTTACATTTCAGAATGTCTAATTTAATTGTACTCTATATGACAAATACATAATTAAGATTTTTTTTTAATCTAACATTTTGGTAAATCAAATTATTTCTTATTTGATTATAGAATTTTTTTTCCCCATCTAGACTAGATAATTGAGACTACTGTATTTTTTAAAAAAGAAAAAAATAGTTATGCTCTTTTATTTAGTTTTCAGTCTAATCATCTATCTGCATTATTCGTATTAGAGTGATATTCCATGTTTAGTAAAAATCTCCTAAGGAAAATTTTTCAAAAATTAAATTTTTTAATAATTAATGTTTTTTAAGTAGAAATTACAGATAAGTGAATAAGAAAATACAGCAAAAAAGCAAAAATTTGAATTGTTTCAATAATAGTTGTACCATTAGTTTCTGTATGTTCTTGTAGTTTATCGATGGGATCTGTAATCTACCTATAAATAGATTTGTTCCCCTATTGTATTATTTTATGCCATATTTGATGGCTAGGTTTAGTGTTATTAGTACTAGAAGAAATAACCATATCGAAAAGAACAAAAATTCCATCTCTAAATTATTTGGAATGAGAGAAATTTTCCTGTTTCTTTTCCAAATCCCATTTTAAACGGACAATTTTGATTTCTTTTGGCCCCCCTTTAATCTGAGCATTACAAATCCATTTTCATCTTTTTCTATAGAAATGAAGTTTGATGAATGAATTTTGGTTATGTAACATAATAATTTTGAATGGCTAGAACACATTATATATATATATATTTGATGTTAGCAAATAATTTTTATTAATTTTTTTACTATGTATCATGTTTTAAAATTAAGTATATTAAAACAATTTATTAAGTTATAAAATCCGTGAAGCAATAAAAAAGAAAATAATTTAGTTAAAATCATTTTTGAATAATAAACTAAATTTTTATTTGTAATTATTCATATTTTTATGAATTGTTTGCATATTTTTATCCATTATAAAGCATTTAAAACATAATATTATAGAATTATTTAAAAAGTTTCCTTTGGAAGTTTATTTTGCCATTGAAATGTTTTCATATGAAAAGAAAATGTTTAGTGCTATAATTATAAAGTAGAAAACTTATTCTGATTCAAAATTACACTCAAATCACATTTTGGCATGCTTAATCCTATATTGACATTTTTGACAGTTATTTAATAGAGAGGAAATTTAGTGTAGTGATTAAGATATTAATTTTTAAAATTAAAATCCAAATAACTGCAATTACAACTTTCTTATGCATGAAATATACAAAGAGAAAATATTGTGATCATTAAGAATTTGAACTTGAGATTTTTAGGCATCCTTAAATCAGAAAAGAACTTTTTAAAAATTATGTATATGTGTTTGTCAGCAATTATTATATAATTAAGTTTTTGGATAAAACATACAGTTTGTTGTTATTGACTTCTCATTTAGATTTGGCAAGTTTTTTGTGGGCTCTTCTTAATACCTTAATTTTTTATAACTGTTATCCAATGTAAAAATATTCCTTTGAAGATTTGTTAAGTCAACTTGAAGATTTGTATTTTTCCAGGCTTGCTTAACTAAATGTGATGTTGTTGTGATTCCTGCCGGTGTGCCTCGTAAACCAGGTATGACAAGAGATGATTTGTTTAACACAAATGCATCCATTGTTCGAGATCTGGCTGCTGCTTGTGCAAAATATTGCCCCAAAGCTATGATTTGCATCATATCTAATCCAGTAAGTTTTAAAAATCTTTTTTATTTCCTTAATTTTGAAAAAAAAAAAAAAAAATTGGGATTACCATATATTTTATTTTGCATTTCTTTTATTCTAATTGGGAGTTCATTGATTACTAATGGTCAAACTTTGATTTTTGTTGCATCTTATTAGATTGAAAGTAGCCAAAATAAATATCTAATGTGCACAAAGTGTTTGGACACATTAAATAAGTGTTAATTACTGAAATAAGATGACCCTATGATGGAAAGCCTGCAATCCATGTCACAAAACTTATGTCAAATTACTTGTCTGTTCTTATAGAAAATTGTTTATTTTATGCGTTTAAGCTTGCATTTAACAGAATATTCACTATTACTATGTATAGAAGTCTAATGCATGTAAAATTTATAGAAATCCTTATGTTAATATACTGTGGAAATTTAGAGATTGGAAATTACTTTCTCTAGTATTTTTCTCATTTGGCCATTGTTCAAAATTATGCAGTCAGTTGCAATATTGTTCTCCAGTTCTGTATAATCAAATAGAATTCCTATGTTATATATTTCTACTCTCTGATATGACAAATTTTTGCAGCAACACAGATTTTAATATTTTTGGAATTGTATTTTATTATTTGTGAGACCAATTAATTTTCTTCTGTATAATAATTTTACTGTATTTTTAATATTTCAAGCACTTTTTGTATAAATTTATTTATTTTATTGTTCAATTAATTGTATTTATTTTACTTGTCAGTTTTTATGTTTAATGCAATTCATTGTTTTATGTAATTCAGATTTCGTTTGTTCTTAGGCCTTTGCCGTGTCTATACTTTGCATAAGAACCACTTATAAGAATATTTTAAGCTAAAAAGATAATAAATAAAATGAAAAATAAATCATAATAATGACATTCCATGATTGCTTAGCTGCATTCCTTAGGTTTTGATTTTGTCTGTCTTAAGCAATTTCTAATAGAACTATCTGTTGGCAAAAAATATTACAATTTAATTTATCTAAAGATTTAGTTGGTGTAAGAGAGAGACATTTCATCGAAGAATATAGATTTCTGTGCTCTCTAGTGTTGAAGATGAAGAAGCATTGGTTAGTTACTTGAGTATTGGAGTGGTTTAAGTTCTTGATTTAAAAAAGGAAAAAAAAAAAAAAAAAAAAAAAAACGAAAGAAAAGAAAATATTTCTTGACAGATTTTTGATATCTGTTCTGATATTTGATTGGATTATAGAATTTCTTGATACATCAAAGGGTATTAATAACCAGTTCTGGATAATTTGAATTCTTTTCTTGTTGATGAAAGCAGTAAGTCTTTAAATTAGTGCTGTATATATTAATATGGGCTAAGGATTTTATTTCAAAATGGATTATTTGCTAGCGAGAGGTTTAAATATCTATCAGTTTTAGATTGTAAAGCAACATATTGATTTTACTTTAGATTTATTCTTTTGTATGTTGAATATTTGTTGGCATGTTAGCTTATTATTTTATAATGAAGCCAGGGTAAATTATTTGTAGGTAATTTATTACTGATAAATTATTAATTATTATAACTATTATTACCTACTTAGTAGGACCCAAAAGTTTAAATGTGTATATAGGGTGGGGGGAATGGCTCAGCAAGACAGAATGTTGAAGCTTCTGTGTTCAAAGCAATTTGCCACGGAGTAAAATTGTTAACTTCAAGTATATATAGAATGGGATATCAATCTAACTAAATCAGTTGCTTATCTCTCAACATTTTGTCATTTCTGTTATTAATGAACAACATTAAAAACAATTCACATTAATGTTTTTATTTGACTTATGCTATCAAGTTAATGGAAAAAAAATCATTTTTATATTGTATTTATAGATAAAAATTGAAAGTTTAATTTACTTTTTTTATAGGTAAATTCAACTGTACCAATTGCCTCTGAAGTTTTCAAGAAGCATAATGTATATGATCCCAAGAGGATATTTGGTGTCACCACATTAGATGTTGTTCGAGCTAATGCCTTCATCGCTGAAGCAAAGGTAAAGAAATTGAATATTACTTTATAATCAGCTTATTTTATTTTTGCTTTAAAAAATGGGTTCAATTGGAATTTTGTACTTTAAAATTTTACTGTTTTAAAATGTACTAATTAAATTGTCATTAGCAATGGCTCTAAATGGTTACATATGATATTTTGTGATGAATGATTTTTATATTAATATTTTTTTGAGAATTCAGTTTTTATTTTTATCTTTAATTGATTTAGAATATTAGAATTATGTAATTTCTGTGTAATTTTTATCTGTCTGTTGATATGCTTGTATTATTGATTTTCAATTTTTAGTTTCACTAATTTGATGTATAATTCCAGTGTTCGAATCAAAGAAATAAATTTGCATGATTACTAAGATTAAAGAGGAATATTTTTATTTTTTATTATTCCATTAAACTTTTTTTAATATATAATCTTTAATCCAATTAGATTAAACTAGTTTTGATGGAAGGTTTCCCCCCTCCCCCTTCTTTTTACCTTACATATTTCTTAAGTTTTTATTGCTAGAAGTTTTGCATTACCAGTTTTCTATTGCATTTATATAATGTATTTATCCCAAGAAAAAATTATTCTAGGCGTCTTTAAATGAATATTTTATAATTTTTCCAGTTAATTTCTAATTTGTTGTCTTTTTCAGTTAATTAAAAAAAACTACTTTATTTATTTTTTAAATTTAAAATGATTTTAGTAAAGAAGTTTCCAGAAAGAAATCCTCTTTACAAAATCATTCAAAAGTATAGAAGAGATTTTCCTGTTTTTCTAATTCATTATTGACTATTTCTTGAAACTAAAAATCTCTTTTCAAACTATGAGTTTATAAATTTCTAGTATTTATCTGTGATTAAAATGTGAAATATTTTTTCAGGAAGTGAAATTAAAAGTTTCAATAAAATTTAAAAATAACATTGAAATTATTAATTTTTGTATAAATATTAATTTAGAAAAAAATTAAATTACACTTTTTTTTCTTTTCTAATTTAAAGAGAGTTAAGTACTTTGTGCAAAGTAGTATAAAACTAGCTTTTAATTTGATCTGAATATGGATTCTTATTTTTTTTAAGTAATTGCATTTTTCTTCTGTTAGAAGAAAAAATATATATAATTTTTGACTGATTAAAAAATACCCTTGTCAATATTTGTTTGATGAATGTGTCTTTTCCTTTGTTTCTATTCTTAGGGACTAGATCCAACCGAAGTTAACTGCCCAGTTATTGGAGGACATGCTGGGATTACAATCATCCCCTTAATTTCTCAGTGCAAGCCATCTGTGTCATTTGATGCTGATAAATTGGATGCTATGACCAAAAGAATCCAAGAAGCAGGCACTGAAGTTGTTAAAGCTAAAGCAGGAGCTGTAAGTTCGCATATTCTCATGCATTCTCATATGTTTGGAACGTGTTAAAAGGTCTTAAAACTATTATGAGGCTTGATATTTAATGAATTTCTTTGTATACAATGAAATTTTGTGAAATGTTTTGAGAAATTTCTTTGTTAGTGTTGAACAAAAAGTTAAATCTTAAATTTATTAATTTTCCTCCTAATTTGATAAATTATTTTTTGTGTAAAAAATCTTCTGTCACAAAATATGTTTAAAAAAAAACCTCAGCTTTAATTTCAATACTGAAATCATTATTAAGGAAAGTAATCTTAGAAAGCAGATCTTAATATGGCTTATAATAATAACTGCTTGAGTTAACAATGTTATTTAACTGAAAGAAAAATTTTTTGACCGAGACTTCAAAAACTTCCGTTTAACAACAACCAAATAGTCAATAACATTAAAATGTCAAATTTTATTAAGTGCTCATATATTTGGCACATTTTGAATTTCTTGCTTTGTAGTTCATTCAATTTATGCAAAATAATTTTTTTTATATAAACATATACTACAATTGTAGTATTGATTCAAATTTTTTCTTTTATTTATTTAAAAAATGGGAAATTTTAGTATTCTCTTTATGAATTAAATATATTATTTAATGCTTATTTGAGAAAAAAGGTGAAATTATGCTATAATCTAAATATATTATTGTAATGAAATTCCTCAGTTAATCCTTTAGGTACTATTTTGAGCTGTCGATAAAATTTAAATAGATTTACTTTTAGAAATATTTAATTGTACTAAATTTATTATTATATTTGAATTTTATTTATTAATCTTTTCTATCATCTTTCCAGGGTTCTGCTACACTTTCCATGGCATATGCTGGGGCAAGATTTACATTTTCTGTAAGCATTTAAATTTTCTGGTAACCATTTTTATAATTTCATTTACCTGACATATATATTTCAATATACTAAACAGCAGAAACAAGAGCAGTCTAATTATTTTGGAATATTATATACATCTTGTAACACATATTTTTACATTAACTTTCCTTTGTAGTTATTGAATGCCATGAAAGGAAAAAGTGGAGTAATTGAATGTGCATACGTCAAATCCAATGAAACAGAAGCATCATATTTTTCTACACCTCTGCACTTAGGGGTAAGCTAAACAGTTTTGAATATTTAAATTACTGTTGAGAATCGAATTAATTATCTGAAATATTTTGATTGAAGAAAGCAATATATTATAAAAGATCCCATTTTAATACATTGTAAAGCTTAAGCTGTAAATATTTTTTAGGTTTAAATATTTTTCTTTACATTTACTGTAATATTGTTAAACTATTTATTCATATATATTGTTGTTTCATATTAATTCAATTCCATAAGAGTACATTCTCTTTTAATATATTAAATACCTTGTCAGTCACCAATGACTGACATTGAGCATTTCTTTTTGACAACATCAATGACTGGCTTTGTATTTATTATTAGTAGTATTATTCTTTACTGAATATTCTTGATAAATTGAAACAATAATAAATACAATTTATAATATAAAAACTGACTAAAATGACCCTCTCAGTAAGCTTGTTGCGGTTTTGGTATGACAATGTCATGCAAAATTAGTCATAAACTAGTGGAACTTCTGTTTTCATGTATTTAAAAATAATTCAACATAGAGTGTAGCAGTTCAGTCTATCATTCTTAAAACAATGATAAAATGTGTTTTGGAAAAAAGTTCGGGTTAATGCTGCATAAGGGTTATATTGGTTGATGTAAGACAACTCTTATTTTTAAAAAAATTGTTTCTTTTAATATTAGCTATGCAGGGATGTGTGTGTGTATGATGTTTCATATAACCATTTTTAGACTCAGTTAAAAATAACTAGGCAATTTGAGATTCTTTAATTTTAAACTCTGCAGAGGTAAATGTTTTTTAAGGATGAAAATAATTTAAAACATCTGATTAAGATTCTGAAAGAAGTATTGGGGAATACTCCCAACTGACATTACATAATTGTCAAATTCAAATCAGGTAAATGCAGAAAACTTTGTTTTGCAACAAAGAATGCTAATCTATATGTGAATGAGGTCTATAACTATTTGTGAAAATCACCTTGATTTACCTGTTTCATGTGAAATAAGCCAAATAGATCAGCAAATCTTGAAACCTCATTTACTACCTTTAATGTAATGTTCTTGTAAGTGTTACCATTTAAGTAATGTATAGTCTTGAAAAGAAACAATGATTTTTTTCTTTTCAGTCTGAAGGTACTGTTGGAAGATTGTAAATGAGACAAAAATTAATAAAAAGTAGTGAATTTTTTAAAATTAGAAATCAGAATTTTAATTCCAGCAGATTAGTTGTTTAATATGAATCTTCACACACTCCTTAAAATTTCTAGGATGGTAAATCTATTATATCTTTACTATCATTTTTTACATGTATACCGGTAATTTTGTAAACTAATTGTAATTTTGCATATATTTTCATGTATTTTTTAATGTGAATTAAAAATATCTGTAAAGTTTTCATTTACAAATGTAATCAGGCTGTGCAATAATGGTGAGTGTATTATACAACTGAATTGGGAAAAAAAAAAAAAAAAAAAAAAAAAAGTGGTAGTGAAAACCTGATTTTTTTTTAATAAATCAGTTTTATTATTATAGATTTAAATATTGAGTGTAAGACCACAGTACTTATCAGCTTTCCTTCATATTTTCTTTAATTTTTAATTTTATTGAATTGTGTATCATGTACTCGTTTTATTCTCATTGAAAAGTTCATCATATTGAAAACAATTTTTCAATTCTGTATAGTGAGATATACAAAGCCCGTTACACAGGTTAAGAAATAATATGAATAGGACTTGCTCTGTTTGATTAACCTTGTAAAAGGCTATTTTTTTTGGTCATGGTATATTAAAATATTTTTAGGATTGAGATTGCCTTAAGAAAAAAAAAATTCATTAAGCTTGTTAGATAAATTTAATTTGATTAGTTAATAAGTAACAAATCATTTTGAGTGAGGTAAGAAACTGAAGAATCTAGGAATTGGTCTTACTGAAGAATTCCTAACAACTTGTACCAACCTACATAATTTTATTCAAAGATTGATGAGTTTGGAGGCAAGCATACTTTCCACTGTCCTAGAAAGAGTTAATGATGACTCCGTACATTTAATAAATTTCAGATTTCTGAATTATTGGATGCTTTTTTATTTAGAAAGAAACTTATATAATACTGAAATTAGATTCCTGCATGGTATGAGGCTTCCATCTGAACTTGGAATTAAATCGTTAAAAGCTTTTTATTTGTTTAATCATATGTATATATTATCATTATGAATAACTTATTTAATACTATTTATGTTCTTGAAAATCTCATTTGCATACTTTAAGCACTAGTTTGTATATTTAAAACTGAATAATTAAGGATTTTTTTCAGAAATTTGAAATTTTGTTTTGACATTTATCTATCATTGAATATACAGTGATGGCCAAAAGTGTGGACATTTTTTGAAAGTTTCATGTTTTTCAACTTTGCGTGCTTGTAGAATATATTAATTTTCACTTAAATACAAATGTTTAGATATCGAATTGAAGGTAATTCAATGTAAAATTTAATAACAAAACAGTATTACAATATCAGTATTATAAAAAAAGTTATGCTAATTTTAGTAGAACAAAAAACATGAATCAAAACACAAATCGTTTTGAATAATGATGTGTTTTGTAATAAAAGCGTACTAGCCAATCACAAACACTGTTCTGAGGACCCATCAAATGTCTGTAACTATAATTTAAGTTATTTGGATGGTAAAAAGAGTTATTGTTGTGGAATGATGCATACTAGTACAATGAGAGTATTGATGTTTTTGAATATTTTAAGTCCTTTTTTTTAATTAAACTAATTTTAAACAAACAACACACCAACAAGAAGAACTGATTGGACATCTACAAAAAGAAGCCGAATTGTCACATTGAGAGAAAATGGCCTCTCTGATGCTGAAATTGCAAGACAAGTTGGTGGTTCAGTGACTTGTTCTGGTGTACGAAAGTTCTGTTTATGTTATGAAAAAACGAAATCAGTGGAAAATAAGGCCAAATCAGGCAGAAAAAAATGCACAACTGCTACTTCCGATAGAAAAATTAAACGACTATGCCTTCAACATAGAAAAATTTCATCAGATGCCATTAGATGTGAAATGAAGGCAGCAGGTATTGCAGTAAGTTCAAGAACAAAAAGAAGAAGGTTATCAGGATTTGGACTACAAGCTAGAATTCCAAGGAAAAAACCATATTTAAATCAAAAGCAACTCGAAAAATGAGTTAAGTGGGCAAAAGAACACATTAAATGGTCAGAAAATCAATGGAAGCAAGTAATCCAGAGTAATGAGACTAAAATATCGCTCTTTGGTAGTGATGGTAGAAAATATGCGAGACGTAGAGTAGGTGAAGCGCTTCATCCTGATTGCATTTAAGCAACTATAAAAACAACAACAAATCCCATGATTTGGACATATGTGTCTGCAGATGGTGTGGGCAGAATTCAAGTGATTGATGGCATCCTGAATAGTAAAAAATACATCAAAATTGTTCTGGAACCAAAATTGATACCTTCCATCAGGGATTTCTTCCCCAACAAAGCACCATTTATTTTTCAGCAGGATTCAATTCCATGCCACACAGCAAAAGTATGCAAAGCATGGTTTCAAAATAAAGGCATAGATGTATATGGCCTGGAAACAGCCCTGATCTCAATCCAAATGAAAATTTGTGGCGACGTTTGAAAATTCTTGTACGAAAAAAACATCCATCCAACAAAAGACAACTTATTGAATCTATAATTGATTCTTGGCATCATGTAATTACGAAAGATGAACTCCAAACACTCATTCACTTGATGAAAAGACGCTGTGAAGCTGTCTTAAAAAATAAGGGTTATCCTACTAAGTATTGATTGTGTAAGTATCACTTTAAAAAAATGCAAATCTAAGATAGATCTTAGTAAAATGAGCGTAACATTTTTTGTAATACTGTTTTTGTTATTAAATTCTACATTAAATTACCTTTAATTTGATATCTAAACAGTTGTATTTAAGTGAAAATTAATATATTCTATAAGTACGCAAAGTTGAAAAACATGAAACTTTCAAAAAATGTCTACACTTTTGGTCACCACTGTATGTTTAAAAGTAACCACCTGTTTTTTAGCTTCTGAACCATTTAGATGTAAATCTAAATTGGTATTTTAAATGTTTATTTCTCAATTTATTTTATTGTTCAGTATTATTGCATTTATTTTAAGCATTAGAATTATAGCAACAGAAGTCAAGGTTCAATAGCTAATTTACTGTTACAGCCAAATATATATTTTAACTTGGAAAAAAAAATGCTTTAAATAAAATCATATTTATTTATTCCTAGATTTTTTTTTTACAGAATTACTAGTGCTAGTAATCATTCTTTATATATTATCATTAAAAAAAGTTCCATTTTTCTGCAACTACATCTGACCAAGTGTTGAATTTCACTATTATAGACAATTCCAATAGCCACCTTTTAACTTGTAGCATTTGCTGGACATTAAATAATGAAATTCATAATTTTAGTTTTAGAAGAGTAGGACTTAATATCTATATATTTCCTATAGACCTTTATATTTCAATGTATAAAATTTTATACTGTTTATAGCATTTACAATAAAAAAAAATGCTTTAAAGTAGATATCTAATGTTATATTTTATTTCAGCCAAATGGACTGGAAAAGAATTTAGGTTTAGGAAAACTCTCGGCATATGAAAAAGATTTGGTTGAGAAGGCTATCCCTGAGCTGAAAGGCAACATTAAGAAGGGAGAAGAATTTGCACACAAGGCTTGATCTCCTTCCTATTAAAAAATGAGAATAACATCTATGGAAAATAAGTCTACTTAGAGGAGTTGTGTACATAATCGGTTCAATATATATCAACTGGAAATCAATGTACTTCAAACATAGTGAAATAAATAAAGCCATTTCAAATTTAGCTTTATTAAAATGTTTACACCACAAGTACATAACTAAAAATTTGAGACAAAAGCTAGAATGTCAGATTCACATGACACTAATTCCCTGAAGAAGTTTGAGCTAATCTACTTTAATATAAAAAGATACATATTCAGTTTTTGAAGTAATGCCACTACAGTTTAAATAAATAAGTGGCACACAGTAACACTAAGGAAAACCACAAGAAAATACATCATGGGACAGCACTAAAACATATGGATTACGTATAACACAAAATAGTTTGGAATATGTGAAAGGAATAAAAATTATTCCTAAAATTGGCAAAGGATTTGAAACCATACATAAAAGGAAAATGGCTTTCCTTAGCTATACATTAAAAAATACCACAGATTCAATTAAAGACTGAGCAGAATGACTTCTAATGGATAGTTTAAATTCAGTTAAATTACATGAATACTATTATCACAAAAGGTCCAGTTATAAATAAAATATAAAAAGTTCATAGCAGTACTTGTATTCCAGTATGTTGAGGTATTAACATATTTACAGAAACACTTCTTAACAAATTATTTACAAAAAGTTTCTTGGCTTGGTGGCAGTGATGTTTTTACACATGAATTATGGGTAATAGTTTTATGCTAAGCTTAATAGTGCAGTACATTACTGAATGGCAAAAAGCATGAAGAGATATTAATGCAAATTATTTTTTCTGATTAGAATTCTAAGGATATTTTATAAAAAATATAAAATGAAATACAACATATTAAAACTGGTTATATTTTACTATGCAAAAACCTTGTGGGTTTGCAAATATATAAAAAAATCGGCAGAGCATCAAAACCCCAGAAAATTTACAGCTATGTTTAGTACAAAATTATTTAATCATTATGCATTTTTACTGGTGGTTTCTTTCACATGAATTACAACAATACAGACACTCTTAGAAATGAATTCTAATTAAAAATTATTGAATATACTATTTTTAAACTGAATTCTGCACCAGAATATTTAAAAATTTAGATACATTCAAATTTTAATTTAGATTTTTAATGCTCTACTTATTACTCAATAACAGATTAAAAGAATAAGTAGTTATTAATGAAGTTAACACTGCAGTTTAAAATAAAAGATTAGTAAGACAGTAATTTACTATAAAATTTTCTTAATCTTGAAAAATATATCAGCTGCTTTCTTTAAATTATTAAAGCATAATTAACTAATCAACCAAAAGTCTTATAATAATGATTATAAGTTTTTCAGGATACATATACCTAAATATATTTTAATTAAATCCAAAAATGTTAAAAAGTACTTTCATATTTTAAAGGCCATCTGCCATAATGTGCGCATATATGTTTGAGGTTATAATGGAGATTGTTATGAGCTATTATGTTGTAACAAGATAATATTTTATAAACATTTAGCAGTTTCACACAAGAAAATTGTAAACTCGATATTCTATACAAAAGTACACTTTATGGGATTCTTTTTAATTACATAAATAATAAAATGATTTTAATTTAAACAATTTTTTCAGGTTTTGTTGAGATTAAAAAAAGCTCAAAATGTAGTTTTTTAAAATTCAGTAGCAAGAAATAACTGGGAAATAATTATTGAAATACACTACAGCAACAACTTTGATTGCATACTCTTCTATCACTAATTCCGTTTATGCAAATTCAACAAGCTAATTTTAAAGCAAACAAACAATAAAAACATTGCCTTTTTTTGTGCTTAATATAATTATTGATCATCAACAATGCAAAAACATTAACAAAATCATGCTGTAGCAACAAAGAAAATGTACCACATTAAAAAAAAAAAAAAACATTTAAAGCAAATAAAATTAAATGTCACACTTTCACAAGTTCAGTGCCTTATCACATAGCATTAAATATCAATACTGCACCCTTATAGGCCAATGGTGCTTTCAGAAGAGAAACAGAATTCATAATTACCTAGTAATTTATATTGCATAAATATATCTTTATACCATTAATGTACTTATTTAACAACAAATCAATTGATGTAAGCCACAATTGTTTTGCATTTGAAGGCATGTAAAAGGAATATTACAGTCTATTTATAAAAATAATTCTTATCTCCTTAAATTCTGAACTGTCATATAGTTAAAATTCCACAGTCAAACACAGGTGATTAATGAACAAAGATAAGTCTAGGTGAACATATCTACAAACACACCCTTATAAGGTTACAAGGCCATAGAGCAATCATAACATTGCAAGAGATACATTTTTGTTAAAAAAATGTCATGTGGCAGTTGGAAATTGTTCATATAGGTGCTCAAATGGAACCATTTAAAGAAAGACGTTACTAAACAAGAGTTTTGGTTTCAACACACAATACCAGATCATACACAAATAAGCAATCATACTTATTCTAAGAATTACCAGGGTGCATCATAGTTCCTGCCTCTAGCCACAAAATATAAATTAAAACAGATTTAATGTGGAAGTAAACATAAGTGAACACAATATCTTGCATTACCACCTAGAATTCATTCATTCTAGAACATTGCATCACAGTAGTATTGAAAGAAAATTTTCATTTGGCTTATTCTTTAGTTAAAAACAATTATTCCCACTGATGAGGAGAAGGTGGCAATTCAGATGGATGGGCAACAGTTGAGCTAAAAGAATCAGATAAGCAAAATAAATACCCATAATACATCAAAATAATTTTTTTTAAAATATGCCCTACAGATTTATTAGTGTTCAATTATTTTCAATTTTTTTCATGATGCAATTTCTAAAGCCTATTGCATTTTAATAATCTTCTATTTGTATAACATTATTTATATAAAGCTTTCATTCTTATGTTATAAGCTTGCTTGTGTTTTAAAAGGTTCTTTATGTGTGTCTATGGATTATATTTTGAGATAAAATTATCATATGATCTAATGTAGGATATTATTTTACTTATAAATCATGTCTATATTCTAAAAATAACATACAAATTATTCTAAACTTAACATACTTCATTAAATACTATTTATTAAAATAAAATTTACTGCATACATTTTAGTTTTCAAAATTACACATATGTAACTGTCAATGTATGAAAAAAGGGAATTATTACATACTTTCTTTAGGCATTGTATAAAATACCTATCCATTCTATAAAATGACAAGCATTATTTAGATAAAGTGTGAAAATAAAAATGTCATAATAAGCCTTATTTCAAAGCTGTTCATTTCTTAAAAATATAAATGTTATTTTGAAAAAATAATGAAAGACTGCCAGTAAACTAATTCTAATTTGCTTATTTTGAATTTAAGTTCTACAAAGCAAAATTTATGCTTTCTTTATTAAAGAAAATAAAATATGAACCTGTTGCAGTAAGAAAGGAAATAATTTTATTTTGAATTGCACTTAATTTTATTTTGTATAAATAGCAAGACAAAGCCATTTAATTAACTTTAAATAAAAATTCCCAAATTCAAAAATGTAATTTTTACATAAATTCATTCGATTTTTTTCTTGCATTTTTAGATTTGTTCTAAGAGTTAATTTCACTTTCAATACCATTTTTATTTTTGAAACAAAGTGTGAGCAAAATAATTAATTCATCATTTGCACTAACATGACCACAGAAGTTAGGAATTTTCTTATAACCCTTTGTGCATTACTAATTTCTTTTAAACAAACATAACAGGTAGCAGGAACAGAAATCTCTTCAATAAGTATACCATGAATAAGTTGGTTTAATCCACTATAAACTATAATTTCATCCTTGGGGGGGGGAAGCACTTTTTCCCCTTAACTGATTAGTTCTATCTTTATGCATTGTTCGGATGCTTTTAATTATTTTTTATAGCTGCTCTATGTATTTATATCCTTCAAAAGATCTTAAGGGAAGAAAATATATTTTAAGACTAATTTTAAATTTGCAGCCAAAATGCGCTTTATATATCCCTTCGATTAAAAAATTATAACATCAGAGATGTATTTCATATTTCATAAATTTGTCCATAAAACACCAGGTATTGTATTCAATTAGAATGCCAGATTTCAAACTTTGCCCATAGCATATGAGTCAATATGAAATTTTACATGATAGCTCTGAATCCAATTCCCAATTAAAAAAAAGAGAATCTTCTCTTCATTACATATTGAATAATTTTATAAGAGTTATATCTTTTAAATAGAATTTTACAACTTAATACTTTCATATGGAATTGATATTTTACAAACAAGAGATAAAATTAAACAAACTTCCAGAAAAATGATAGAATTTAAGAATAAAATTACCGATTTCTTTTTTTACTTAAAAAGTGGGGGGAGGGGAGGAAGAAGAAGCTTAAAGCAGAATTGAGGGAAGATGGTAAACAAAATAACATCAGAAAAGAATAACAGTATTTTCAGATTAAATATGGAATGTTAAACTGTGTTTTATTTTAAATCTTTTGTACTTGAAGAAAATATAAAGGAGGGGGGGGGACATTAATATTTTTTTTAAAAATCATTATTTGTGAACAAATTATGTCAAATATTATGGCATACACAAATTGATACTATTTACAAGTTTCGGAGAAAATATGAATATGTTGTAAAAAGACAGAAATGTACAGACATGAATATATAAATAATAATGATAATGCTATCACTTTTATTAGAAGCCATATGAAATGAAATAAAAATTCAAATTCTAAAATTTGTTTCAAAATACACTTTTATTTACCTAGTAAAGCTGGTAAAGGCTGCTGATTGTGGATTGATGCATAATGGAACTCGTCGAGATCTTCGACAGTGTTCATGTATAAAAGTGTGCAACTCCGCTAAATGATAAAACATATTTTAATATTATCTAATAATATTAATATATTTAATGATAACAATATATAATAAATTTAATGGTTTCGTTTAATATACAATGAACAAGATGACATTACAAGCATAATTCGTTCCTGAATCTTACTTGTAATGTGAAATACTTGTTAAGTGAAAAAAAAATTTCCCCATAGAAATCTATGTAAAATAGGACTTTTTATAATAAAAGACATTTTTAACAGTTAAATCCATAACTGTTGGTTGAAAGAATACAAATTTATAACATCAGAAAATTATTAAGATTAAATTTCAACTAATATCTCAAGCTTCAACATTAAAACTTCCATTAAATTATACAATAAATCCATTATACATTAAATTGAAAAAGTTTTGCCTTGTATGAGATAATTATGCAAAACAAGTGAAAATTAAAGACGAAGCTCATTTTTACCTTTGACTTGATTAACAGATACAAGATTTCTTTCGAATGAGTCATCAAACCGCTGATGAGCCACAGGTTCAAAATCATCAGTGTAGAGACGGCCGGCAGCGGTGGTCAGACAACAACTGCACATACAAGAATGGTATCTGAGTCTTCCTTCATCAAGATAAGCATGACTCAGAGCCTCTTGAGCTGTTGTTCTGTTGTCCTACACACACACACACACAAATTAAAATCTGATAATCACTAATAAACTATGGGTCCATGCCTTCAGTGAGAGTCAAAGAGTTGTATGTTAAGATTATTGAAACACTGATTAGCATTTTTATCAGATCATTTAACATCTGCAAGTGAAATCACTACAGAAAGAAATTAAAAACATTTTCATATACACACAATGAATTCATTTATGCTTATAACTTATGAATATTTCTTTTTTTTCTTCCCAAGTTATTTTCTCAGGATAGAGAAATGCTTAAATCACAGATGGTGCTAGCATATTATTTGTATAGCTGAAATAGGACCAAAAATAAGAATTCAATTAGGAATTAAAATAACTCTTATTATATTGACATACAGAGCGATCTTCAGCACTTATTAACAATAATTATTGAATTTAATATATTTTAAAAATTAGGAAATAGCCTTTTATTCAATCAAATACGTAAGCAAGGAGAGCATGCTAGTTAATTCAAAATTCTTTTTATCTCACTCCAAATTTTGGCTTTACATAATTGTAGGGAAAAATTAACCAATAAAATATTAATCAAAGACCTTTAAGAAAATATTTAAATGTACTGGCATAAACTTTCAAACAAATACCTCAAACATTTTTTTTCTACCTCAAATAACAGATAAATACTTTTTTCATCTTAAAAAATTTAATTCATCACTTCATTTTTAAACTAACATTTCTTGACATCTACATCTTCTGGAGTTCAATATATGAAAAACAACGTTTCACACATCACTAAAAAAAGATGCAGAATCAACCCAGATTGGACAAAAAGCAATTCCTTTAGTTCAAGTAAAATTCTTTGCTATTTTATCAATTGTAATATTTTCTTATACTACATACACATTTAAAAAAATTAAAATCAAATGACAATTATTAAAAATGTCTTAATTCTGATTTCATTATACTAATTTCTAGTAAAAAGTAAAAGCCCATGTACCTTTCATTTTTAATGTAGCACATGAAATAGAGATAAATAGCAATATGAAATATTTACGTATTGCATATTTTTGCATATTACAATGATTTGAAATCATGTTTCTGGTCTTATTTAATTGTTCATAGTTTGAAAACTGGTAATTATAAAAAACAGAACTTCAAAGAAAAGAAAAGATTTCTCAAGTTATCAAAACAATATAAAAAATACTAAATTAACAAGATCAGAAAAAAAAAAAAAAAGAACTTACTGGATTAAACTGAAGCATTCTGGTTAGAAGATGCACAGCTTCTGGTGAAGCATGAGATGATAATAAATATAATTTACACAGTGAAGCCATTTTGTGAGGTCTACTATTGATATGTTTAATAGCACCTTCACATGCATATTTCATATCTGCTCTAGTTGGTGTACCAAGGAGATCAGTAATAAGTTCAAGCTGAAACAAATTGAAAAAATGCAACACATAAGACATAATTGTAACAGAAAATGACAAACAATATTTTACTTTAAATAGAAGTAATTAATTTGAATAGTGCTGAGTGATAATTCAAGTAACATGAAAAAAATATTAAAATTATATTTGTTATCTAAATATATATAAAATAAGTAAAGGAATTTTAAAGGAGTATTTTAAAATTATCTTAAAAAAGAGTAGATATTACACACTAGGAATAATAAAATATCTGATAAAAATGAGAAATATTTTTACATATAATGCATAGTAAAAATTAACTAGTTAACAAATATTATGCGAAAAATTGATAATGTAAATTGCAGTTAAGTAAGGGAAATGATTCCTAATAAATGCAAAACAGCTGACATTCCAGAAATGTTGATAAATTTCACTGATTTTAACATATAAAATATCAATTTTTTTGTAATTAATGTATTGACCAACAAATATTAACTCAATTTTGAGAATAATTACTATCAATAAATAGAATAATTATATTAATGTCTTGTTTTGAAATTACAAAAGAAAAACTATTTGGAGAATGGCCATGTAATTTTGAACCACTGTCAGATGACACTAATTTGGTATTCTTCAACAAAAATTCTAATCATCTAGTTGGATTCAATAAAGTCTAGACTTTGCCACCATTTGATTCTACAACAAGATAATGATAAAACAGATCGTGTTTTAATATTTATTAAAAAAATTATAAAATAGTAATATTTTTGCCATAGATTTCAGCCAAAACAATATTAAGCAGTCTGTCTAAATGAAAGACACAAGGTTTTATTATTTTTTTTAAATCTAATATTACAATAATAATGTACATATAATTTTCCCTCTTGCTTTTAAATTGCAAGATGTTTAATAGGTAGACTACATAAAACTTTAAAAATGTTTTCTGCTGATCTAGATGCAAATATAAAAATATTTAATAGTAGGCAAATGAGTTGGCAAAAAACAAAATTTTGTAAAAAACGTTAATATGAATGTAATTCAATACATATAGTAAAAGAAAAAGGTGACAGTGTAAAATTATTGACTTGACTTGACAATGGCAGTGGGAAAATAGTGTAATTTAAATTTAAGAAAATACTCTAAGAATAAAAAAGGAAATATTTAAATGGACCTACTGACATAAAATTCTATACAGTAATAAGTCACAAGCACACTGTAATAAGAGTGTTACTCAAGAAATATCTATATAAAAGCTAATGAATTATTAAATGGAAAAAGAGATGCTTCAATCTCTAATAATATTTACAAATAAACACTGAAGAAAAGAATGCTAAATAAATTAGAAATAAGATCCTGTTCATGAAAGGTTAAGAATTAAAATAGTGAAAATAATTCAACTTGGAATTCTATGTATAAAATAAAATATTTGAATTCATCATAATTGCCCTCATTTTAAAGGAGGAGAAAAAAATCATTCTATGCTTTGATACATAAAAATAGCTCCAAATTACCTGTTGAATAGGAGACTGTGCTTGAAATAAGATTCGACGGCTTAAGAGTTCAGCAAAGATACAACCTACAGACCAGATGTCCACAGCATAAGAATAATGCTTAGCTCCCATCAAAAGTTCTGGAGCTCGATAATACTGTGTAACAACTTCTAGGGTCATGTGCTTTTTGCTGTTCGTTTCTGCGACTCTAGCAAGGCCGAAATCACATATCTGAAATAGTAAAAAATAATTTATGGCATAAAAAAATAAATAACGGAATGAATACCTGTATAAAAACAATCAAAATTACTGCAGATCCATTTATCTAGAAATTAAATTGCCTTTTTACCATTAATGCTTATCTTGCATTTGATAAAATATGCCAATAAACTAATGCCAAAATACTTATATATTTTATACAGCAAAATTAAATTAGTTGGATCCTTTACTGAAGCAATCGGTGACGGTTTCATTTTGTAACATTATCAAAAATTTTCTGACAGTAAAAATTGTATTAATCATTTTAACTAAATATTTATCAATTTCACACCTAATTAATATAGTGTTGATGAATCACAGAAAATGATCAAAATTTTATGAAAACTTACACATCTCAAACGGCATTTAAGAACTTTCTCTTTCACTATATTTTGTGAATCAAATAAAAGATTCAAAATTACAAATACAACAAAATTCAGATAATACAGGCAGATAAATATCACAAATACATAAAGAAAAAATAGTATTACTTTAAAAAACTTAGTGAAAAAATCTAAATAACGTTACAATTCTTTCTAGAAAATTATTTATTTAAAGAAACTAAATGATTTTCAGCAAAATAACCATGATTTATAGATAATGGATTCTCAAAAAGTAATATAGTGCAATTAGAGAAGAATTTGTTAATTTAATGTAAAACTATCTGCGTTCCAAAATTATACATAATAGAAGGAAAACAGAATATGAAGGAATCCATATTATCTGATTTCAATATTTAAATAAGTTTGAATTGTGTCTCACTGTTGTATCCCTACTTCTTGCTTATGATACAAGAAGTTGCCATAATCAAGTCACTAAACACTTTATTAGAAAAACACGATCAAGCTACATAAACACATAATGTGTTTATGCAAAAAAATACTTGCATTACAAACAGGTAAAGAATTATTTCACTGAAAAACTTGTGATAAATAAACACAGTTTGATTAGATGCAATAGAAATAGGAATAAAAATTACCTTTAAGACACAATTGCTGTTAACTAATAAATTTCCAGGTTTAATATCTCGATGCAAAATATTAGAAGAATGAAGATACTTGAGGCCTGTAAAATATGAATTATAGATCATTAGCACCAATATATATATTTAATCAACAAGTAGTTAAATTTCAAAGGACAAATATGATAAGAAATTTATTACATATATAAATTTCATATATTCTCATTCAAATATCTTTGCACTTAATTGAAACAAAACAGCAGATAAATAATAAAAATAACTACAATTCATTCAAGAATAAATATGAATTAATTATCAAATAAGATGATGTTCATATTTTTTAATTTCTTAATGAATGAAAATTATAAATAACAGCCATGAGATTATTAATGAATACAAAGTAAAAAAATGATCAAAAAAATCTTATAACTAAAATATCCATTAAATGATAATCTTAAAATATTTAAAATTTTAGAATTATTGACAATACAGAAAATTAATTCCAGTAAATTTGATGCGACATTTAAAATGAAATGAATCAATTTAATCAATGAAATGCTTGTAATATGATTAGTAACCGAATTAATACTTTTATTTTTTTTTAAATTCTAAAGCCATATGAATCTAAGAAACAATTATAACAGTTCAGCAGCACTACTCATTTACAAAGGGAATTCATTTAAAATATCTTTTATCTGATGTTTATTATCATAATGAAATTTTTAACAATACTTAAAACTGTAAAAACTTATAAGCAACCAACAATAGTATGCCAGCACATACAGATAATACATTAGTAAAAAGGTTTTAAATATTATTTATCACTTTTTTTATAACAAACTTTCAAATATAAGTTTATTTATTTAAAGTAAAAGCTATTCAGAACTATATTTGAATTTTATTCTTCATATAAGGATTAAAAAGTGTACGAGATATTTGCAGATGAAACAACAATGAAATTAATTAAAGAAAATAAAAATATACAAGAAAAAGACCACACATATTAAATTACTAAATTATAATTTTACATACCTCTCAGAATCTGGTACAAAAAAACTTTGATATGGTCTGTACTAAGAGGTTGAGGCGATACAATAATTTTATGCAAATCGCTTTGCATAAGTTCTGTGATCACATAACTAATTATACATTAAGGAAACAAATTTCTAAACAAAAACTGCATAATAAAAGTAAAAAAAAAAAATTACACTATGCCATTTACAAGTCAAGTCAATTTTTTGTTTGGCACCAGAAAGACTGATTCAGATATTTTTAATTATTATCAGTTTGCAAGAAACAAATGTGATAATGCCAGGCATATAGTGTTAATACATATAAATTACAGTGAAAGGATACATTTCTTGAAAAGTTTCCAAATTCTGAGGTTGCAGCAAATCGAGAGCAGACAGAACCTAGGAAAGAAAGATAAATATATGACAAATATATTTAAAATTAAAATATTAACACACTCAATCAAGTTTTTTGCAATATACAGTTGAAAAATTGCATGCATAAATTCAATAACATTTCAACTTGCTAAAATTGTATTCTGAACGAAAGTTCGCATACAAATAATAATTGAAATTAATTCTGGTTCATTCAGATTAAGTTCATAAAGCACAAATAATGAAAATAGTCCAGACATCATAAAGGCCATTGCAAAATCATAAAATAAAGAAATTATCTTAATTAAATTTCTTAGCCTCTACAGAATAAAAGGTTAGATATTTATATAAAAACAATTTATATCTATATTATGGTTGTTGTTGTTTTTTTTGACATTGAGTAGCACATTGAATTTTCAATTTTATTAGCTTTAATCTTAAACTAAAAGAGTTCAAAGAGTTTTATTCAAAGCAGAGTTTATAATTCAAATAGTTACTACAGCAGTTTCTATTAAAAAATGAAACTAATAAATGATTATATTTATAAGAGTAATCAAGAAAGTTATCCTAATTTCAGTTTTAATAACTAAGATATGAAAAGTTTTACAAATTATTCATTAAAAAAATTCTTCACAACCAATTTCACTTTTCTTTTAAATAATTATCACGGAAAGAATCAGTATATCAATTAGGGAAAAATTAGGAAATGATCATCAAAAGAAAATATAAAATTTTGCAATATTTATATTAGAATTTGTGTCTAAAAAT
>JAPMOR010012459.1:0-32425 GCA_026543865.1 Argiope aurantia | reverse complement strand
AAAAAAGTTGCTTGAAAGGTAAATTATAATTTCAAAATAAGCGCACGTTATTCAGACTAATCAGTTATGCACGCAGAATGGTGAAATCGAACCAGCTGTAGAAACTGGGAGATGTGTCAAGATTTCATTTTGTAATAACCGTTCAAAACAAAAGGTGGTCGAGAGAAGATAACCTTTGATGTCATCTACAGATACCAAGAACTTTGAAATGAAATAAAAACTGGCGAAATCATTATTGCTTTTGGCAGAGAGATTTTCTCCCCATAGAGAAAGTATAATGAAATAGCCTTTTTGAGATTTCTTTGAAAAATATGGGCGAAGGAGATAAGCGGACATTGTTGAAATATTTGAAGATCACAATAAAAACTAAGCAAAATATATATTGTTTGGAGCTGGAAGAATTTATCTATGTGTTTTCCTCATAGTGATTATATAATGAGGTAATGTTTTTTTTGAAATTTCTCTCAAAGAGAATTTTTTTTCTATTTCTTTGATATTTTTCTATTTTTGAGTTTCTTCTTTGGTTAGAAGGGACACATGGACACTGTTGACGCTTCTATTAATGAGCTTTTATATTGAAAATTAACGAAATTAGGCGACAAGTTTGGGGTTTGAATGTTTTTTTTTTTTTTGACAAAGTCTTTTAAACGCATGGATTATGCCAGAAGATTTCAGCTAAAAAACAAATATATTTCTGTTTTTTTTTTTTTCAGAAATGTGCGGAACCTATATATGGTTATTGTGAAGCCTATCCAGGCAGTTGCATGAGGTAGAACCTTTTTTTAATACTATACCCCAATACAATGGACATTCTAACAATCTTGTAAGATTACAGAAATGACATCATTAATATCTTTTTTGATGTGCACAACGGGATTTTAGAAACTCGTAATTATTTTGTACAAAATTTGGGAATATTTGCGATTTACAAGTATTTAAGAAATTTCCATATCATACTAATAAAGTAAAAATGCACAATTTAAATAAAATGTGAGCGTAAATTTCTGTTTTAAAATATCAGTTAGTTCGCATTTTTTTATCAATTAAGTATCAATGCAATAAAGAAAAACTTTCCTTACTTTTCTCACTTCAAAATATTAAAAATATTAAACTGCCTGAAATTTTGTATGCATTCCAATTCTAGAAGGACATTGCCACAGATAATGATAAATAGTATTAATTCAAAATAAAAAAAAGCAAATAACTTGTTCTTAATGTCAGAAAAAAATTTAATTAAAACCTACATAATATTGAATGGAAATGCAAGGAGTAGTAGTGTTCTCCCTGTGCCATTTAATAACAAGCAACACAAATAGATTTGGGATAGTTCGCCCATGTGAATATCATTTCAGGCTTATCCAGGGTGACATAACCATAAAGAAATATGACATATAAAAATTATCTTATGATATGTGATTACGTATGGGATGAATTTTTTGAATAACATTCTAAAATAGTTATATTTTTGAATTTTTGCATGTAAAGATTGAAAAAACATCTTTGAAACCAAAATATACTAGATAAGGAAGAAAAGCTTTTTTTTTAAATTGGAAAAAAAGAAGGGACTAAAACAAGAGGATAAAGGAAAATCTTCTGATTTAAAGATTTATCAAATGAATTACTTAAAATTTTGCAGATAGTTTAAGAAATATATTCTCTAGTTCCTGAATTAAAAAATAATGAACTATTTCTATCCATTCTTTAAACATTGGGATTTAAGTTATAAATAATATAAAATTTTCAATTTTTTTCACATTATAAAGCATTAAAACAACTATAAAATATTTCTAAATGAATAGATTACTTATTTTGTAGTTTAAGAACTGCAGAACAAATTTAAACGAAAAGTATGCATTAGATTTTAATGTATGCAATTTTTCATAAGGAAATTCTACCTAAGATAAGAATTTGAGAAAACAGTATCTAAAGATGTAAAATAGCAGTAAAACGTACTTAAATGCAAATGTATAAATCAGTGTAACTTCCCAAAATATAGATTTAGAAGCAAAATTTAAACGACGGTTTTATAAAGAAGCTTGATCAAGCTTTAAGAATATTGAATTAAAAATTCGTAATCTCCCCCCCCCCCCCCCCGAAATCGACTTTTTAACGTAGTTACCTACCTTAAACCAATTTAGCAAAGAGAATGAATAAAACTGTTATCTATACTTTAACATTATTCTCATAATATGCTTCACAGACTTATAATAGAGGAAACTTTAATATTTTTTTGTTTCACATTTCTTCATATTAAATAATTTCTAAAGATCAATACTATTAGATAAAAAATGAAATTATTTTGTTCTTTCAAATAAATTTTGAATATCATTATTGAAAATAAAATCTGAATCAATGTATTGATGAGTACTTTTTAAAGCAGAATTCGTATGGAATTTTATGAATCTTGGTGTTTATTCAATGAAAATTAAGGTAATTAAATTTCAATCCTAAAATTATTTTCTACATCACCTCTACCAAAAACGCAACTAAATATGTGTAAAAAAACACCATGTTTAGTTTTATGTATCCTAAAATAAAAAATAAAAATTATTATTATAAATAATTTTTTTATTTAAAAGTTTAATTTCACGTTTTATATTTACTTGACACTTTTTATTCAATTTTGAAAGAATTTAAAATTATTACATTTTAAACAATTGCTCTATTTTCCATAAATAAATTAAAAAAAAACGTTTAAGAATATAAATATTTGTTAGAAAAATGCTCATAGGAACAGTTAGGGAATTGTAAAAAATTGTTAACCAAGAAATACATAGCTATTCTTTTAATTTCTTTGCCACGTTATGAAAATCAAGAAAGTCCTTAACCTTTTAAAAATAAGTCTATTTTTGTTAATAAACAACTTTTTACTATTCTTTGTTAACTTTTATATTCTGTCAAAAATATTTATTCTTTTGTATAATACTTTTTAAGTTTCATAATCTTAAAAATCCTTTTAATTCTTATTTAGACTGTGATTTTAACAGTCCATGAATATGGATTAATTTAACATCTTATAATTATAAATGATTTAGCATTTAAAGGATATTGCTGAATAAATTTGCTTTAACGTCATTAAAAAGTGACTGATAATATAAAATTTTTGCTATTGCAGTACAATATGAAATATACATTTTAATAAAAACATTTTTTTTAGCCTCGGATGAAGAAATGAAACATCTTTCTGGTAAAAGCGAGACAGTAAGTTATGTTTCCTTATCGTTAAAATAAACTATTAAAATTATTTTAGTAAAATAGTGAAATTAGAAACTATTCATTAATTCCATGGAGAATTTTTAAATATTACTGTTTGTAGATCTAAAATTTTATAAGTGTTAAGTACTTATTTTCCACATTTCTCTATTTATTTAATAACAAAAACAAAAGATAGCTTTAAATGTTGTCCTACGTTTTAAAAATTATTTATTCTGAAGTGCTTATCTCACGAAACTGAAATTTGCATGCTTCAACACTGAATGTGTCCATTGTTAAATATAGGTTTAAATCTAAAATGACAGCACTTATTTATCAATGAACATTAGTTATTCTTCGCGCACCACAAATTCATAACACTGGATTTATAGAAAAAGTGCACCAAAAATTCAATTTGTACATTTAGCAATTACTTTCCATAAAAATGTAAAAAAAAAAAAAAAAATGGCAAAATAATTAAAAAGAATAAAAGTGAAGAAATACAGTACCCGATATGCGCACGCATACATATACACATATATAATGCCACAATTGTCATTTTTCTTTTATAAAATTCATCTCTAGAAGTTGCAATTAAAGCATCTGAATGGCATTTTCTTCGTTTCTTTACTTTCAGTTACTTTTCCATTTATTATTAAAATATTATTTGTACATATACATAATTTCAATTTTAAAACCAACATTTTATTGATATAAGCATATTACTAATGATCTTATAAAGAAACAAAACATATATAGCAGGAATTAATTATGGAAAAAAATTAAGAAATGACTAGGGTGGTAGTAAGTTCATAATTTTCTATCTCATATATTCTCTAATAAAGAATCCCCCCCCATTTGCATAAAATAGCGTACTTTAGGTAAGGGAGCGAACACCTTGCATGCAATTGCAGAAGAATAGTTATGAAATAAAAATATTTCGGATAAATCCAGCACGTTTATTTTCTCATGCAAGTGTGTATTTCGGACGCCTTCTTGCCACCGGATTGAAACAAAATTAATATGAAACTACAGTTGTAGTCAAAGTATCATACCAAATTTCATTCATTTAATTTTTTGCATTTATAAGTTGTGTTTACATGCATACGGAAATAAAAACCAAACGATCGAAAAATTTGGTTCAAAAGTTGATAAAGATCTATATTTTAGATTATAAAAGAAAGATCTGCACTAAAGATTATCTACCTTTGTATTTTATAGTTATTGAGTATTAGAACATACAGAAAAACAGATTTCTTGTGAATAGTTTTACTTCAAAATTTGATTGAAACATACACCATATACCAAATTTCAACTTTCTAGTTCAAATCATTTTTGAGTTATGTCCACAGACAGATGTACGGATGGATAGACGAACAGAAAATAAGATCAAAAACATGTTTTTGAAAGATCTAAAACTTGGTCAAAATAACGAGTTTTAATTTTTTGATGATTACAGTACAATTTATATTCAGAATATGAAAAAGTTAAAAAAAAAGTGGGGGGATGTAAAAAAAAAAGTAAACGTAAAAAACTTAAAATAAATCGAGTAAAGTTGAAATTTGGTGAAAATTTCAAAATTCACAAGTTGAAATTTGGTGAAATTTGGTTGAAGTGAGAAAAATATAATAAGAATACTGAATAAAGCAGTTTTAGAATATAAGGTACATAAATATTTAGTTTGTAGCGTAGAAGTAATATTTCTATTTACATGCGTGAAAAAATTCTATGAAAGATAAAAAGATGAAAGTTTTAATGCATGGAATTCGAGCGACTGACAAGTTCTTTGTTGAAATGTAAAGTCTTTAAAACAGCAAACTAATTGAAGTTTATGAAATGCCAAATTTAGAACGTTAGATTTTCTATGTTTATATCAAATAAAACAATAGACAAAAATATTTCACTTGTACAATTCTTTTGTAAAAATATCGAATTTTTATTTATGAGGAATATCCCTATATTCTTTAAATGAGCCAAAGGCTTTAAAATATTTCTTAATATCTCTTCTTTTCTATTTTTACTATCAGAAAAATATATTTAAAATGTCAGACTTCAATTGCAAACTTTGAATGAATTAAAACAAAATTAGCAAATTTATTCTCTTTATTTCAATTTTGTGAGATTCTTTTTCATGAAATCAGTAATGAAGAAATATAATTTATCATATTGAATGAGTCCTAATATTGAAATCCTATCTTACAGAAGATTGTAAGAATGTCTTGGAAAACTACCGAAGAAGGTTATTTCTGCAATATTTTACGATTATTTGCTACATTATTACGTTGTTTATTGTGGTGATTAGAAATACAACAAATAAAGTTATGATGATTTTTAGCTGTTCCCTTCTTTCTGTCAACAAACTATTTAGTTAAAACATAGATCTTGAAAAAAAACAGTAAGGGCTTTTAAAATGGATGAAATTATTGAAATAAAACATCTAATAACGAATATTTAGTTGAAAATAGGGGAGAGCAAAGTTTGTAACTCTTAAAAGAACAACAGCAATTATTTTTCTTTGAACATTTCTTAATACAAGCTGAATGTTACGTTTTACAAGAATTTCCATTAATTTTATTCATCTGTTAAACAAGTAAGAACATTCTGTCCTTGATTGTCTACTATATTATACAAAGGGATATGTAAACTCCCGATTACATCCTAGTAGTATCTCAATATAAAAAAAAAAATTGGGAATATTGAATAACATTGTGAATACGGAGAATATCGAATACCTCAACAACATCACTGTGCGGTATGTAACAATATTGAAAAAGCACTAATACTTAAACAGTAAAAAGTGCCTTTCCGAATATAATTTCAAAATGCTCACATCTCATCAAAATCTGTTATACAAGTATTGCATTTTTAAATAATTTATAGCAGTTTCCGGACTATATATTAGATAAAGGTTTAAAGACAATTTACCAGTTTAAATTTACATATCATAATGATCACATATTAGAAAATGGCTGCTTTGTGAAAGAAAATTCAGTTTGATACAAAATAATGAAACTTTATTTCATGTAATGGCTTATATATGTTAGAATTTCAGTATTAACTAAATTGAATTAATAAATTTTACACTGGATTTATATTTCAATATATTCAATGTCAAAAAAAATTATAAAAATTTGTTTTGTGAAACATGTTTCTGTGAATAAGTGTATCGGATATCAAATGAATAGTATTATAATAATTCAGCTTTAGAAATACTTCTACAGAGCACTATTTTCAGTTTATTATAATACTATTAACAGAAAGAATGCAAGATAAAACTAGAAACAAATATCAATAAATTATTTGAATTAGTGTTTAAACATTAGTATATCAGATAATCTTGAATACTTGTGCATATTTTAATATTTAATACACAAAAAACATGCAAGACATCTCACAACAGATAACAATTTTATGTCAATTTCCATTTGAGGAAATGAAATACAAAATCACGATAATACAATCTAAATCGCATCAATTATAATCAAATAAGTTACAGATCATACAAGTTATATCATATAAGTTACAGATTCCAGCAGCTGTTACATAAATCAAACTCAAAAACCGCTATGAAAATCGTAATGCAGGCTAATTCAAGACTGGGCGATGTTAAATAGTTTTTCATTAAATGTTTCTTCGATTATTCAGGAAGTTTCGATTTTAAAGCAACATCAGACTAGCTTCCAAAGATATTCTAATTATGCAATAGCGGATAATTGTTTATTAGATCTAGCAACTACTGTTTAATCCGGTACACGAAAAAAAATTAATTTAAACAATTAAAAATTAATTTAAAAAATTAATTTTGTAAGAATTCCCCCTCCTGGAGAAGTTAATATGAATTTCATGTAATGTTAATTGAACGTGGGATTTGTGACAAACACATTGATGAAGAAAATTCCTAAGAAGAAAGAGTAAAGAATCACACTAGCTCAGAGATAACTTAATTGTTTTAATCGCTTTTCAGCATTTGCTCTATTTATACATTTTTTTTAAAAAATTCGCTAATTTTTATCTCATCTAGGATCCTGATAGTTTATATATGTTATCAAAGGTCGCCTGAAGTCCAACATTCTCTTATCGAGCTAAATCTCAAAATAAAACCGACAGTTCTTCCGAGTCTAAACGATTCAACTGCCCTGGCCAACTAATGCCACTCATGTCAAAAACAACACAATCAAATGCATGAAGTTTACTTCAAGTTAAAAAATATTTTAGGTCTATATGCGATTCAATCAATGTAGTGTATTAAGAATATTTAACTTGAAACGTTTAGACCAGAATTTTTTATAAGAATATCAAAACTTAAGAAATTCGAGACAAAAAGTAGTAGTTGTTGTAGTTTTGCACAAATCATTAAAGTTTGTGAAAAGACTTTTCTAGCCGAGAACCTTTGTATTTCTCTATTAACCCTTTCTACGGCCGTGAGAAGTATTCTTCCCACCAAATTTATCAATCTTTGTATGGAATTATGTAGGTTGGCATGAATTCTGACAAATTTTTTTAGAAAGACGGAAACCTAGATGCTTCAGTTCTTTATCTCACACAAAATTTAGATTTTTTTTGTAATGATAATACAAAATAATGATCGCTCAAGACGAAGTAATTTGTAACTTCACAACTAGGGATTGCAATATCGGACCAAAATTTCAATACTGGTTTTAATACCGGTATTAGAATTTTTAGAAAAAAGAAAACACAGGTGTTTCTTTGTTTTATGAGCCAGTTTTATTAGAGTGTAAATATCACAAAAAATAATTTGTAACTTATAAATTATAACAGTATATAAAGAATCACAAAATAGTAAAGGAACATCTTATTTATTTAAATCACAAAAAAGTGTAAATATCACTATTCAGTCTGTGGTACTATTACAAATATTTGAAATGTGATCTTAAATAGCATGCATCATTTATACTGTCAATGAGCCTGAAAAGTAATTTTGTGTAAAAATTAGCAGCTGTCGAAAACGTTCTTTCGGCATCTAGTTAGTGGTACTGTTAGCAACTGTATATTTTTCCCCAGTATTTACATCTAAATTTCTCATCTTCAAATAAATCAATTTCTCGTCGGATGGTTTTGGATATAACTGATTTCTGTATTGTATTTTGGTTCGTCGAAATTTTTTTTCTTATCGCTAATTCTAATTTTTGTTCAGGAGACAATTCCTTTTCACTATCGACACTAGTATCATCATAATCCTCGATAATTGTGGAGAGGTTCAATAAAGATGACGGACCTTTTTTGGTTTTTAAAGATTTTATTGTTTCTCCGCTTTCGGGAGTTCCTTTGAGCTTTGCCTTTCGGCGTGCTGCTACGTCGATGATGTTACAAAGACTGATGGTTTTTTATATATACCGCTAGAGGGCGTTACAAGTGAGAGGCGGGGCAGCATGCTTACCTAACAAACTGAACCGACTTTTTCTGAATGTGGATAGGTTTGCGGGTAAAAATTTTTTAGAAGATTTACTATAAACTTAATCAGATTTGAATTGGTTATTTTCTTTTCTTCTTTTTCATTTTCATTTTTAAAATCATTATAATTATGTAAATACTGTAAGACATTTTTTATTTCGGTAGGCCTTTCTTTTGTGCGATTTTTCAATGTAATATATAATTCTTCAGATAGTGATGCGTGCTGTTCTTTCAGTGACTGCAACATGAAATTTATTGTTGCATTAACTGTTAATAAATTAGAATCGTTCCGACATAATGCCTCAATAGTCAGTTTTATTGGAAGTAGAGCTGATATAGTTCTGGATATTAAGTCGAATTCACTATCTGAAAAATTAATTTACAAGTTTAAGTCGATTATTGCTTTTGGATTGGATTTCTCAGTTTCAAAAAATCGTTCCATCATTAGGAATAAACTGTTCCATCGTATTTTAGAATCTAATATTAACATATATTCTGTTTTATTTTCAGTTAGTATATATTTTAGCAAAATGTTCATTTTTTATAGGGGAACATTTAAATATCTTAACAATTTTTCGAATTTTATAAATTATAGGAAGAAATACTTGATGGGTTAATATTTCATCTTCATTGGCAATATCTTCTTCAACAATTATAATGTCATTATCTTCATAGTCAATATCACTCTCATTCTCACTCTCTTCAAAGTTGGAATCCGAAGTTTCTAGATCCACAATATTTGGATTCTTCTGTACTTTTTTTTTTGGTATAATACATCTATTACTCCTAATTGAATTTCATGAGAATAGCACAGTTGCTGATTTGAACCAATCAACTTTCCAACTTTTCTTATAACTGTTGCTCCTTCAGTCGTTATGGATACAATATCTTCTTTTAGGGATAATCCATGTTTCGCTAATTTAGATTTAAGCAATTAATTAAGCCATTCATTAGTTAATTAATTTCGCCCGTTAGGGAGACATAAAAACAAAAACGTATACTATTTTGCTACGTTTGCGATCCCTGAACATATAGTGGAGATAATTTTAAAAATTTCTAGTAAATACCGAAAAAACGGTATTTAAACTTGTGAATACCGGTATTACAAAATTGTACAAAAGGCTCAAAAGTATTGGGATACCGAATACCGATATCCCGGTATTCGGTATCCCAGTATACCGGTATTGCAATCCCTATTCATAACTCACTTCCTTTTCCCCTTTCTTCAATGGAAGGAATTTTATTACTAAAACTTACCTTCTTTCATATTAGCAAATAACGGTTCTCTTAAATTAAATATTTGGCAAACTAATGTATGAACGAACGAAATATTAGACATTCCAAGGTGTATTTCTATGCGAGTGCGGCGACTTGGAATAAAGATTGTGTCAAAAATAACACTGCACAGTGAAAGCCTAAATGTATACAGGAGCAAGTTGATTAAGACTCTGTTCACTCTCGCACAGCACTGGTTATTGGATAGCACAAATATCCACATTTTCATTTGTACGAATATATGTTACTAGGATATCAGAAGCTCTGACAGCCAAACAGATGTTTTTAAACAAAAATTTTTTTCCTTGTAAATTTAAAAAGAACATGACACTGCCCACTTTAAGCAAAAATATCTATCACGTCCACAGGCAATACTGAAGCAAGAAATCACTTCAGACTGGAGAGAACTGAGGAAATATCAACACTGAAAAAACTAGAAATGTCGCAAACAGAACGTTGTCACCTAAACATCATTCCTACTCACCTGATATTCACTCAACCCATGAATTGGGTTCGAAGTTGAATATAAGGAATTTAAACTGGGAGATCTTGATGGACGAATACGTATGGCCTGATCTTACCCAGAAAAAAAATAGAAATATAAACTAAAACTCTAAAGTAGGAATTATAGAGACTTATTTCAAATAAGTCGTCTTTCCCAGATCATTCAAATAAGTCAAAATTAATCGAATACATTGCAAAAGCAAAACATATGCAAACTCTTGAACAGTAATCAAACCAATATTCTGAAAATTCATCCATCATTCTAGAAATATTGGAGAATCCCCTCCCCACCCCCCACCCCCCCAAAAAAAAGAAAATCAAAGAAAATTTACACAAATTAGAAATTATCACTAAAGAAATCGTTGAGTTTATCAGTTAATTAATAAAAGTTAGAAGGGAACAAAATTCTGCTAGTAAAGAAGCAAACATTCCTGCCCAACAACCCTAAGATCTCTTAATAAAGCAATCATAAGAATTCATCACTATCCCCAAACAGCAAAACAAATTAGGAAAGAATTTTGAAGTAAGAATATATTAATTCAAGAAATAATCAAGGTATATTACCCATGTTTAAGGCAGAACTCAAAAATGCACGCAGGACATTTACCATAATATGTTAACTTATATTATATGCGAGTTGTTCGAAGCTCGTGTCCCTCCAAAAATATTTCAATATTTAAAAAATGCATTAAATTTCACCGGGTCATCATAAATTATTTCTAAATTCCCCATTTACAAAATACGCCATCAAGATCAGCGTCAAAATTAAAAACAAATGAAGTGAAAATTTTAAAAAGACATGAAACAATTTCAAACCCTTAGCCACACAACAACAAGGAAAGAATACTGCAGTCAATATCAATGAAAAATAGAGCTTCCAACATATACGACAACATCATTTGAAAAATTCCCCATTCTAGCAACATTACACATTGTCTGCCAAGCTAAATTTCTTGCAATATAATTTATATGGGCCCGACGGTCACATGTAACCCCACGGCAGTCAAGGGATTATACAAGTGAACCAATAAGCACAGGAAGAAATTTATCAGTTCTCTCAATATCCAAGAAAAAACTAATTTCCTGCAAATATTTAGAGAGATACTTCCAGCCATCAAAGAAATTAAATTCTCTTTTACACAACATCTCAGGATTATCAAGCGTTTGTCAAAAATTGAATACTACCAACCATTTGGAAGAAAATCTCGTCAATGATTTCCAACTAACTTCAACTCATAATGGCAACTTTGTCACACCTTTCACATTCCATATAATAATTTCCTGCGTTTGCCTGCTCCTATTTTGATATAAAAACCCACCCTCTACTGTTCGTATTGAATTTACAACCTCCATTCACTTTCAATATTACTCAAACTACTTTCTACTCAACATCCAAATCTTTATCCATGGCGATTAGCGACAGGTCGTGCGTCGAACTTTTAGTCTACTGATACCATTTGCAAAATCATTCGCAGATTATACTATCTAGACAAGAACTTCTCGGTGGAGGGTAACAAATCTCATTAAGCGTTTGTAGTAGACAAGTCATCCATACATTTGCATTGCCTGTTTATATACAGTTACCACATAAAATTCGTGAAAAGAATTTTATAGTTAAAAAGGTTTCTAATGGATGTCCTTTATACTTCTTATAGTAAAAAGTAAAGAAATTTTATAAATGCCGACAAATAACAGTTTACAATACTTAGTAAAAGAGATACTAAACTCAGCTGCTGAAACTAGTGAGCCTTTCATGGATGCAATATAATGGGTAACGAAAGTGAAATACTTGGAATTGATCAAGTATAACAAACTAACTTTCAACAAGTAGGCTAAGAAATTCTTGGCTAAGCTCAAATCGCCACCCTCTCGTTATAAATGTCACAGGATAACGAATAATTTTTATTCAAACGACTCCCAAAATTATTTTAATATACGGGCCTCTCATTTCTGTTTTGTCTGTTCCTAACAATAAGAAGCAAATACAAGTAATATAAAACCAGATGAGGAATTTTGACCAAGGTACATGGAAATGCCCTTCACGTAGACCTTAAAATTGAGTCTATTGAGTATATCCTCATCTTTCAAGAAAATACCTATAAGATTAGTAATAAAAGTTCTCTTTAAAAAAATGGAACTAATTACTGTCATTCGAAAATTCGATTTCTTATTTTCAATTGAGCAAAATCAAAATGTAGAACTATTTTTTGCACCGAAACTCAAAGCTAAAATATATTAGATTTTTTAATTTGTTTTATAAGATTATAGAATTATTAGTTTTAATATCGAAGAAAATTCTTTTCTGAAATTAAGTAACAAGCAATTTGTTTCATTCTTAAACTGAATAATCACCCAATAAAAAAAAGAGCGATCGTAGAGATATTTTTAGCAAGAATATTAAACTCAGCTTATAATGCATTCAAAATAACTTTTACAACTAATTTCTTTTTACAGCCATGAAGTGCGAAATTGCGAGAGGTTTCTGTCCTGGATAAACATTCTTTAAAAATTTATAGGTCTATCAATGCTTTGTCATCATCACTAGTAATAATGGTATAATGCTCTCTTGTATCGATGAGCTTGGGATGTATAGCAACAAAGGCTGTTAGCCAGAATTCAAGTGTAGTCTCAAAAAGAAAATCACACACACACACACACACACACAGAGAGAGAGAGAGAGAGAGAGAGAGAGAGAGACGCGCGCACGCACGCACACACACACTTAAAAGATTAGAACATGACAATGCATTTGTAGTACAGTATCACAAGTGTGGTTCATCCCATATTAATGAAGAAATTGATATCTAATGTTGTAATATCTGAAGATGGGTTTGCATTAACAGAAGTTGGTTGCATTTGAATGTATATGGTCGAACATATAGAAAGGAGTAATTCAGGTAACATAATTTTTGAAGCTAAGACATATATAGCTGCGTGCTCTTAAAGTGAATCAAACGACAGATCATGACTTGGTTTCGCTTTCCATCTTTGTATTATCGTGTCAAAAACGTGGAGCTTTACTTCGTATGAAAATGAAACGACCCGTAAAATTTATGAAAGAAGAATTACCTCCTTGAATATATACTTTTTTATAGAAGTTTTCGTTATTTCATAAAACAAAAACAAACAAAAATTTTGCTATCCATTTCTATATAAGATTCTATGCACGCATTTAGTTCAAGGTTTATTTCTTTTCAGTAATAATGTTGACGCAGGAAAAATATTGAACATTAAATATTTTAACTTGAATGACAAGACATTTTCTCTATGAAAAATTGTATATCAAATAAAAATGAAATGCATCAAAATTTCTTTTTGTTGTAGGATAACTTATTTTGTAGCTGCCATTCCATCAAAAAATTTGAATGCATTCAGATATGCGTTAGAGATGTGCTCTTTATGTGGAAGATTTCTCATGTTCAAACTTGTGAACAAAAAGATGTCCAATCTTTCATCCATGCCTCAGTCCAGGAAAACCAGCAGTTAAACATATTGGGAACATTGATAGATGGACTAAAATCTAAATCTGTTTTTTTTTGTTTTGTTTTACTCGCACTTCCAAATGTAAATATTAAATTTAATACATAATTTATTACATCTACAAAGCAAACAATGCCCCAACAGAGAAATAATTATAATTTCCATATATAAACTCAAAAAATAGTTCACTTTGCCCCTTGGCGTGGTATTCGACACTCAGAATTTAGAAGACAACCGATATTCAACTTTGAGGTAAATGTGAGGAGGAAATCCTGCATTTGATAATCGAAATAATTGTATTATTGTAGTTTCAATATCACTGCTGCAACGATTAGCAGTTTGAAACAGAAATGAAGTAAACTATAGTTAGAAACAGATTTAGAGCAACAAATGCTTAATGTTAAAACCATTAAAAACTACCATAGATCCATTCTTAATCATCGAGCAGAAGTTTCAGAATATGAAAATGGACATAAAAATTGAGCGCTCGAAATTCAATCTTTGTTAAAATAAGATGCATTCTAATGTTTGCCTTTTTTACTACTTACATAAAATAAAATAAACTAAAGGCAAAAGAAATTTCTCGAAAAACAATTATAAACACCTTTGGACGGAAATGCAACAACGTTCAAATTTAATAGCCACTTGAAAGTCAAGTCAATATTACATTAGCAATATCTAGGTGCAACGAGGATCTGTATCGAGGAGAAAAATGAATACTAGAAACAGTAAAAATTTGCAATCGTTACCACTAGAGGACGACTAGCAGCTGATGCTTAGTGAATGGATTTCTTTGATTGTGATTCGATAGATGCTAGAATATCTTTACTCCATGAAGAATTAATGCAAAATCCAGTTCTGAACTGCTCGTTTCTACACCCTCAGTAGTTCGAGTACAGAGTGCCCTTGACATATAGAGAAACGCTTTGTAGCAATTCAAGTTCTCAGTTAGGTTTAAGGACGCTAGAAGCATATTTAATTGTGCTACTCCTAATCAGAAAAAAGAGTACTGTCATTTAAAGGAAAATTCGAGGCTATTTGCAGCCGATGAGCAGGTATCTGTTCATCTGCAGAATGAATATCTTACCATGCTAGCTTGTTTTGGGAGATGCAATCGACATAATGGAAACTTTATATACCTAATGATAGTTGGAAATGTAATGACGCATGAGTTCCTAATGATTAAATTGCATCAATCTGGTAATTGCAACAAACAAGAGATGTGAAGCTAGAAAGGCCAATTAGTACTACACTTTTGCAGTATTTATTTTATTAGAATTAGCAAATTTGCGCTATGCTTAATAGACCGAGTCCCTTCAAATGAGCGATGCTAAGTAGTGGTGGGTTTGAGTGAAAGTGTGTAGAAATAATTTTCTTATAGTTTGTAAAGTGTGACGATTGATAGGAGTCTCCTGCTCACTATGCCAATTAGGTAACATTTTTTTTACTCCAGAAAATAAAATTCACTCTCTCCTCTATAGTTTATTATTCCATTTTTTTTTTACTCTAGCCATTTGCATGCACTCAGTTTGTGAAAGACTATGTAAATGCATTCATGTTATATATATAGTGCATTTTGTTGGTACCTTCACTGGCTGCTATTTTGAACATCAAAGTGATGTCCGATATATGGCCGAGAGATTTGCGACTTATTTATTTATTTTTTAATTATTTACTTATTTTTACTTTGAAAAGATTTTGAGTAAGCTGCTGCATAATAAATACTTTGTTTCAAACCTCGTATAATTTTGCCTCGCACTAAATCTACAACCTCTTTTTACTCAGCAATCACATACCAATTTGGATCTAATTTTTCCTATTTTATCCATGTTCCTGTTAATATCACCTAAAATTTATACTATTCGAGTTAAAATTCAACTATAAAATGTCGGAAATTAGCATAATATTCTCAAGTTAACATTAAAAATTTGGAAGTCTAGCATTCATAATAACTTTAAATGGTTGGAAAATATCTACGTCAGGCAGAAAATAAAATATGTATGACAGATCAATTTTAATTCCAAATATTTGGCTTAATATCAATATTCAATTATATAAATCAATTTGGAATTTAACTTGCCGGTTTGAAGTTTGCATTGGAAGGGATCCATCTTGTTTCAAAAATATTTGTGATCCATAAAGATAAGAGCTGCTGTGTTTATTTACACAGCATTGCATTGACAATATTTCACTGAATGATGATCTATCCTATAAATAATTGTACAGTAAAATTAATAGTTATACAGTGAAATAAAAGGCATGGAGATAAAAATTCGGAATTGCTGACATAAATTTTAAAAAATTTTATGAAAGGAAATCTTAAAAGTAGATTACAAATATCCTCTATCAAAACTTTAAATTGAACAAAAAAAAAATAGAGGCAATATCTTATTAGAATTAAAATACTGAAAATCGAGAGATAAATATTATTTTCGAAAATCACATCTTGAGACTGCAATTAATATTTAATGTTATGCCAGTATGCATTTTTGTATGTATCCAGTATGCCCATTGTGCACTTTTTCACAAATCTAAAAAATTTTCAGAGCAACAAAATGCCAATAACCACCATTAACAAATATGGTTGCATTAAACTATAATTAGTTTTAAATATACAGAAATAAATCCATATGTATGATTGGGATACTTGTTTAAGAGAAAATTACTTTTGAATTCCCAGTAAATATCAGTGTATTCTCAAATCCAAAGTCTTATACCAAAGTAAATTATAAAACTGCAAATGATTTACGGATGTAAAATATTGGAATTTTACAGTTTTCACTCATTTCCAGAAAATTGGAAGAACGAGAGTGGCAACAATCTTCATTTTAAACATAAAATGTGTTGAAAATTAAAATAAATTTTGAAACTTGCTTAAAATTAAGCTTTTGATTGTTTTATACTATGGCACACCTAAATACATATTTCAATTTTCTAGAAATAAATGCAAGGTTTAACCAGTCATTTCTTCAAATAAAATGAATCCAGTTAAACACACCTTAATTATTAAGTTCCTAAGCTGCTTCTTACACATGAAAAAAACTTACCATTTATAATTTCATATTCGCATCAACACATGAAGTGGTAGCTTTCTAATGTTTCATTAGAAAAGTAATATTTTTGTCGATTTGATTGCTTGCATCGAAAGCTCTCAACCTAATCAAATCTATCAATCCAACTAACAGATCAGACAATTTTCAGAAACAATGACCTTTGATATACGAAAATACATCTATTCATTCCAGTTGATAAAACAATATTCATATTAATTCATTGCAATAATTCATATTGATAAAATCCATCGTTCTGATGTTTTATTCTTCAAATGGATGCAGTATTGAGTAAATGAAAACGTAAGAATAAGCAAACAATATTTCTTTGTACAGTCCTAAATATCCCAATCTCAAGGGCAGTACTTATCTATTCCAAAAAATATAAATCTAGACAAGCTACTAATCAATGGATGGAAGGCAAACGAGTGCTTTAAGGATTTGTCCTAAACTAACAATGAATGAAATAATATGATCTTTCTCTTCGTGTTTGTAAGTACATATTAATAAATAAACCGACTTCTCACAAATTTTGTCAATGTTTAGCTTTCTACAGTAAACGAGAACCGTTATTTAGCATTCTATTACTGTTCGATCTCGGAACAGATGTAGTATATAAAAAACTCCAGTGAAAAAGTACTAGTTGTAATCGAACAATTAGATTGGAAAATTGATTTGGTTTAGGTTCCAATTTGTAAAGAAAAACGCACAAGATAAAACCATAGACTGCAGGGGGATCGATTTATGCTAATTGAATCACTTTAAATAATTTCCACTTTCATTATAACCTAGCGTTAGATGGTCTGTATTATCAAATTCGAACTTAATCCTTTAAAGGCTTAAATTTCTATTTCGATGCAATGTTTTCAGATAATGTTTTAGATGCCAAACTAATTATTTGTAACATTTTAAAATCATAATGAATTATCTCAAAAATAGCAGAGTACATCAAAAATCGAACTTCTAACCGACGTTCTTAATAAATGCGTAATTGGAGAGCAAATTAAATACAATAGAATTGTCTTAAAGTCCAAATTTTAGACATATTAATAAACTGAGATATACAATTCAATTCGGTTTTTAAAAATCGAAATTATGAGTTCAGGAGTAATGATTTCCTGAAGTCAATCCATTATGAAATCATGTTATGTTGACTTATATTTAATATACAAATTTAATAATTGCCATAATATATCTGCAACTACAAACCAGTAGCATGGTATAAAAGGAAATCTGACAATTCCAATGCATCAGATTACAGTTAGGTTATGAAACTTAGTACATGCTGTAACAATACGTTCATGGATAGAATTACAATGGATTGTTTCAGTATTGTGAGACTTTTTACATTATTGGTTGCAGAATGCGCTAATAATTTTTAAAAATTTTATATTAGATTTATTTATTTTAAAATAAGAAAATTTATTTTTTACATTGTGCCATCATTAATATGTCACAGTTTTGCATATGATCTGAAGACTATGATATGCAAGGATCTCCCGAATTTTGCACATGAATCTCATTATGTTTCTAGATGAGTAATGCCAACTAAATGTATAAATACAAATCATTATCTAGCGGCAAATGCTTTCTGCTATACACAATATTGACCAATATATATAGAATGAAATTAAACAGTCGGACTTGAATATATTTTTAGTGATTGGTGTATGTGAAATTCCAGAATTTTTGAAATGGGGATTGTGGTAGATAATGGGTTAACAATAGAGTTGCCACTTTCAGTTAGTCATCATATTTTTTGAGCATTCTCTTATATTATGATGCATTATTTTTTTAATTCTTTACAGTAATGTAGATGAAAATACTAATTAATTTACAAAAAAATTATCTTTTATCAAAGCTTTATTTAGCATTTTAAAAACCAGAGTATTAATAAATTTTCGTTTTTCAAAGCATTATAAGTTTTAAAATGCACACAAATATTCACAGAACTGCCTAGCTAAGAATGAAAATAAAACTTAAGGGAAATTAAAAATAAACTTTAACCCAATAAGAGTTGAACTGTACCAGCTTAAAAATCTAGATCTTCATGCACAAATGCCGTCAAAAATTGGAAAGAATATACAAGAAAAAGTTTCAATCAAGCAACTCTATAAATGTTACATACTTATTTATGAAAATACTAGTAATTTACCATAGGTGGAAGTTTCCAGTTCAATAACAAAATAAAAGCGAGCGTTTCCTTCTGATGTCTTCTCTCATAAAATTTGCAATTTCACTACGTCTTCTTTAAAAGCACCTTTATAAATTGTTAAACCTTTAAAATTGTTTCAATTACTAATGCTAATAAACAGCCCACACAATCAAACTCCAGACAAAACAAATGGCAACTGTGTTCACAGTAAACAATTTTGGTAAAAGTGAAGTTTAGTGTACCCCTTTCTGCGCCAAAGATGCCAATGGAGATAGCGGACAAAGTAAACAAACACTTTATTGGAACAGTTACGGTTACCATTTTCCTCAATATAATGATTTTTTACTGATAAATATTGTTTTTTTCAGATCGGCTGTGCCGGTTTGTTGCGTGCAGAGCAAAAGTTAGAACATACGATGCCTTCGACATCCGTAAAAGTCACAGGGCAGAATTTTTTAAACTTTAAAAAAAAACACGTCCTACGGCTTTGCTAGCAGCGGGAACCTAGTAGCTTCGCTAGCACATTGAACGTAAGGACTGTCTGGATAACAGGAACAGTACATAAACAAAAGAAAAGAAAGAATGAAGGACGTTATAAGAACGGATTTCAGAGGAAATTTTAAAGAATTAATGCATTTACTAAATTTATTTAATTCATAATTAGAAGGAATCCAACCATTCTCCACACAAAATTTCAAACAAGCCTCCTTTAATTTCATCAACTTTCGTGGGGTCCCGTGCGTTGACCTGCTCGGTCACCCGACTTATGATGTCTTGATTTTTATTTCTGGGATCATATGAAATCGCTAGTTTATGACACCCTGTTGACACTGCTGAGGAGCTCGTTGCAAGAATAACAGTAGCTGCCGGAGAGATTCGAGATATGCCTGGAGTATTCCAGAATGTTCGGATGTCCATGCGTCGGAGATGTGAGGCGTACATTGTAGCCCGTGGAAGAAACTTCGAACACTTACTTTAATCCATGTACATTTTGCTTCTTTTCATGTATTATTAAAACGATTTCTCATTTAAGGTCCATTTTCTTTATGGTGCTTCTGTGTACAACACCGCTTCAGGAAAGCCTTTCCGACCCCACATTGCTCTATGATTTAGAGTTGTCAGGATGTACCCTACCTCTCTTGGAAGTTCTGAAACGGTTCACTGAAACACCCTGTATTATATATAACAACAAATGCGTAAAACTAAAAGTAGCTTCATAACACATACAATGAATTTACTGCATTCCATCAACCACTTCAATGAATAAAGAAGATGAAATTGGTGCCACGAAGAGGCACGAAAATGGGTGCAACTTATGAAGCATACATCATTTGAATAAAAATTGCCTTTATTCCATGCATGGCTGGAGAAACAGCAGTGGATGATTGTTGTAAATTGATTGATTGATTGATTTGTGGACATACTTAAAATAGTTGATTTTATCTCAAATAATCTTAGCAACCAAATGATGGCTATTTCGAATGCCAATTCTTAAATAATTATTATTATGAATTTTTAAATAATTATTATGTGAAATTTTTCATATTAAATGAAAAGCTTCACATTATTTTTCTTTCGTTCTCGATTCTTTTTTTTTCTGTTAATTCTATTTATCAAATAATTAATAAAATATATAATTCTTTTTCATTTTAAGCATGAAAAGAAACTCTTTGTCTTGAAAATTAGTACCCCAGAAATTCATTTGCTTTTGAGCAGACGAGACAAAATTTCTGTTATAATAGCAACATTTTTCATTATGATTGTCTGTGTATTAATTTAGATTAATTATATAAATTAATTAATGTTATCACTTTTTATATAACAAATACATTTTAAAAAACAAATTTTTTTATATATATAATTTTTTTTTATTTTTAAAATTTGAGAAAGGAAGGGATTCAAATAACTTTAGTTTCTAATCTATAAATTTCAAATTTAACAACATTACACATACTTTATTAAAATAAAATGAGTGACTCTAAATAAAAGAAACTTTGTTGTCACTAGACTATAGAAAATAATACTGTCTGAGCTGATCTAACAAGTTTTGCTCTTATTTTGAAGTTCGATGGTGACTTAGTAGCAAAATATCGGCATTGTGATTGGAGAATTGTGGGTTCAAAGTTCAAGATCTTGAAGGATCTTTTCTGTATGTGGATCAAATTCAGGTTGATCCGTAGCAAGTGAAATGAGTTTCAGGTGTCTTAACAGTTTATTTGCAGAATATCGCTATCAGAACTGGAATTTCATGGATTACATCCGATTCTCTCAAGAATATATTGTACATGAGACCGGTAAAAATTGAGTCCTTAGAGAATCACAAGATCTCTCCGATATAGTGTAAAGTTTGAAAAAGGTTTTTGGCCCATGTCTTATTTTCGTCATCTAGTGACTTTAAAAATTATGAAATTAGTCTTAAAGCAGCCCTCATGTAGCTTCAAAAAGGACCTTAATTCGACTAAACTAAATCGTGCATTCTTTGTTTGGCCTAGAAATATGGGTCTCAACTGTAAAACTTCACATTTAGTTTGAATAATAATCTAAAATGAATTATGTATAATGAAATGCCTGGATTTATTAAAGCACTTGATTCTGTATTAGATTTCCTGGATTTCTATAGTAGAAGCATATTGTTCATTAATAGGTTTTTTATAGTTAACAAATAATATGATATAGGACTTGAGCTGTCGCCTACATTTCTCCAGTTTAAATGGGCTGTCTTTGTTCAACTAACTAGTCCACTGGGAATAATGATAGTGCTTAAATTCAATTTCAACTCTTGTGCATTAATTGATATTATTGATCAACTGAACAAATTGTTTAGACGAATAAAATTGTGATAGATATTAAAATCTTGTTAATTTTTTAGCCTTATATGTCTTCTGTTTATTGTTTACATAACTACTTCTTGTGATGTTTGGCCGCCATTGGCGACATCTGCGGAAGTGATTGGCGTGATTCGCCGCCGCCGTTGAAAGTTATTGTTTTTTTCTATATCAATTAAATATATATATGATTGAAAGAGTTTGAATAGCGGAAGGAGAATGATGATTGTGCTTTTGATTTGAATTGGAATAGATAATTTTAGGAAAAGTCTTGAGTGCTGCATTTTATTTGAGATATGTGTTTTCTTTAAGAATACGCTCGTGTCATTACAATGCTCTTTAAAAAAAGCGTCTGTCAGGATAATATATTTTCTTACCACTGGTTGACTTCGGGAGCAGCATAAGTTCAATTTTTTTATTAGTCAAGCAAGCTACATGCATAATAAAGAAGCGGATTCTTTGAATTTCAACGATGTTAAAAAATAATTCTCGATTAAATGTTTGATCGAAAATAAGAATGGTTTGAATTTCGATGCATCAAGGAAATTTATTGCCAAAATTATGAAAAAAAAATAGCCCCAATAATTTTTTTTGGTGAATGGCAGAAGATATATGAGGTTCTTCATTATCATATAAGAAAACCCTATGATTTTCATTATTATATATCCTTATAATTTTCAATTCTAGACACTTTTATTGAATTGCATTACTCAGTTTGGCGAATTATTGAACTTAGATGTATGAATTAATCATTTGGTTTCTTAGTAAAAGTTTAAAGTACTAAATTTCTTTATAATTCATCCAGACCCCCGGAGGGCACCTCAAAAAGAGGATGAGATACTTCCGCTATGGTGATTGGATTTCACCATCCAGGAGGATACACAAAAAGATGGGAGATATGGCTCCTCCCATCGATGACGGGACGTACTTCCTTCGGGAAGAGATGTACCGTGGCCGTGATGGACCTTAGGACTCAACGACAGTTTCCGCCAGTGTTGTTGTTGCGGCGGTCCGGTCATTCAGTTTTCTTTATCCGTTTCCCTCGGGTGAATCGGAGAGTCAGTGACATGACTATGACTTATAATCCATCCGACAGCATAATTTTTGTGTGAAATTCAACTTTATATTGTCTGAGATAGTTTATCCTGCCTTCCCAACGATCTTTTCCGTTTAATGTTGTTATAAACTATTCACATTTCGTCACTGTAATCAATCAATTAAAAAAGGGTTCCATTTGCGTTTCAAAAGTGAATCGTTAATGTTAATGCGTTGCATCAAAAAAATTTTGTGAAGCTGCTGAAGCCCCCTAAAGTCGAGATTCTTATCATAGCTGACTGTTTTATTTATTTATTTTACTTATTGAATGAATGAATGTATGCGATGCATTGAACTTCACTGCCTTATCACATATTTGATATGATCTAGCACTTGCGTTAAACCGGTACTTATGTATATTAATTGCACGCAGTTAGAAACAATAATTTTGAAAGATTGATTTTGGCGAGAATCGCGTTTTCCCGTAGCTATCGTGCTATATTTTCGATTAATCGCTGATGCAGGTATCAGAAAATCGAATATGCATTTTCGAAAGTTTTTATTAGATCGATTGATAAAAAAGTTTGACATAGAACTACGATAGTAGTCACAAGATAGCATACCAAATTAAAATTATTTAGTCATTATATGTCTGAATTATTGCGTTTACATGTATGAGAAAGCACAAACCAACATATGGGAAAACCTTTGATGTATTTGGTTCCATATATGATGTGGGTCAACATTTTATATACTAAATCTCTGCACCAAATTTTATCCATCTAGTTCTTTTCATTTTGTAGTTATTGTATTCAGTAGTAATCGAAAAACCGAACTCTTCAAATATATTTCGTTCAAAATTTGATAGATATATACTAAATTTCATCTATTTAGCTCAATATGTTTTTGAATTAGTGCGTTAACAGACAGACAAATGAACAGACATAATATCAAAACAGAAATTTTTCGGAAGCACTTTAATTTGTAACGTAAAGATACATAAAAACTTCGAAGTCAATTTTTTTTTTTTTACTTTTCTCTTTGTATAATTTGAATATGAGAAAATAATAATCATAATAAGAGATTCCAGAGATTGAAAAAAAATGTATTTATTTTCAAAACAATGAATCAAATAAATCTATTTTAGAAAACAGAGAATCAACATTAAATCAAGAAAATCTAGATATAGAAATCGTTATTTATTATATTTCATTATTTTCATTGACTAATTCATAATGTAAATGAGTCATCAAATGTCTTATCTTTCCTTCCAATTTGGTCCAATGTATCTGTAAGGTAACCTGAAAAAAAATGGATAGTTGGAAAATAAATATTATTAAACCACTGAGGCATGACAAATTTGATAAATTTATAAACAACAGAAATTCAAAAATTAAAGAATCTAAAGATTGCTCTTGTCTATATTGACGCTCATAGAAGATAGTTTGTATCAAGATATGAATTTTTCTATTATTTCAGAGAAAAAAAAATCCGCATCCTATTGTTTATTGAAAATAACAATAGTAAAAATAGTTTAAAAAATTGAATTAAAGAGTTCTTCAAAACACTCTTTTATGAGTGTACTAATCAGCAGAGTTCGTTTATTATAATTATTTTCTGTATTTTAATGTTTATTTCAATTTTTTTCTAAAGTCACAAGTAGTTGAATAGCACAAGTTGAATAGCACAGAATAAAATAAATATAATTCTATTAATTAATTAGTTAGTTAATAATATTTAAGATCTGGAAATATTAAACTAGTGTATTGTCGTAAAAAACATACAAGTATACAAAATTTGTAATTTTTAGCTCATCAGAAAATGAGCTAGAAATATTTTACAAAATTTGATCTTTACCATTGTGAAGTAAGCCAAGTTAAATAAAAATGTTTAATAGGGTAAATCAACATACAGTAGATTACATTCATACTTACTGTATTTTAAAGCATATGATAACTGTCCTGTAAGACGAATGATTTCACTTTTTTTTAATAGAAAATACCAACTTTCTGATGGGAAAAAATTAAAATAGGAAAGTTTTTATTCTCGCACTTTCTTCTTAATTTTTTTCTATATTAGTCTTTTTTCTATATTAGTCTTTTCTAATTTTAACTAAATCTCTGAAGTATAACTTGATATTTATAATAATTCTCCCAAGAAAATATTTTTCAGCATTAATTGTGACAATCTTTAAAAGCAATGTTACTAGTCACGCATCTGTTCCGTTTGTAATTTTTTAAATGGAACCAAGTATTATGACGTAATAGGACCATTAAAATCATAATGATGTTACTAATCTATTTGCTAATTGCATATTGTTTTTTTCTGTAATGTACTTTCTGATTCCTTATGTAATCTGTTCAGAAAATAAGCGTACTTTTTTTTTAATATTTAAAGATGGAAAAACAATAAAGCTATGAAATATTTTATAAAGAAATGAAATATAAAATATTATGCGATTTTTTTTATTTTTTTAATATTCAGTGTTAATTGTGTGCCAACTGAATTAGTATTATAAAAACGATACATTTTTTTAATTTTAAAAGGCTGTAAATATCACTTTTGTGTAATAATATTTTCGAAATTGATACAATCAAAATATTTCTTTATTTTAATTTTTTTAATTTAATTATTAAATTCTGAATTTTAATTATTAAATTTCAATTTTGATTAAAATTAGAAAGAAAAACATTCTCCGAAGAATGTAGCTGATGCTCTAAAGTATATCTGTATCCAAAGTATAACTATTACTTTTTTTTGGAGAGAAAATAATCGTCTGTTATGCTTAATTAATATTAGAACTAAAACCTTTAAATATTTCAGTTATAACTATTAATTGGTGTAAAAGAAAATTAATCATCAGTTTTTTTTTAAATATATTCTTCGACACTTGTGCATTAATTGCATGCCATTGGCAAGTTTTAGGCTTAACCAAATGTCTTATGTGAACCTAGTCAATAGAGTAACATGATATCTTTGTCGATATTTTTTGGCGATTAATCACTGTTATATATGGTTTTGGATTCTAGGGATAATGATTGGTGTAAAACTGCAGAAATTTTCACGAAGTCATGTCATGAGAATTAGTCATCCTATAAGAATTACCTAACAAGCCTTATGAATAAAACACGATATTTTTCTTTGTAGATTGTATATATGTATCAAATTTTGAAAGTTATACATGAAAGGAAAGATACATTATACAATGAAATCAGGCCCGAAATATGTCGTTATTTTAAATTAAGCCGAGGACCAACAGGAGAACATTCAGATCATTGAAATCACATTTCTCCATCAAATTTACTTCCAACTAGTACTACAACTAGATTATCTTATTACTTTACTTGCTTGATAATCATATATTATTCTTTCAACTCTTCTTCCAACTAATTTTACTTCTAGCTTGCTTTATTATGTTAATTTCTCGAAAACCATATAAATCTGTTGATTTTACTTTCAACTAATATTAGAAACGAGCTTTTCTTACTATTTTACATGCTTGAAAAACTTATTTGTCTTTCAGTCTGATTTTCAATTAATATTACTGCTAGCTTCTATTATTACTTAACTTAGTAGACAACTTTATATCTAAATATCAAACCTCCGACGAATTTTGAATTAAATGTGTTGATGGAAGTCTCTTTATCCAGCTTCCTGTATGTGAATATGGCAACAAAAAATGGCAGTGAGCTTATGAATGAATGAATATGATCTTTATTCTAAAATTCCTAATTTGTATCTTATTTCGAAAAAAAATCAAATAAGCCATGTTTTTGTTATTTGATTTATCTTTTAGTCTATCTTTTTCTAGGCAAATACAATAACTAAAAATGCTTTGTAAAAAATTATGCAGAATTTGGTCTATGGTGCTGAACGTCAAAACTGTAGATTTGAATCATGTTTTGTATTTTGTTGATCAATAAGATAGTAAGATGTCTAGTCAATATTTGTTTCTTTTTAATATAGGACGAAACCAAACGCAAAACGTATATGAGAAAATACATGGGAGAATTCAGATTATATAACAAACTCTGCCTTACCTTAGCGGCATGCATTTCCATATTCTATGCATCTTGCTATTAAAGGTGAGACGCATGCCTGAAAGTAAAAATGAACAATTTTAGAGACGATAATAAATATAATTATTATATTTTACATATATTATGTATATGCAATTCAGAAATTAAGTCCAAATAGCAGTTTTTGCTAGAGCTGTATTGTAATAACAAGAATGCCCATGAGCATGACTATGATTCCCTTTTGATTATCACAAGGATACTCCTTTGACAACATCTGTCAATTCTGTCGACATCATTACTAAAAATAATTCTCAATAGACATTATAATCAAGAAGATAGTGGATCAAAAACATTAAAGTCAAAGAAGACAATGAATCAGAGACATAATAGTCAAAAAGACAGTGGATCATACGTTTGGTAGTAGACTGCGATATTATGAAAATCGGTATCGAAAATCGAAATCAAACCGACCATATTGTACCGAAAATATCAATTTTCCCCAATGAAACTTCGGAAAATTACTGAAAAAAAAATTCCTCTCAACAAGCTGGAAGGCAAAGGTAAACTCCTTTATATCTAAACTATTATCTGGCAACATAAATTGCTGGATGTTAGAAAAAGTCAGAACAGTCATTTTTCAGCTCCTGACTTCTAAAATATTGCACTTCGCGAAAACCTTTAAAAGCAAATGTTGTCCATCTTAATGAGGCGCTAATTTGGCTGACTGAATTTATTTTTCTATCTTCAATATTAAAAAAAGTTATAGCGAAATGAAAATTTTCATCCCCTGACATTTCCACCACCTTTGAGCTAGATGGGTTATTTACGAACTCGTCTCAGTGTTTTTTTATTTGTCTAACAACATATTCTAAGCTAATTAAAATCCGAACAAAATTACTCTAGTTATCCAGTTCACAAGATAACATGCAATATATATATACAAATATAATGTAAACACATATTTTTGAAGCAGAGACATGGCCGAAGAGAGGAAATAGAAAATACACTTTGAATTTTTAGATTTCGTTTTTATTCCATCTCGAGAGGATAATTTATATACAAGCAAGAAGCGAACGAAGTCTACATCACAAAAAACATAAGAACAAAAAAAAGGAGAAAGCGTAATGAGCCTAAAAGAGAGACAGAACTGTTTTTCCCGCTCATTATATACCATGAGATTCTGATACGGATTTTTTTTTCTTTTAAAGGAATACATTTAGACAGATAGATTTTTATCCCCATTGCTCGGAGCATATTAAAGTACAGATTTAAGCATAAAGAGCTCGTGGCACATTAATTAAATAAAAAGGTGGAATCGGATTAGGAAATAAGAGAATATTTAAAAATGAAAATTCGGACTAAATTAAGAATTTGGAAATTAATTCCGTTTAATTTAGATTTAAAAATATCTTGACATATACACTTTTGAACGAAGGGAGATTTTGAGTTCTAGGGATCACGATTGATGAAAAACTGAAGAAATTTTCTCAAAGTTCTGTCATGAGAACCATTTCAATAGGTAGTCTTCCAATAGGAATCTACCTAAAAGTATAATCGATGTTTTGCATGCTTTGTTACATTTAAAATATCTTGATCAGTCCACTACAGAAATATTGAAATTCTATGACTTGGAATAAAGTTATTATGTTTAATCTAAGAGTTCCTTATACTTCGAAGTTCCTTCGAGGGTGAAGGGAAGTCGTATCTCAAAAAGAGAAAAAAAATCTCTCTTGTATAGAAAGTATACTTCTTACCTTTGCTGTTTGCGTCTTTACAGAATCAAGTGCCAGCATAAGATTCATTACCATTTTTCTCTGAAATGAAATCAATGAAAAATTAAAACCTTAGATATTAAATAATCTTTTCATAAATTGAAATTTTTAGTTCCCTCGGATTAATTATTTCGATATTTAATACTAATGCAATAGTGAGGACTAAGAATTCAGGTGAATTTTCATGAAAAATATCAAAATGAAAAAAATACATAACGATAATTTTAAGTTGTTGAGTAGGCTATCGAAAATAGGTCACTAAGGTTGCACGAGGATATTTTATAATAATAATAATTTTTTTTTAAAATTGAGCGAATATTTTATAATTTTACCTAAATAAGTATTATTTTGAAGGGAAAAAAATTGATAAAAGTATCAAATCAATACGTACCTTTTTTTTTTGAAAAAATTGAATTCTTCTAAGAAAACAGTTGGTTGAAAAAGAAAACTTTTTTTTTTTAACTTTACTCCTTACGTATTTTTAATTAAGCAGTCATAATGTTCGTCAGTTATTTCACATTTTTTTTTGATATTTGCAATTTTTTTTATTTATAATTTTTCACACAGATTAATAGTTCTTCATTTAAACGGAAAAAACCGGACACTCAAGCCATTTTTTGGATAATATACTCAACAATATAAACCAATAAAATTGCTGTTACGTATTTTTTCTATGTTAAAGTGCCATTCGATTAGATTATAGGTTGATAAGCCAATTTATCTTCTTGCAGTGCAATCACAGAAGAAATGAAGATTTTTATCAACATGTACATAATTATGAATATGCAGATGATTTTGATGGAGACACATCTTTAATAGTTACTAAAATGCATAAAATAACATGTATATTAATTTATTATTTAAAATTTGGAGATAAAATTAAAACTGTAAAAGTGTTAGCTAATTCGACTTTTTGCAATCAAATTTATAATTTATTTTCAAATTTTAATGAATGCCTGGTAACATTCTTTATTTTAAAATTGATTGTGGATTTAGTTTCTTATAACTTTATTTTAACGTTTCAAACTTCTATCTTTTTGTTTTGACTGTTCGAGTCTTATTATTCAAAATTCATTTTCTAAATTTTACTGCAGGCATAAAAGCATTTTTTTTAATTCTATAATTTGCCACTTTTAAGTCTTTAACATAATTAACAATTCAATATATAAAAATATGGAATATCTTAATTAATTTTTTTTCTCGAATTAATCACCAGATGGAGCCTCTCAAATGGAGTCAAAATTTATTTACAATTTAATCGATTAACAGCTAATTATGATCTGAAAATATAAGATGATACAGTAAACACGTAAAATTCTACTAAATTTCATATCTTTTATTTTATAACTTAAGAAATGAATGAAAATTCGTTTGCGACATTTATTTTTACAAACAAGAAAGAAATTTAGTGAAATCATGCATTGTGTACAATTGCTGGAAAGTGGTTTAAATTCAAAATATTGCAGTTGTAATTATTTTATTTTGCCATCCCCTGCTTTTGTAACATTATCTTGTAAGTATATCATCAATTAAAAATATATCAATGTCTAGTATGCTATTATTATTGCTTGATACGACTTGCAAGATGTAAAAAAAAAAAAAAAAATCATCTAAACGCTTTATATTTCATATCATAGAATTTAGAGCTACCAAATTCGGAGCTCAATTTCTTTTTGAAAAATAGATACATTCTCACAACATTATAAACTTGTAAATGTTTAAAGGTTAGCATGCACTTCAATATTGCACCCTGCGACATGCAGAACAAAAAATCATCCAAACTCTCCACAGGACAGACTGTTGGATCTAAACAACCTACCAAATTTGGTGGGCATTTTTTTTATAACAGATAGTCATTCACAACATTAACATATGAACCTGATAGAATTTAAAGGATTGCATGCTTATTTCATGATGCGACATGTAGGATGACAAAAATAATCTAAAACGCACCATAGGAAAATCATTGGGCCTAAAACTACCTTGATATGCAGTTTTTTGGATAATAGATGTTCAATGACAAAAGCTTTTTAAAATTTTTATTGGATTTTAATTCAAAATTAATAAAATTTTAAAAAAATCCTCAATAATTTTAGAGCATATTATACAAAAATCATTTTTGCATCGCTTTAAAATTTAACAAAATTAAGGTCTATTAACTTTATTAATTCAAAACTTTTTCTCTAATTTCAATAAATTTGCCAGAATATTTTAATATATGTGTTAATACCTTCCGTTGTTTTCATTTCTGGATTTATATACACTTCGTTGTGAACGGCATTGCAAATATATATTATGCGCATATTATTGCTGTTATATAATGCGCAATAATCTTTAAAAATAGAACAAAGATAGGGAAATGGATCCTAAAATATTATCAGATTACTATGTTTCGAACTAGAGGCTTGAAGTTCCTTTTAATACTTCACATAAATTAAAAAATAAATAAATGCTGTATTAGATAATACAGAACAGACAATGCAACTCTAAAAGATTACCTCAAAAGCTCTCAATTCCTTTTCAGTTCGGTCCCAGATCTTGAAAAACTGCAAAATTACATAACATTACATTAAAACTGTTTTAAATACGATATTTGTCAGTTGTTTCTTTCGCAGTTTTAATTCTAAAGTACAATTTTTTCTTCTATATTCATGCTAAAAATGAACTAAACTAAGTATACATAGTTTGCAAATATATAAGCGATCAAACTTTCTTAGTCTAACTTAATGGAAGAAGCATCTCATATATTAATGAGCTGCTTCTTAATCGTAAGAAACCGTTTTCCTCCATGTAAAATTTTCATTTTGCTCAACTCAAAATATGTTATAACTGCCTTTCAATTTATTATTATTAATAATATTTATACTCATATTAGCAGCCTGATTTTGCTATCTACTCTAAATTAAGACCAGAGTGACTGATTTTTCAAAATTTTTTGGAATAGTTTAAAGATTATAACACCCCTCGCCGTCCCCAAATAAAACTGCGGACCTTCAGCAAGGCTGTAAAAGCTAAGGGTACTCACTCTTTTATTTTCAGTGTCCAGCAAATAAGAGCTTTCTGTTTCATAGAGTAGTAAAAAAAACCAATATGCATTTTGAATGCCTTTTTTTTTTTTTTTTCGACCGCCCGGAACCAAAATTTGACACAGACAGATTTGAAAAGCTATTATGTTCCTGGACAGGCGGATACACAGACCAACAACAGATACAGTTCAACATTTAATGTAGATATCGATTTCTGATGAAAGAATAAATGCTAAATTTCTTCTATCTATTACTTAGCATTTTTGAGTTATAGTGAATAAAATAACACGGTTGAGCAAACGCTGAAGAATTTCATGCAAAATGTTATAAAATTGTAAAATTTGAGACCAGAGAAAATTTTATTCGTTGAACCCTTTACGTTATTCAGTTATTAATTTCACAGACGAAGTAAATAGGCAAAAGTAATTAAAAAAAATATTTTTTTTTTACTTTCTAGTATACAAAATATACAGAGAGAAAATATTAAAATTCTCAAAAAATTCGGAAGCAATATTTTTAAAAATTTTTAAGATTCTTTCCTAAATTCTAAAAACACAATTTTTTGCATAATGTCTGCGTGTTTATGAATACGAAAGCTCAAAAACTGTTTCAGCTTGATATATAAAAACTGGTATATGGATTTAACATCAAATTTGTAGATTTCAAGCAAATTTTAAACA
>JAPMOR010012452.1:7275-30801 GCA_026543865.1 Argiope aurantia | reverse complement strand
TTTTTTTTATTTGTCTTAAATAAAAGGTATACAAATTTTTGTTGAATTAGGCCTTGTAATTTTGTAGAAAATATGAAGTGTGCATACAAAATCACAATCATTTTTTGATTAATAATGTATGGTAGAGAAATTTTGGCAAGAAATCAATTACAGTATTGAGAAAATTATTATCAATTAATTATTATATATATATATAAGAGAGAGAGAGAGAGATTATTCTATATGCTAGTATTTTCCGGATTTTCATGAAATTTTATATGATATTATCATTTTATTCCTTGCATTAAAATAAGAAATATTTTATAAATGCAACTAATACCTACACATTTAATATTGTTACGAACTATACTACATCACACTATCATCCAAATTTTCAAATTTTAATATTAAAACCTCAAAATGTAGCTATACTTTTTTAAGCGACATGACACTGAATAAATTTTGGCAAGGAAACAATTAAAAAATTCGAAAAAAATTTATTAATATATGTATAAATGTGAGTGAATTTGGCTTTTTTCTAAAATTCTACTAAGATATCATCATCTTATTCCTGGCAACCAAAGGAAGAAAGTATTTAAACATAATTCACAAACTACAAAAGAAAAAAAATGGAGCTCAATTTGAATGAGTACGAAAAATGAAAATATGATTTTACTGCGGTCTGGGTTGTAACATAGATGGTTTTCTTTAATACTTTGATCTTCAAGTGGATGGGTGCAAAGACTTGATTTTCAACATCTAGCGATCAGTTTTTCTTAAAAGATAAAACAGAGCAAAGTTATTCACTTCCATGTATTACTGTATTTTGAATTTTACATCTTATTGTAACTTTTTCAATTTTGATAGTACGAAATGTATATTTGCTGTTTCTTCTGTTTATATTTGTGTGCGAAATTCACCTTGGTCTTTGTTTATCACACGACGACTCGCCTACCCGAAAGGGTTTAAGACCTTGAAGGTCGCCGGGGAGAGAACCCTTATTTATTTAGTGAAGAGCTTACAGTCATTGCCAAAATAATAAATCTATATATTATAGTCCATTTGACTGAAATAAAATATTTAAATTAAATAGTTAACAAACCAATTCTGGCTTCAGGAGACTAAGTTGAAAAGTACATAGAGAAGGCAGTAACACACACAAACATAAAAACAATATCGCTATGTCCAAAGGATGAAAGATATAGTATACTGTACAGCAATTTCAAACAGCGTACCAATATCTAAAACATCAAGTGGACTCATTGTACCAAGTGAGTAATAAGTGAATGACACAACTACAAAGCAGATCGAGAATGGGAAAGGCATCAATAGAAGGTCAATCAAGAATATAAGCAGAAACGTACAAAAATTTCTAATAGCATAATATTATCCTGCATAAAAAACAGCTAGAAGTTTTGATAGATTAATTACATAAATAAAGCATGAATTAAAACAAGACCACAAACAACCCAAAGCAAAGATCCATCATGCTAGCTTCTTCTGAATTTCTTCACAAATATCTTTCAAGATTTCGCACATCTTCCCCGCCAATTTCAGCGGAGCCTCGTTCCTGAGTACACTAAGAAGTCAGTAAGGTTTGATTCGCTAGAGGGGCAATTGAGGCGAAATTTACCTTGTAATTCTAGTTTTTGTTTGAACGAAATATACTCAATGCACCTGAAACAATTTAGTTGAAAAATTGTAATTCGTGAAGAATTACTTCATTCCAACCAATCTTGCATCAAATTATATCTAACCTAATATTTTTGAAATATTTTTAGGCATTTAAAAGCTTAACGAGTGACAAAATTAACTCTATATTGTAATTCTCTCGATATAACCATGCTTTTGAATGCTTAGAAGTTAATTTAACAACATTCATGAATTACATGAAGCCCTTCATTCTGTGTTTTAAGCTTTTAGACTTTTAATGATATAATAAGTGGTAGAATTAATTCTAATTGTAGTTCTCTTTATGGAATCAGCCTTTTGTGAAACAGGGTCCATTTAACTCAACTCAACCCCTAACATACTTTCTGAGAAAAAAAAGCTTAATTTAGCCGCTGAAGATAGCTTAGAATTTGTTCAAAGATAAGCAAAGAAGCATTTCACTCTATCTTTCTAATATTTATAATTCCACAAAGAAAAGCAGTTTTAGTATCTGCTTAAATTACTAATGCAGAAATAAACTCCTTAATTAAACGCTAACACCTCAATTTTAAGCAAAACGCCGCGCGTCCTCTCTCATTCCTTAACATCCATAAATGCATAAGAATTCTTCCATGTTAATTCCTTTTTAAGACCGGTATGATTGAATAGGTCCACTTAATAAACTGCACGATATTTTACGACTGTTTATAAATAACACATTAAAGCGCTTCTGTTATGACGCTTTGCTTACAATCCAGCCTTGTTTATACCAAGTCTTATCATTCAGGAATTCGATACTAGGTTGCGTCTTATCCTCCTCCTACGATTCGGGTTGCGTTTTACGACTTTTCCCGTTATTTTACGACAAAAGAAGGGAATAAAAACATGGGATGCAGAAAGAGAATTCGATTAAAAAGATATCCTCTAACTTCTTCCATCGATTTAATCTCTGGGGGAAAAGAGGGGAGGTGGTTGATGTCGAAAAAACCATCGCCTTGCTTATCAGCCAAGAAAAATGGTTGCCAAGGCAGATGGTTTGTCTTGGCAGTATTTATCTGCAGCTCTTATCTGAAGAAGAAAACTCGGGATTTACAATCGATCAGCTGCGATTTTCCGAGTAATTTATGGCCTTTGTTCGCAATCAATCCGATTCGTTAGCAGGGATTTAAAAGCCAAACACTTGCAGACAGTTCAGTTGGCGCAAAAAAAAGTTTTTTTTTTTTTTTTACTCTTTAGCAATCAAAGAAAGTTCCGTAATCAGTGGTTCTCTGGCTTCTTGTTTGATTTTGACGGAGGCTTAAAACGGTCTGTTAGGTAAATGCTTCAAACAAAAATATTCTAGAAAAAAAATTACTTCATCTGTTTAAACCTTTTCTAGGGTCATGGGAAGTATGCTTCCCACCAAATTCATCATTTTTGCATGAAGTAAAGCAGATTCTCACAGATTCTGACATATTTTTTAGTAAGATAGAAGCTTGACTGCTTCAGTTCTTTATCTCACACAAAATGGTGTATCTTGATTTGTTGCTTAATTATTAATTAACCAAATTAATTAATTAATCACATTAAATTTATGTAACAAGATAAATGAATCACTTTTCTTAATCCAATTTAAATCCTAAAAATATTTTTTCATACCATAACAAGAAAAAAAAAATGTCTTTTTATGGATTAAAGTAGATACGTGCTTTTTTGGAACGTAAAAGTGAATCCAAAGAAAAATGGGGGGAAGGTTTCGGCTTCGAACAGGAAGATTTCAGGTTCGAGACCCGATTCCACCTAAGACTCGTAGTGAAAGCTGGTCTCATCCACGTTAAATCCCCCAGGGCCAAACACTCTCCCGATGGAATGGGCTGGAAGCTTGGAAATGTGACAACTCAGGTATCTCTCTCTTTATCTGATCGCAGTTCAAAATTAAGTGGTACATCCAAAAATAGCTCTAGTGTTTTTTAAAAATGGGACATTAATATAATTAAACTAATCTGAACTAAAGAAAAATGGGAAAAAGATAACTACGGTTCTTAATCTCAAGTGCAATTGAGTATATGAATTTTCAGATTTTAAAAGCACGGCATGAATTACTGGTTCAATTAATCATGCAAACTAAAGATTACTTTTACCTAAGATTATTATATAAATAATCGCACGTTTCGAAAATGTCATACATGTCAGAAAAATATCATTAGCAATTTATTAATACATATACAAGTCAATATGACCGTAGTATCATCTGCTTTTTTGCTCAATATGTACGTAAGAAAAACAAAATACGTATACTTTTACATCGTATAGTTTGAATTTCTTATATTCAAACCTTTAAACCTATTCAAACCTTTGAGCCTCAATCCTACTTAATAAAAACCTAATTAATTGTTACTTTAAAACCTCCGTATAAACAACATTCTTATTTTCGCTGATTAGTGATGTGAAAAACACTGCTTGGATTTCCCACTCTAGAATTTAGCAACATATACACTGGTGTGCAAAACTTAAGCAACAGGTATTTTTTTGCCATAACTTCACGAGAAATCATCTGAGAGACATGAAATTCAGAAATGAGATACAGCATTTTGTTCTGAAAGAATGACGAAAGCATAGTTGCACAGAAATAAATACAATGCATACAGTATGGAATCAAACAAAAAACGGCTTTATTGAACTCATAGTATCGTTACACATGATTGTCTGTCCAAGAGGAAGAACAGCAAGCAGATGTTCCTTAGTATGGGATATGCCCTCCCCTTACTGCAATGATTCCTTCGCACCATCTCCCCATACTCAGCACCAGATTGTCCAACAGTTCTTGAGGTAAGAGTGCCCATTCCTCAATCAGCATCTGTTTAAGTTGTCGGATGTTCCCAGGAGGATGTAATCGTGCCGCAAGGCGTCTCCCCAAAGCATCCCACACATGTTCTATCGGATTTAAATCAAGGGAGCCCGCCGGCCAATCCATTCGAGTGATACCTTCACTTTCCAGGAGCTCCTCAACAGCATGAGTCCTGTGTGGCCGTGCATTGTCATCCATAAAAACGAAGTCTGATCCAATGGCACCTCGGAACATACGCACATGGGGAAGGATCACCTCCTGACAATAGCGATCTCCAGTTACAGAACCTTTGTCGAAAACGTGGAGCTCAGCCCGCCCGTTCATCATAATGCCTCCCCAGACGACAACTCCAGGACCACCGAAACGGTCTCTTTCCGTGATGTTACTAGGATGAAAACGTGTCCCAACCTCTCTCCAAATCAACTGGCGTTGGGAATCGCTTGTGGCACTAAAACGACTCTCATCTGTAAAGAGGACACGACTCCATTGATGAGATGTCCAGTTTTTGTGCTCCCTGCACCACTCTAAACGGTGCCGCCGGTGGGAAACTGTCAAAGGGATGCAGCGTTGAGGACGACGGGCGAATAGGTCACCTTTGTGAAGGCGTCTGGACACAGTAAAACGCGACACATGTCGCCCCGTTGCTGCACACAGTTGCTGAGCAATGGCGCTTGCTGACTGGTTTTGGGTTCTTTTCGCCTACAGGACGATATGTCGGTCATCCACTGCAGTTGTTTTTCTGGGGCGGCCACCACCAACCTTTCTCACAGCTGTTCCTGTGGTTTGGAAGGCTTTCCAAGCGCACGAAACGACACTTTAGTTGATTCCGAACTCTTCAGCTACACTGGTCACACTACGCCCCTCCTCCAGCTTTCTGATCATTCTTCCACGTGTGAAATCGTCCAGGTGATTTCTGCTAGCCATATTTCACGAATTAACTCACGTGCACTTGCAGCGAATGTTTTTTATTGCGTCTCCGTCCTTCCTTTTATTGTAGTGTTGAGCTGCGCGCGCCTTCCGCACGTGTTTTGCGTACGCTCACGTCGTCTGTGACGTTTGTTCTTGATATTTGCATACGCATGACCTTTCTCTTGAATTACGTGTTAATTGTACTGATCGCAAGAACTCCTTTTCTGCAATTTCATGGCTATCTGCTTAAAATTTGCATTGTTGCTTAAGTTTTGCACACCAATGTATTTGCCCTTGGAAGACATATCTAATTTCTAAGTTAAAATTGACAATTTTATGAAATTAAATTTTAACTTTTAAAAGATTAAAGTTTCAAGAGAAGACAACGAATTAAAAAGATTCTTCATTCTTAGATACTCATTAATTCCTCATTCTTAATACTGGATTCAATAACACACGCAAACGATTTCATATCAATTGCTATTAAAAATGGAATTCCAATTATTGCAAAATTCAGATATCTCGTGGAGCAAGAGGCAACGACACTCAAAAGAATGAAAAGGAAATTGTGTGCCTGATTGTGCATGTTTATATTGAAATAACTTAATATTTGTGTGTTTAGCTTGATGTTATAATATAATGGCAGGAAAAAAAATTTCTCAATTCTGCATACTACAAAGTTTAAAAAAAAAAAAAGCCTGAAATCTGTAGTTTGTCAAAGCTAAGGAAATTGTCCGAAGGAACTCTTTAAAAACTATGGATATGACACTAATGCAATAAATAATAGCAATTTAATCAATATTGGCAAACTTATTAAATGAAATAAGAAGCTTATTCAAGTTAAATAACAGTTATCAAAAAAAAACCGTATGATATTCTAGACGGGCAAAAATATGAATGCCAAATCATAAGACAAAATTAAAACTATTAGTAAAATTCAACAGTAAAAGAAACTGCCACTATTTTAATAGACAGTACTCGCAGTTAATTAGTTAAATTACTGTTCTTGTATATTAAAAGTTGATTATGGTAAGAGATAAAAGCAAAGTAAAAATGGTTTTTTTTTTTTTTTGCCTCTTTATTAATTGCTTTTTTTTTTTTTTGCATATTAATGTGCTGAAAACATTTTTGCTATCTTTAAATGGTTAATTCAATTCCTAGAATACTTACATATGTACTTAATGATAAAAACGGGATTATATAAGCTTGAAAAAGTTCATAAGCTTGATATCATCTAGCAATATGCATGGTGTTTTCCCGCTCAATTATGTAGTCCACCCTCATATTCATTGGTATGTCATATTATATTAATGATAATAATTCGAATTAAAGTCAAATTAACAACAAGATGTAAGCACCGGCAAATGTCGAAAAATAAAGGAATTTTTAAAAAACATATTAAAGCGTTAATACGTTCATTGCTACAATTAATGCCTGATATTCGGACCTCTATTCAATGAAGTAACTCTTTATTTGTTATCTCTTAACTAAAATAGAGAAGAGGTCATCTAATTAGAAAGTAGATGTGAATTACAGATTAGTCAAGTATTAGTTAACTTGCTAAATCCCTTCTGTTTGATGCTTATCATCTTGATTTCTTTTCTTCTTTCCTCTGACCGAAAACGAAGGCTTAAGTGCTATTCTAATAAATATTTCACCGCCCCGTGCATTAATTAATTGAATTGCGCGTGTAATTGAATTAAATGCGAGTGTAAAAATGTTAAGTAAGACATGTGTACGAAACTTTCGTACAGCGTTTGTTAATATTTAAATGTTGCCATTCGATTAAAAGTAATAAGAGCGATTTCTGTACCACGCGCGTACCATGTTTTTATATGCATAGATGATTTTCATCTGTACTTTCTTAAATTCTAAGAAATAAAAATACTTTTTGAAAAATTATTTAATGCAATTCCGATTGGCTATCACACATTTTAAAAGAGTTCCTACAAATGACGCGAGCATGACAAAAATAACTGTTCATCTAGCATCTCGACGTGAAGAATCAGCGTTTCGTTTCCTGTCTTGCAAAAATGCATTTATTGATTCCAAAATGTTAATTGCCTTCACGCACACAAGTTGCATAAGCACGAGTATTCTTAATCTGTCACTTCTATCTATATCGTTTTGTTGCTAACGTAGGCCTGTTAGTCCTGTAATTTGAACCCTAATTAGATCGAAAGATCATTGCTATGCTATCCGTACTTCCTTGCTATTGCAGTACTCCAAAATGGGAAAGAGAAATTGTCAAAAAAAATCGGTAAAAAAAATCAGTAAAAAGTTTCTGATACCTTTCGTGGCACAGTCATGTTGTGGTGGCAAGTGAATGCTACTATGGTGACTTCTTTCATAGACCTCTATCCCATCGTTTCAATATAAACTCCCATGAGATGAAACCTGAAACTATATAAGAAATTCTTAATTCCCAGGCTGCTATAACTTTTTGTCATCTTATTTGCAACTTAATAATCCTTGAATATCCATAGAGATTCTGTTTGGTGCTTGATTTATGGGTGCTAAGATGTAATAAGCGTTTCTTATTATGTGAAAGATTTTTTTTGTATTAATCGCAACTTCCAATAACTTCAGTCTCACCACCCGTTTTGTAAGTCACGCCTACCTCAAGATGATCGCAATGGGACAGTGGCAAATAGTGACCCAATAAGACAACTAATTGCCATTGCGTCATTGGTTCGCCCCTATCTCACCTTCCTGAGATAAGGATGACCTTCTATTGCGCACTGAAGTTGGTCACGTGTGAATGTTAATTAATAGGAATGTCCATTTCGAAATGTGTCATACTTCTATCGTCCAATACTGTTCAGCTACGTGTAATAAAGTCTGCCCCCTAGTGGTGGAGACAGGAAAAATATCGGTCGAGCATTTACCAGTAAGAGAGTTTTACGAAAACAATTCTGTTCCCAGTAAAGCACCCAATTTTCCGAACTAAAAAAAAAAAAAAAAAAAAAAAATTATCCTTGGAGCGTGTAAGTCTAGACCAGCCAATCCTGTGAAATGTTTCAAGGGCCCTGTGAAAAAGTTATACCGTCTACATCAGCCAAGGAAAGTTGTAATCTGCTAAAAAAAACAAAGGGCAAAGTCGAGATTGGCCGACCTGGTAGTGAAGAGGATAGTGATCTGAAAATCTAAGACTGTAACCACTAGGAAAAATACAGATCTAACGGAATCCACGCTCACCGAAACGATTCAACAAGAGCTTCACGCTGAGACCATCAATGGAAGAATGACATTTCAAAGATTTTAAAATTGCTGAAGAATGTTATGTAGTCCTAATTATGAGGCTGAGATTACCAAAAATAAATAAAACAGCAATAGAAGCAAGACTGTTCGTTTCAATAACCCGAAGCTACCACTTTTGGACGATCAGCCTCTTTAAAGGGCGATACGCGCAAAGATGAGAGCTTTTCCGAGATCCTTCGTCATTCTACTAGATGTATTCACGTTCAATTTTTTTTTCACATGTGTGTAAATGTCGTGTCATCTCTGACCGTATTATTTTAATTCAAAATTTGCTTATTTATTGTTTTATGGCTAATTCCAGTGAAAAACTTTCAAGAATGGCGCAAAGAAAAATTTATATAATATCATTAAATATTAGGACCAAAAATCAAAAAACGGGGAATTATTTATTCCTGTTCCGTTTCTTCGAAACCCGCCAGTTCAATTGCTGGCGCCATTAAGAAGATTCGCCGGGAAGCAGGAGATAAATTCTTCCTAATTTCGCTTCACCTTAAAAAAATGAGAAAAATGATGTTTTGGCAAAACCATCGATTGATGAAATTGATTGTAGCTTCTATAAGACGAACTGTGTCTAAATTTTATATCAAAGGAAAAGCCCTTCTTTGAATAAATTGCTTCCAGTTTTGAAAGAAACGCTGAACTTTAAGGCAAATTCTACATAAAATTGGCTTTAAATGGAAAAGATGCCAGAATAAATGGAAAATACGAGTTGAACGTGCGGACATAATTTTGAAAGAGGATTCACTTTCTGCGAATCATATCAATATATCGCACAGAAGATATACCAACAATTTATATTGATGAAACTTGGATAGTAGCCTGACATTTAATAAATGTTGTCATTCAAAAAAACGTAGATGGCACACTCCAAACTGGGAATTCTTCACGTCGCATTATTGTGCTGTATGCAGGGGGCTTTTGGGGATTTTTGAATAAAGTAAATCTCATGTATAAAGCCAGTATCACGAAAAAGAACTTCCTTGGACCGACGAACTCGAATTTTTTTTTAAGTGGGCGCAAGAAAAATTGAATCTAATTTGCCATAGAATGCTGTGGTTGAACTGATAACGCTGCATATCATTCTGTGTAAGTTAATAAATAGCAGAAAAATAAGAAATTTTATAATATCTGGCAGCAAATTCTATCATTCATCCACCTGATTGTATAAAAATAGAATTATTGCAATTTGTAAAATTAAACGCTCCCAAAATTAAGAATTATAAATGTGATATGTTACAAGAATATGGGTATCAAATACTTCACCTTCCACCATACCAATGCGAATGATGCAATCGAGTACATTTGGGCAAATATAAAAAGACAAATTAGAGATATCAACCTCACAAATGATTAAATTACTCCAAGAAAAGGACATACATAAAACGTCCAGTGATAAGTGGCATTAGCATTGCAAGCACTTTGAGAAACTTGAAATAGAATGTTGCGAAAAGGATGCTATTATTGAAGAAATGTGCGAGACTTTTTAAATTTCTACAAAAAATGAAGAAAGTTATATTGAAAGAAGAAAATATTGAAGTGAAGCAACTATCTCAGCAGAATGGGAAGATGACGATATTTAAAGGTAAGTTTTTGCTAATTATTTCATATATTATAATTTAAAATAATATTTGGATGTATTAATATTTTTTAAAATATTATATATTTACAAATATTATATTTTAAAAATAACATAGTATTTTTAAGGTGTTCCATATTTACAGAATCCATTGAAAAAATTTTTTAATAGACTATGTTCTCGATTATTAACATTTGTTAATCTCAATGCATTGTCAAAAAATTCAATGGAATATTAAAAACAAGCATTTTAACATTAAAAAATCATTATTTTGTAAAAAAGTGAATTTCCAAATTGTAAGCTTTCATTTAATGTTAATTTAATGCTTCCTTACAATGCATAAAAATTGCTCTGAAGTGCTTTATTGGTAATTAGTATCTTTTTCCTTTTATGTGTTGTACTTACATGTCGTAATTCCGCAAGTAATTGGAGTTTACCTTATTTTAAAATGTAAACATCTCCTCTCATGGTATTAGAATCCTGGAATGAACAGTAATTTGTTTTGACAAATCGTCATTTACAATGTTTCAAATCCCAAAATGTGGTTTTGTCTGACAAATACAAGGTAAAGGTAATTCACATTTGATATCTGGTGCCTGACATGGGAAGTGGTTTGGGGAAGATGCGTTGGCCGATATCTAGATTTGGCTTAAAATCATTCATAATCCCGTGGAAGAAATCCAGCTGAGCAATATTTCAATATTTACTTATCAATTCCGCCTTATGGTTTAGATTCCTCAATAACTATCTGCAATTCCCCTAGCGACTACGCCTGTGTTCAAACATGGTTACATAAACATAATGATGAAGCGGGACATCTCACCTGGTACCATCATTGAATCTTTGTGGGGTGTTTCAAACTCTGAGCTTAACTTCTTTTTTCACGCTTACAACTTGGTCTGCAAGAAATGGCTGCAAATTCCCGGGAACTTTGTGCACTACACTCTTTTATTTATTCCCCGTTTGATCCAAGTTGTAATTTAGATGAAGGGAGGCCCAGACCTCTCTACTAAAAATTCGCATTCTTTTGCATGTATTCCTAATATTTTTTCTATATTTCTATCTACTTGGAGTCCTTTTTCTGATATGCTATTTCTGTGGTCGTCAGACTGTGGCTCGCAAACCATTGATCAGATTTGGGATGTTCTGAATAAAAGCCAGCGTAAGAGTACCCTAATTAAGTAAATCACTAGATATCTACCTGCATAATTTGTTTCTAAAAAAGACTGAGGCTCTCAAAAGAGATTTCAATCGTTGAACGGATCATAATTGGCTCTGTTGACTAATGAGTTTGCCGAGCATTTTTCTATTTCTAAGAACGATTGATTTATTGAATCATAATTAATGAAAAACAAATAAATGTTTAAAGGGACAGTGAACTCTGATAGGCACTTCTGCGAATTATTCATTTAGGAGTATTAAATTTTTTGTGCAGATGTATTAAAATATAAATACGTCAAATTTCTTTAAAAAAAACTTTTTAAAACAAAATATATTTTTAAAAGAATGAAAAGCTATATAATTTTTAAAAATTTTAAAATATTCCAGGAGATACAATTTTTAATTTTTTCTAATTTTTTTTTCCTTACTATCCAATATAAATTTAGTTTTGTTACAAATAAGTATGAATTTGTAATTCCAATTTAGTGCTAAATTCTTAGAAATATTTTTTGCATACTTTATGAATTTTCACAAGAAGTAAAAGAAGAATTAAAATTTCACAGGAATTTCAAAGATATCTAATTACATTTTTTCAGAAAAGTCATTCAGATATATTTTTCTCTAGGACCTTTCAAATGTTTATTTTATTGAACGATACATTTTATATTACTGTTTTAGTTGAATATAAACGTGTATTTTGGTAATAAAACGATAATAAATTTGCATGTTTCCGTCCATTATGGCTTATTTCAAAGTCCAGTGTCTCCATAAAATTTAGTGAAATCAGGTGCCAAATACAACACCCATAAATTATGAAGCCGAAATTTAAGCTGTATTTTTTTCATTCTTTTTTATAATTTACCATTGTATTTTTTCCCCCAAACCTGCTCAGACACCCACCATAAAACTTTTTATCTTCCTTTATTTTTTCCGCCGAAGTAAAGATCGATGTTATTTTCAAGGATTTTAAATCTCATGTATATTTCTGGCCGAGGAAAAAAGGAAAGTTTCTTGATTCGTGTTCGCCGCGTAAATGGACGCTGCTTTTACGCCAAACGAAATTCTATGTTCCTTTTAAAAACGTCCCAGAAGCGGGCAAACAAAAACCACCCCCTTCAAAAAAGAGAACTGTGAGAGAATCTCCGAGCAACCCCCTGTGCCAGTCCCCACTCTCAGTCTCTATCTGCCAGTTTATAAAAGGTTTTTTTTCATAGCTTCCCTAACTAAAACGCACTTCATCCATTCTTTTATTCCGCGGGTTTACTCTGGTTTTTTTGTTAGTTCGCCCGATAAATCGATTGACAGAAAACTCCGACCCTCCTTGGCTTAAACCCCCAAGTTTTCTTTCCCGTTCCATCTCTTCCCAGCAAACTTTTTTCTCTCCCCCTTTTTTTATTTATTTTCCCTACTTTTTTGTACTTTTATCCCCAGTTCTTCTTCCTTGCATCTTCAGTAAATGGAAACAACTCCCACTTCTATCTCGTGAATTTTCCGTCCACACTTTATCCCTTTAAATAGGGATATTTTTTTCTTTGTTGTTCACTTCCATTCTATCCGAAGAAGAGGATAAGGGGGGGAAATATTCTCTTTCGTGTAGAATAGAATATTTTCAGCCGCGTTGAAGGGTGTAGCTTTTGAATAATACTAGAGAAAAAAAAAACTTCTGGCTCAACTTCTATTACACTTTTCTATCTCTAAATTCCTATACTGCTATGTGTTTGTGAGTATGTAATATATTTCACAGCAGCAAATTCGCCTAAGAATCATTGCCAGAAATTAACCTGATATTTTTTATAGAAAAATAAAAATTTGTTTTGTTAAAATAATCCCCATTGCAACCAGCAAGAAGGTTTTTTTTTTTCTATCGTGAATTACCATTATTGTCGAATAATAGAAAACTATAAAGGAAGAAAAATAATTTTATATTTTGAGCAAACTAGAAAAAGATCCTGAAGAATTTTTTATACTTTCAGTAAAGGAATTTATTAGATCAGAAGTTCAAGATTTTATCAAAATGGTTTGGGAAATAGATTTGAGAAAATATTCATCTTTCATAATGGATTGTTAACTATACATTTAATTTGCATTCTTTTTATTAAATTGCGCAGAATTTTTACATGCATTTTAATTAAATTTATCTTTATTTTAGAAAATTATTAAAATGCTAAGGCGATTATTCAGATGAATCACAATAAAATCTTAAGATAAAAATCATAGACAATCAAAAATGAACAATCACAGTTGCCAAACAAACGTGAAATATAACCGAATAAAAATATATCTATTATTCAGAAAATGGTCTAAATTCTTAGAATTTAATATTTGATTCGTAAATTTAAGACGTTCAGTTAGATAAAGACTTTAGGCTTCATATAATGGAAATGGATTATGATAATACAGCTATAGGATATTTTAACTCAATATCTTTTTAAGAGCTTTTCATAGGCAAAGGTGGAGGGAAAAAAACTGAAAATCGAATTATAAAGAATTTTAAAATCGTCTCGTTGAAATAGTCTTTTTTAATTCTTGTTACAAGGTGGATTTATCAGATAAGGTTTGTAAAAGGTTGTTGTTCTCCAGACTTGGGGCTTTCTTCAATGGTATCGTTCGAATCGTAATAATCTATGGTTTCTTCAACGGAAACTGTACGCAGTTCCATTGACAATTTTTTGAAGGCTGCGGTGACCTGTGGTAAAGTCTCGGCTTCTGAAAGGAAGGTCTTCAGGTTCGGGACCCAATTCCACTGAAGAACCGTCGTGTAAGTGTTTCTGCTCCACGTTAATTCCGTTGAGGCCAAACGTCCTCTCACTGGTGTGGTGTGGAAGTTTGGAGAGGGAATACCAGCTCAGGTATCATCCTTGTCATCTGAACGCTGTTCAAAATAGCGAGGTCCGTCCCAAAATATCCCTAGTATTGCTTTAAAAAAAGACTTTAATAAAACTCAACTAAACTAATTGCCAGTTTTATTATTAGCATAGACTCAGAGTCGATGTTTACATATGCGATTTGATTCTATCAGTATTTTTGTGGTCTCTTACTGCCTTTATTAAAGGACATTCCATATCGACTTGGATAATTTCAAAAGTCGAAACTTAAAAAAAATAAAAAAATTTCGAAAATTTATTATTTTTGGAAAATATGAACTTTTATTAACAGCTGCAGGCATTAATATTCCGTTTCTTTGTACTTATTTTAAATCCAACAAATCAAATCCTATGAAGTTCTATCACAAGTAGAATCCATTCTTTGTTTGAGCAGTTAATAGATTTTGTAGGACTGCGGATTTTTGAAAGCAGAGTGCATTTAAAAAATTATATATGTTTTCGCATCGCTTTCATCTGATCAGATTCCATCTAATTAGCATCGATCTGAACAATAGAAGAACAACAAATGCCTGATGTAGATTCTTAGAATGTTTCATCTAATTAGGCAGTTAAATAAATTCGTGTGTCAAGGGATTAACAGCAACATTTTAAAGAGTATATTTCATAAATAAGAAATCTGATTTAAATAGCGTATGAGGTTTGTATTCTGATATTTCACAAATAGCTATGTATTTTAGAAAGTAATGATTAGAAGGCAGAATTTTCCGAATAGGATCATGCGGCCTTCCATTCTGTAGCATTTTAACCGGGTTCGCTAACAAAAATCGCTTTCTCATGAATTATAACCAATGGATGCCATGTACGTCGAGATGATTTTGTCACATAATCACCAAAGTTATTTTACAGATGACAGCAGGCGATTCTCACAGAAATTAAAATGTTTGCTACCCGTTAACTAAGATTGTTTGTCGGAACGTAGTTCACAGGAGCAGTCTAAAGTCGAAAATTGGTTCATTTAGAAGATATAAATCTTTTTGCGATTTCCATAAAGTATCGGACAATTTACGTGGCCTCGCTGCGAGTTACAAAGGACTGTCTTGGCACGCACATCTGTGAATTTCTTGCCACCGCAAGTGGTTAAAGAAAATGCTGGAACAGATAGTAATTAGATGCTGATAAAATAACGGAAACGAGCCCTGTGATTCGAATTTTCCCTCATAAGACCGTTATTATAAAGCGTTATTCCAATCAATGTCAAAAGCATACGAATATGTATAGCAGAACTGATCGGTATAATAGTAACAATGCACTAAGAGCAAAGCGGAGCATTAGTGCATCTCAAAATCAAGCTTCCAGACCCAATTCACCGAAGATCCGCCGTGAAAGGGGTCGTGTGAAGGAATTGGTGTGTTGAGGAAGTTTGAAGTGGGGGTGTGGTACCATCTCAGGTGTCGTCCTCGTCATCTGATCAAGGTTCAAAATGTCCCAAAATAGCCTTAATGTTGCCTTAAGATGGGATGTCGGTATAATTAAACTCAAATATCGAGTCAATCCTTAACATTGATTGTCTTAGGGATTGGCAGTACATTGATTCATCTAATTAAAATGTGATAGCTTACAGTATCGCGGCAGCAGAGGAACCAAGGTTTCCTTGGTTTCATTTTGAGTGCCTTAAAACAAAAATATTAGTGTTTTTCTTCATTTTTTCAAATAAAAATATTATGAAGGGCCGAAAAAGTAATTCAATGCTCCAACCACCATTTATATTCACAACACCACTGTTGACGATTAAGGTTGAAACAATTATATTATGACCGGACGTTTGTTTCCTTTGCTATATTATTGACTGTTAAAAAGACTTTATACCTTAATATGCCCTTATGACAAAATTATTAAAAAAATTAATGCAATCTTTTAAAAAGTAAATTTTAATCTTGCGAAATATCTTCCAAAACCTTGCTTATTTCTGTGATTAAAAATAACCAGAGCAGATTACGATTTTAAATAATTCCAAAAATATAATCAAATAGTGTTTTACTATGTTTTATTCCATGATGCATAATTTTATTGGTTAGGGCATATTTTAAATATCTGTGAAAAATTTGCAAATCTAAATCGCATGTTTGCATTTAAATTACTATGCAATAAACTGTTACAGAAGTTCATTTAATGGTTTATAAAATTATATGATCGTATGATCATTCATATGATTTAACAGAAAAGCAATGTCTCTTTTTAAAGCATTTGAACAACAAAAAACATTTCAATACTGTTTTTTTTATCATTATTATTTAAAATTACTTAACTTAAATTTTATTTATTGCTTTAACTCAATATATTTTAAAATAGGCAACCTTCAGAATAAATAAATTAATATTCTAATGAAGAACTATTGTGTTTAATTGTGTTTATAAATATAAATTTAAGTAACTGAATGTCCTCAATGATTTCGCCAAATCTTAATTAAATAATTGATGCTCTTCCAAAAAATAATCAAATTTGTTACTTAACTAAGTCTTTATATAAGGATGGCCTTAATCTTTCTTCTAAAAATAAATAATTCTAAAATCTTCCTTCTTTTAATTAGAAAATCGCACCTCTGGCTAAAACAAATCTGTCGTTAAGGTGAAAACGATTCGAAAATTAATTATTAATGGACTCTTACAAAGCCTTCTCACACCTCTACGCTCACCCCCCCCCCCCCCCCCCCCCCCCCCCCCCCCCTCTCGGTTATACTTTAGTTTGCTCATTACATCCAAATTTACAACCTCCGCCTACCATAACGTTCCGCTAGATGGCGCCTTTCCAAACCTAACTACCGCTGCCAGATCCCGAATCTGGCCCCAATTTCCTTAAGTGCTGGACCGTCGCTACCAGCAGAGCTTCATTGCAATCAAGCGGCTCATAATTCCAACGACCCGAGAACATTTTTAACGCTAATGACATCGAACCCGTCTTCTTTTTCCATCCAACACTAAAATTAATTTAAGATTTTTTTTTTATGTAAAGCTCTTCTTTATATCCTATTCAGGTTACACGATTTTTTTTTCATCCACCCCCTCTTTAACTTTCGGTTTCGTGGTTTTTGATCTTTTTTTCTTTTTTGGAAGAGGATCATTTTTTAAGCCTACCTTTTCAATGTCTTCGGTCTCACTTTGTTAAAATAAGGCTAAAAACGTAATCAGGATTACCTTTTGTGTGTCGGTTGGCCTGTCGACTGGATTATGGGCGAGATGATTAATTGTGTAGGGGTAGGGAGAGGAGAGAAAGGTGTGAAATGAAGGTGGTCTCAAGGGAAAAGAGGCATTAAAATAGAAAGAATAGGAAGTGTCCGGTACTTGACCGCACGTGATTCTGATTAGGGATATAGCTCAACGGAGATCTGGTGGTTTGTTGAACTCTGGCTTAACTGTTTTTCAAATTGTCAAAATCCGTGTAAAGTTGAGCTATAAAGGTAATTGTGAATGTATCGCATTCTTTTCTTAAAAAAATTCATCAGTGAATACTGTAATTTAATTTTAATTATTGATAAACTAAAATTATAAGTGGACAAAAAAATAGTATTGGCAATTGCCTATAAATGATCCTATTTGCTAACAAAGTATGTTTACAAATTTTATTTTAACATAGCGATGACAGAAGGAGAAAAGACAAATATAACGATATTTTCCTTTAAATACTTCTTTAGTCAAAATCGACGAGAAAATCCAAAATTTACATGATAAAAAAAGTATTGGCAAAATTATGAAATTGACAAAATTATGAGCGAAAACAAAATCAGTATATGTTTAGTACTTTGTTTGCATACCTTCTGCATCTATAACAGCTTGTAATCTATTTCTCATAGAGGAAACGAAGGTCTTTGTTGTACTGTTGGGAATTTTGTGCCCCTCTTGCAAGAGTAAACGTTTGAGGTCGTCTTTACTTGAAATTTTATGTTTCCTGATTTCTAGATCAATCCATAATTGGATTGATGTCAGGTGATTGAGGTGGGGTTTTTAACTGGCGAGGAGCATTGTAGAGTAGCCCTTCACGGGTGAGATTCGCTATATGCTTGGGGTCATTGCCTTGTTGAAAAACGAATGATGTTCCCACGCCAAGATTTTGGGCACTGATTTTTAAGTTATGGCGGAAAATGTCAATGCATGTACGTGCTGTCATAATACCATCAATAAAATACAGGTTGTCAACTCCATTAGCTGCCATACAGCCCCAAACTGCCTCCACCATGTTTTACAGTAGCCGTTAAATGTTGCTCTTCCAATTCAGTATTTGGCCTCCTCCACACATATCGTCGTCCATCACTGCAGAAAATGTTAAACTTTGATTCATCGGAAAAAATAACTGTGTTCCAAAACACTTCGGATAAATCAACGTGGGATTTTGTGAAATCTAACCTCTCTCTCCTATTTATTTGCGAAATGAATGGTTTCTTTCTAGCTGCCCTTCCATAATAACGTCCCTCGTGTAAAACATTCCGTATAGTCTGTACGCTGCAAGTCTTTTGCGAAGTGAAAGCAACATCTCTAGCTATCTGGGGTGCACTTATTTTAGGGTTTTTCTTAACCTTGTTAATAATGGCACGTTTTTCTCTTGTAAAAAATATTCGAGGTCGTCCACTTCTAGTCTTATTTTCCGTTGATCCTGTTTCCTTGCACTTTTTTACAACACTTCTGACAGTAAATAAACTTCTATTCAATTGCACTCCTATAGCGCGATAAGTTAAACCTTCATTTCTGAGCCTAATAATCATGTTTTTAACACTAACGTCCAACTTTCTCGATTTCGAAGTCATTTTACTGCAGTCATCGCAAAATAATGCATGGACACTTTTGGAGTAGTTTTGCAGACTTTATACCGGTTGAGTTTCTTCTCAGTCGAAACACGTGACTTCAATGAAACAAAATTTGCATAGCAGTTAAAACTTTGCCAATATTTTTTTAGATATGCAAATTTTCGATTTTGAAAGAAAAAATCGTAGAAAATGCAAATTAAAATAAAAGCTTTACTATTTTTATATAGGTAAGATGTCTTGTATTTAATTACGACAGCTAAAATTGTATAACATTTTATTTGTCAATATAAATAAATTAAGGCAATTGCCAATACTTTTTTTACCCACTGTATATAATAATTGTCCTCACGTAAAAGATTGTGTACTTGAACTTCGTCTATCTTCATAAAATACAAAATTATTTATTTCATGTTATTGATTTTTTCCAAGTTTTACTATAGGCGATTATTTGCTCGTTTATGTTATATAATTTCATTTGCTGAGTTTTCACTTGTTAGTTTGTGCAGTGTAACTTAATTACGTTGTTTCAAACCATTTTTTAAGTTGTTTAATTTATAAATATTTTTTTAATCTACTAACTGATATACCTAGCGTTGCCCGTAATTGAAATGCTTACATGCCTATTATTTTTCAAGTAGACTATTTTTGTAAAAAACCTTATCTATATCTATATCTATACTTATAATAAAGCTCAATGTGTGTGTGTGTGTGTGTGTGTGTATGTGTGTGTCTGTGTGTGTGTGTGTGTGTGTGTGTGTGTGTGTGTGTGTGTGTGTGTGTGTTGGCGCTCTACAGGCCAGACCATTCAACCTACAGCTACCAAATTTGGCACGTGTACACCTTGGAGGCCGGGAATGTGCACCTGGGGGTTATTTTTTCGAATTTTTAACTAGAATTTTATTTAAAAATTAAGCGAAATTTTGACGTTTTTCTGCTATAACTTCCGAAAATATTACCGCAAAAAAAAGATTTTTACATGAAGTTAAAGATCAACAATTTATCTTTTAAATGATACTAATGTTTTAATCTTAAAATTAAATTTCTATTTTTAATGAATTTTTAAATAAATATTTTAACTATGTTTTTCAATAAATTTTTTCGTAAAAAATAAAAATTGAAATTAAGCACGTTTCGCATTCATGGGAAAAAATCAGCTTTTTTCAAAGTGTTGCCATCACATTGATTAAAGCTCCAATTAAAAATAAATTAAATCTTTTTGGAAATGAAATCTGCTAAAATATAATTTTCGGCACGTGTTTGTAGGAAATGAAACAAATATTAAATATTATTTTTTCTAAAAAATAAATTCAAGAAAAATTATTTTATTATCTATGAAGATATAAACAAACTTATGGCATTTATTGATGGAATAACTCATATATTTTCCTTTTCAGGTTTGAATATTTTTACTTTTGTAAATATCGCCTGCGCGTGTTTTTAATTTCAGATAATTTCATTTTCCAGTCTAAATATCTGTACTTTTCCAAATATCGTCTGCTTATTAATTGCATTTTTCTCTGTTTTGTTTTTGGCAACTATTGAAATGTTATGTTTACTTTTGATGTGTTTGATGTAGTACTTTTGTATGTGAAGTTTTATTCGAGCGGATATTAAGGAGAATGCATACACCACAAGAGAAAGCACAGATTTTATGGTGGTCTTAGAGTTAATTTCCAATCAACTAAATCACTTACTTTTAAGATTCAATTTCCAATCACTTAAACTAGCTGATTTTTGAAAATTTGAATATCACTATTCAATAAAAAAAAGATAATTTTAGATTTTTCATCGATCGCTTCAAAGAAAATACGCCAATCAGCGCGCAGGTTTCTCAAGATTAATTGGCCTAAGATTATGAAAATGGTGAGTTTTTCAACATTTTGAACATTTAAAAACTTCATGAATAAGTCTTAGTTGATCATATAAAATAGAAACATTCATTCATTTATTTAAAATTTGGTGTGTCCAGAATAATTATCAGAATATAATACCTTACTGCATTAAATTTGGACTTCATAATTTTTGAAATATATTTATAGGCCGGAACAAAATATTATTATTGATTTCATTTCAATCCTTTTGAAAGCAAAACTAAAAACTGAATTTTATGCTGAATCTCAGAAATTTTTGTTGAATTTTTGTTTGAGATATTACATAAATGATGAAAAATATTTTGTAGTTAACATAATACTTAAATACCGAGCGATTCTGTTTGCAATACTCACATTCAATAATAATAATAATTAATAAATGACAATAATGATAATAAATAAAATAAAAATCTCGGTATTATTAAAAAATATCTTAATATTAATTGCAATTTCATCATTTACATTTTAAATTAAAGTTGAAGTTTTACCGGAAATGACAACAAATTAGCAAAATATATATAGTAAATTGAACGAAACGATCTAAACAGTATAAGTTTGGTATGGCTATCAAAATTTGAAGATTAAAAATGTTTTGTTTGAGAATCCTTTAAGAGACCAGTTACTTAAAATATTTAATTGAAAATTGTAGCTAGCGGTAATACTCGCGAACCGGCTGGTCGCCAAAGGCGGCTAGTAATACATATAATCATTGTTTAAAGCCTTCTTTTAAAATTGAAATAATATTAATTCAACCATATGATTTTTAATCCTTCAATAGATTATTTTTACCATAATTTAATATTATTTATTATATAAGAACTTCAAATTTTGTTTACAAAAACAAAAATGTAACAAAAGTTTTAATGAACTTTTAAAAATATTTTACTAGATTGGTCTTTTTTAATTAAGGAAAAATATCGAAATAAACCTCTTTTTTATATCAATTGATTGTCTTTTTCATTTTGAATTCTTATTTAATGTCCTTCTAGAATTCCGTTTATGTGTTCTAGCAGTGCTTCTTCGTATGTGCTTTCGGAATGTTTACAAACATTCCTTTATTTCAATATCGTCTGCATCTATTTAGTTATATAGTCAAATTTGAAAAATTAAAGAGGAATAAAAAAAATACACTTAAAGTATCGATGAAAGGATAAAATTTTGAATTTTAAGATGGAATAAAAATATTTTTGTATGACAATTTGCTCCGAAGCTATTACGAAAAAAAAATAAACTTTTTGGTTAGCTTCTTTTTTAATTAAATACTTAACCTTCACCTTTTCAAAGTGCAGTGTTCTTTCTTTTATTTAAAATAATAAATGTATAGTGTTTGATCAAATTCGACCGAACTGATTAAAGATGTTTAGCATACATGCGTATTCACAAAAAGCTGCATATAAAAATTATTCACAAAAAGCTGCATATAAAAATTATGCATGTTATTTATATATTAATGTTTCGATACTAAAACACCGAGTTTTTGTTTCGTCAGAATGGTTTTAGAATATTATATTCTGAAAATACGAAAAATAAATTGGGTTAATAATTCTTTACGAGGAGGGGGGTTTAATTTATTGTTGTCTTCTTAAACAGGGTAATTCAATTTTTATTTTAAATAGAAGCCCTCTTGTTGTAAATTTATTTCATTAGTCTGATATTGAAAATGAATAAAAACTATGTAAATAGGTAATAATCTCTAAAGCAACCAATTCGATAAATCGGTTGTCTTATAATTTAATACTATTTAATATATTTACTGAATATTTATAAAAGGATTAATAGAATTAATAATTATTTCGATTTCAAATATTCATTCCATATAAGAAAAAAGTTGCAATGCCATGAAATTCAGATCAATGATTCAAACTGAAAAATTATATCTAATTACCTAATATATTTACGCACAATAAAACCATATAAGTTTCTGAAATATTTGATTTTCAAATATAAAAGCTCATAAATAAATATTTGATAATTGTGAAAGAATTGTGTTAAGAAATCATACATCATGTGAATATTTTTTTCAAAACATATGTGAAAAATGTTAGATATTAGGTAATCGATGTATGGTGCACTTACTATAATTCAATTCTAAGTGTATAATGAAAAATTCATTGAATTTCCTATCGACTCGCATTATTTAAACCTTACACTAGCTGCTGAATAAATTTTCAAATAAACGCCTTTAAATATTTCACTTCCAATCCTTAACTGATATAATCACATAGATTAAAAAGTATCAGCTTCGTTCCTTTAACTGTAACTGTAAGAGAACAGTTACGAAATTTTAAAGCACATGCATTCAATTAAGGCAATGGAGGATTCGAAATGCTTCAACTAATTTTCATTATAACGTTGGTTGACACTTTAATTGAAATGAAATTGTAGCAAGAATCAACGAGTCTCTAAGCTGTCAGTGCAAGAATGTAGCATATATGCATCATTCTTGAAGTGGTAAGATCGAATTCCGAATTGTTAATCTTGATTATTATGCCGGACAACCTGTAGTTTCCAATCAAAGCTCTTGATGTAATTAGTAAAGACGACTTATATAAACATCCTACTATTGAGCTTGCGTGCCATTTCTCAATTTAATAAGAGATACATTGTTTAATATTCATAAAATCAATTATTAATTGATCATGTCCTCGCAGTTGAAAAATTATTGTAATTCC
>JAPMOR010012447.1:0-11648 GCA_026543865.1 Argiope aurantia | reverse complement strand
GAAGCTGTTTCCAAGTTAAATTTGCCATTCGAAGTCAAATGGGCATGATGGGGGGTATGGTAGTTTTGGAAAGGAGGGGGGGGGGGGGGAGGTTATCGGAACAAATGTCACCTTCACTGTAAGACATGAGTAAAAATTAAGAGATTCATTCTAAAGCAGTTTTTAAGTTGGTTCGAAAGGGACTTAATTCATTTAACTAAAAGAAAAAAAAATCGATTTCGTTTTTGCTGGAATTGATTGGAAAAATAGCAGATTTTTTACTTAGCTTAGTCGATGTTGCAAACCCTCTACTGTCTCCAATTAAGGAAACAATAATTTTGCTTTTATTAAAAATAACTTATATTAATATGCACTTATATTAATAAATTTTAACTTATATTAATAAATTAATAATTAACTTATATTAATAAATTTTAACATTATGCCTTACGGCGACTTTATGTTAATACCCTGCACATTTTTGTTTATGATTTTTTTTATTTTAGATATATTATTTTCATTATTTATTATTATCATTTAATTTGTGAAAATTATTATTATTTTATTTAACTATCAACTTATTTTATAAAAATGAAAATGTATGATTGCTCGACAACCGCCGACGATAGAAAACCTTATGATACCAAATCGAAGAATTCTGATTAAACATTCGGAAGGCATAGTGTTAATAGATACATTAATAGAATTATTGTTAAATTTAAACGTAGTATGTTCATTGCACATTTTGCATTGGAGAAAAGGGAAATAAGAGGAGAAAAAAAGGAGAAAAATCTAAATTAACTTTTGCAGCACAAAAGATATATTTTCTTATCGTATAAAACACTGTATATTTTCAAATAAACCGAAATCGCCATCCTTTCTCTAATGATTTAAAGATAGAAATAATCAATTTAAACTATCCTCTAATTCTTCCCATCTTCTTGAGAAAATCAACACGACTCCCGCATTACATTTAATAAATAAAACCACCCGTAAGAGAGAGAGAGAAAAAAAAACTACCACCTCTTCCAACGCAAACCCGTGGCCTTCCAGAAATAAAGCTAAGTAAACCCAACGGAGAAAGGTCCACGTTCTGAATTAAATGAAAAGAACCTTTTTCCGAATAGTGATTGACTATTCCTAGTGGCACACGAAATGAAGACTAAAGGCTTCGACTGAAAAGATTTTTCCATCTGTCAATCGGGGCCTGTTAGTAAGTCCACCCACTTTTTTTCTCCTCTGCCGACCCCTTCATGCCTAACCTGCCCCCCTCTCCCAAGGAAAAAAAAAACAGAGGAGAAAGAGCTACTAACTCGTAAAGGAGGATTCCAAGCCTGCTGTCAGTAGCTAATGCGCAGGTCTGCTGAGCGATGGACATTTACAGAGAAAATCTTTCAGCTCTTAGGTTGGAATACAAAAATAAGAACTAAGGAAATAGTGAGGAGGGAATCAAACCCACTCTCCCTTTTTTCTCTCTCTCTTATTCTCTTGTGTCTTTTATATCATTGTTTTCAAGAGGAAGTCTTTTCACTACTTTTCCCTTTAGTTTTAAAGTCCCTCCCCCCCCTGCGAAATTTTTGTTCATTGTTTTATTTTATTTCGCAAATAGTGATCGTTTATTTCGATGCTGTTGAGTAGCGAATGTTCGCCACCTTTTAGGTGCGAGTGAAAAAAGGGAGAGGATTACGGACTCGAGTGCAGCGCTTATCGAACTCGCAGGCCTTTTTTCGGCCACCAAGAAAATATTCGTGGGAAATTCAACCAGGAAAGCACATTTCTTAGAAATGTATCGACATTAAATTTCAGAGTGTGTTTGAAATGGATATTTATTTACAATAATGTTTATTTTCATTCACTTTTCATTGCAGAATTAATTGCAGTTTTATGCGCTTTAGAAGAAATTTCTAATAGCATGGATAAACATTTTATCACCTACACGGACTCTTCGAGCGTTTTATAGTCTCTAAAATACTTTTATCCTCATCGTAATAATCACCTTTGGTTTTAAAGGTTTTAGATCTTTTTAATAAACTGATTTCTCGTCATTTCATCATTTTATTCTGATGGGTGCCATTTCATGTAGGAATTTTAAGTAACGGGGAGGGAGACAAGACTACAGATTTGGCAACTACTTCAACCACTACTACTAAACCTATGAACAGTATAAAAAATATGCTAAAATGTTTTTTATTCAAAATGACCGACACAGTAGGATCTTGAAACTAACAATATATTTCATGCTATCAAACCTATTATGCAACTTTGGCCTTCATTAACTAATGGGAAAGCAGTTATAAGTTTTAACTCGTTTGCCCATTGGGTCTCTTCATTTGTTGTTAGATGAAAAGCGCCACTGTTATAATCACAATACAACCGTTAAATGTCTATCCAGCAGGTGTGGTTAAAACATTAGAACACGCCAATTTCAAGACCCGGCTTTTCCTATTATTTTTTAAAAACCTAACATACCACTATCTTTTTTACTTAATAAAATACTTCATGTTCAACTCTTTGAATTTTTCAAAACCATAAAGTTCTATCCATTCATATAAATCTAGTTAAAATTTTAAAATATCTTTTTATACTTCCTCCCGTTGATAGTTTTCAATTGATATAGTTTTACCTATTTTTTGGAGCAGCGCAGCTACCACCATGGCATTTATGATAAAAAAATCCATAAAACGTGCGTTGCGGTTTCCATAGAGGTATCTAAAATGAATGGCTGCAATGGATAGAGTTAAGTATAGATATGAGTTTTTGTAAGATGAAAAAGGGAAAATTATCAAGATTTTTACAAGGACAATCAAATTAAATATGAGTATTATTAGAGACTGGTCAATGCAGAATAGCAGTAAGTCCTATAAAGGTTTTAAATGGGCTACAGAATCTTTAAAAAGTGCGACTATTTATAATTTAACTAATGCTGAAATGATTTTACAGATTTTTTTTTACCAGTAACTAAAAAAACCGACCTTTATGATTATGGCCTTTGAAGTCATTGTAATAATTTTGAGCATTGCAAATAAGAAAACTAGAAAAATTAAACAATCTATTTTTTAAAAAATCCTGGAAACAATATACAGAAGTTTTTTAACAAATCGTATATAGCCTTTCAGTATTAACCATTTATATTGTATGTTGTGTTGTTGGTGATATTCCATTTTCATAAAATTTTTTTAATGTTAAAATGGATTCTATGGCAAAGAATGAGACAAAAAGTAATCCGATTTAAACATGCCCATTAAAATTTTCGTGAATCAATTAAAATTTCGGAAGAACACTGAATGAATACAACAGCGGCATGTCTTTTAAAATAGAGCACGTTTAGCTTTTGTCTCTGTTGGAAGCTGAAATATATGTTTTTATAGGAATTGCATTAATATTTTCAGCACATAAACTAATAACTTATGGCGGGTGGCAATTCATTAAATAGGAAGTTTTAAATTTCATTTGAGAATGATATGGACCTTACATTGTTTTTCATTTCCTTTGTAGTTTTATGCCATATAAGTCCACATTTCAGAATGTTTAAGTTACTTCAAATGATCTAATGTCTTTGAAAATTCGCGTCATTCATAGGATTTTTAATTTTATAGTAATATTTAATAAGAGAGTAGAGTCAGTTTTTAAGTATAATACTTAGAATATTATTTTAATTTTAGAAAAATTTCTGTTCTTTTTTTCCTTCTTTTTTTTGTGTTTTGTGAAAAAACTTCAACCAAAGCTTAAGTTAGTGTTAAGGCAAAGTTCTCAAAAATAAATTTGTTTTATATCTAATCAATAACGTTACATTAATATCTTCTTTGCTGGCTACCTCATTTTTGCGAAAAGATAGTTTTGAACTTCGAGTTGAGCATCTACATACAAAAGCGAAATAAGTATATGAATTGGATGCTTAGACATTTAAGGGGAGAATTTCAATAAAATGTTTCAATAAAGAAAAATTTTGAAATACATTTTGTTCATTAGTATAGATAAATTTGAAATTGCCTGAATTGATTTGGCAATAAATAGTGTTAAAACATTCACAACTTAGATAATTTTGGGCATATCTTTCTTTCCGTTTCTTCCTGCGCATCATTTATGAAATCTTGCTCTAAATAATAATAGATGCTGTTAAGTTTTTGTAAAAGTATCTGAAACACGTTTAAAACTTCAGTTAAGCTCAAACACGTAAACTTAACTGATACAGCACTCAGAAAGAGGTTCGGATGCAAACGCCAGCTGGAAGAAAATCCTCATCCCGTGGTCTCTAGATATTGCACAACATATGCTCTTCATTCTTTGTCCTTTCGAACCACTCATCCATCCTGCAGTTAATCTCGCTGCGTTGAATTCCAAATTGCAGGTGAGAACAATTCGGGGCACTTGGAGATTCACTGCACGAAAGTATGAATATGACCCTCGTGCTTTCACTCTGCGCCTTCCCGAAGCTCGTTAGAGAGACGGGAATTTCCACTCCAGCTTTCACCTGTAGTCCAAACTCTCTTTCTCTGCAATCCAGAGGGCCTAAATTAACAAAAGGCGAGACTCGGGCCTGAATATTCTTTGAGCAACCCTGCAGAGGCGAATTTGCATGCCAGCCCTGTGTCTGGAACTGAAGGTCAAAGTGATCATCTGGAGAGCCGAGATGACCAGCCTTTAAATGAGATAGACAGCCTTCACTTTCGTTATATGGAACACTCGTTGCCATGGAAGTGCATGCTTGATGCTTAGGGGGTTGAGAACAGAACTGCACCGGATTATTGTTTGATTCCTCTCTTCCTATCTGTCAAGTCGACCCCGAGTTATTCATTTTGTCCTCGTTGTTTCCATTATCCTAGAAATGGCCTAACGTGTCTAGTAGATACTAGTTAATAAAAGATATCTTTTTACTCCGTTCAACGAAGAGGGCTGAGAGTCTTGAAATAGCGGGAGTGAGATAATTTAAAGAAAAAATACACAATCAATAGTAAATATGTAATAAATATTCTTTGCATGTAAATAAATATATAACATTAGGCAATTTCATTTGGATCATGTTGCCTCCATATCGCCCATAAATTTGTGAATTTAATTACTCAATAAAGAACAAAGTGCATGTTTTGAGGTATAGTTGTTTATACTAGACATTACAGAAAGAATTGTTGCATCTTTCAAATAATTCATTATTGCAATATTGGCAGTTTATTGGTCAAAGACTGTGACTGATTCCACTATTCATTCTAAAAACTTCGCACGACCCGTTACAGCCACTTTGTTACAATTTGTAGTATATAGCCCAAAACGTTTAAATATTGGTTTATTCTGGATTGCACAACTCCATCCTGATGTCTAAATAGCCCGAATTTAAAATGATGGTCACACCTTAACATATATCGGAGTAAAATAGACGCATCTCACTTTCAGGTTTAGCTCAAGAGCGAAGGGTCACTTTGCAAAAAAGTAGATCTCTCCAAAACTTGACCGTAAGTACCACGAGTGTTCATATTTTTAATTTTCACTCGAACGTTATGCACTTTGTAAGTTTTTGTTCATTAACTGCAATCCATTGACGAATAATATTCCCAAAATTCGAACACTGGCATGAATCTGTCATGCGAATTCACCGAATAATCTCTGGCATGTGGTTAGGGGGTGAATACACAAATACTAGAAAATCGAAATTTGATTTTAGACGACTTTTTTTTCCAGTTATTTGAAACTAAAATTTGGCATTAAACTATGATTCTAATCATGAGACAATATACAAATTGGCTTTTATTTTGTTCGCTTACGTGCACGCGAAAGACAGACGGTCAACTCTGAGAGATTTGACGCACATTTTAATAAAAATTTACAAAAACGATGAATCAAATTTCGTTGTTACATTTTTAAATGATCTCATTTACATAAATGCAAAAGTAAGGATGGACAGATGTTCAACTCCTTCAGGGATTAGGTTTCAAATTTTTTACAGATATACAATATAAATGATAAATATGAATACCAAATTTTACCTATACTGCTCATTATATTTTGCTATTATCATGTTCACTTAAACTCTGACAGGCGCATAGATAGAGTCCCTAAGAAGGAATTCTTTCTAAATTTCATTGAAATGTACAGATTTGGAGTGAAGATCAAATGCCAAATTTCATCCATCTAGCCCAAGGGATTCCTCTTTATTTATCGTTCACAGACAGACAAATAAGTAGATATAATTTCAAAGATACGTATTTGAAACAGAAAGATCCAAAACGTAGAAAATTCGTCAAAATCTGAAGTAAAATTTTTTGGATCATCATAATACTATCTTTTAATATATTTAGAATACGAGAGAGTTAAAAACAACTCATTTTGTAGAAGAAGCTTTGGAATTTCCCTTCCCTAAAGATTGCATAATGAATAAATATACCAAATTATTTCGTGTTATGAAATCTTGAAGAAAAATGGGATTTAAAATCTTCCAAACAGACACACGGGCAAAAACGGAAAATTTTGCATTATGGTACTATTTTTTCTTAAGAGAGTAGTAATATATTTTCTCAATAGGTATTTGAACAGGCATATAATGCTTTCGTATGTAAAAATTAATAATTATTCTATGAAAGTTTATATTTTATATGTCCCTTTGAAACATCAAAAATACTTTTAACAATAGGAAGAGCAAGGTTTTAATGTATTTTACTCTAAGTACTATCTAAGAAAGATCAAAGTACTATTTTTAGTTCTTGACAAAACCAATTAGGAGTTGATTTTAAATACCAGGAAAGAAATATTAAAAATAGGAAAATTAATTGGAATAAACTCTCTAACTATACCATTCCAAGGTAATTTAAAAACTAGTCTCAATTAAATATAGTTTAAGTAATTAAAAAATTATTTATACTATGCTAAATAAATGAAATCAAAGATCAAACTTCATTTGCAACTTATTTTATATTTGTAAAAAAGGAAAACTTAATTGTTATAAATATCTTTTGTGTGGAATAAAATAAGTTATTCTAAATTAGAGTATTTAGTTCTGAGTCGAAAGAAATTATATCATTTTCAAGGGCATATTTTGAAGTAGTATTTGTAAAATGCAATTTTTAAATTATGTTAAGCAACTTATTATATTTTTTGAAAAAAAATATTGCGTTGCCATTTTACAATAAAATAAAAATATCAAATGGATTCCAATATTGAAAACATCAGCTACTGGTGTGGTGCAGACACTGCTTCAGGTGTTCTTATTACTTGACAGTTTTTCAAAAATTACGAAGCAAATCCCGAAACGCAAATGGCATTGCTTCAAAATGGTTAGTTAAAATAACAAAAACTTAAAAAGTATGGGATTGAATTCTAAACCTTGTTTGGACATCAACATTAAATTTAGTCTAGACTCACAAAACAAGACAATTTAACTACTCTTAAATAAACTGTGGATATATAGTGATTCTAAAAAATTAGTTATAGCTAAAATTCAAAAAAGTAAATTTCTAATGCTAAAGGACTCAATCTTTGTTATCATTTTTGCGAATTCGTTTTATAATACTCATCGGTGAAAACATATACCAAATGCTTCGGTGAAAGACCGAATATTATATTCTTATATATTTGGACTATCACCGGTGTATGTCGAAAATCACCGACATGTTCTGGTGGAGGTTGAAACGAGACGCTGATGTTCACGGAGAGACGACACTACTGTGTGAATAGAAGTCCCTGATGTTGACCGTGGTCATATAGATGTACCCTCAAGCAGCTTTATACCTGTAATCAGTTTGCAATTTGTAAAGAAAAGTTACTTTCCATAGATGAGATTTCTTCTCAAGAAATGCCGCTGAGGGAAGCCGCTGCAGCTAATTTGAGAGGTGGGGGGCAAGGCTATATACGCTGTCATTGCAAAAAGAAATGTTTCACTACAAAATGCAATTGTAAAAGCAAGGGAACCTTGTACAATTCAAAGTGCCATAACAGTTTAACTTGTTGCAACAAATAAAATAGTAAATAACAAATAAAATCAATCACATAATTAAGTTTAAAACTATAGCTTTCAGTTTAATAGTTCAATTACTATAATTTTATTAGGTTTTAGTTTAATAGTTTAATTACTATAGTTGTTTTAAGTTTAATTATTATAGCTTTCTCCTTATATCATTCATAATATATTTTAATAATAAAGTATGCTGTAAAAACGCAACAAAAATATCTTTTTCGACATTCACCCTCAGTGCATGGGGGTTGTCGACATACACCGGTGAAAATCCGAATGTATAAGAATATAATAAAATATTCGGTCTTTCACCGAGGTATTTGGTATATGTTGACATTCACCGGTGAGTGTCGAGATTCTCCAGATTTCGGTCTTTCACGGTAACATATTGTTACGAATTTTTTTTACCGGGGGTTCGTTTGGATAGTGGAAGTGATATGGTGTGTAGAACGCTCAATCAGCAGGCAGAAGTAGAATAAAATCAACGACGTTTATTTACACGAAGACACACAGGACAGCACAAAAGCGACAACTATATATAGCACAGAAGACGACTATCTTCAGCCGAGACGTGTAGCATACACAGCAGCATACAACCAGAACCTACTGCAGACAGTAGCGCACAGCTCAGTTCAGTACGAGCTTGACTCCGTCGCTTCCGACTACTCTTCTTCGACTGACTCCGTCCACTCTGTCTTCGGACTTCTACTCCGACCACTCGGACTACTCCGTCCTCTCCCTCCCTTTGGCAGCTGCGCTTGCTTCCTTTTATAGGTCTCAGGAGGCGGGGCTAGAAGCCTCTCAACCAATAAGGAACGTTAGAGGCGTATCTCGGTTCCTACTGGACGGATCGGGAAAATTCTCGAAATTTCGGTTATTATCCATTTTGGCGCCAAAGTCGTCAAATTCGTTGCCAAGTCGCCGAATGGTCGCCAAGTTTGTCGCCAAGCTCTGGGACCTCCGACGCACACCTGGACTCCGTCCCATTCAGATGACTGTAAAACTTTCTTTCTGTTGATGGAACAAACTATGCTGGGAAGCCGAATTGCAGGTTTGTAGCAATATATATAATATGATGATATAATTTTTCTTCATTTAGATTACCACGTTTATTCTTTTAAACTAATTTATTTTCATGTGAGTTCTCTTAAGTATAACATACGTATAAATATATTGCATACATTCGCTAAAAATTTTCTTTTGATTTTGGTTATTTCATTTCTCAGAAGTTGGAATGTCAATCTCAAAATTCATTTGAAAATTATCCTTAAAGTTATTTGCCTGACCATTTCTTGCCAAGCATAATAAACTGCGTAATAAAGCCAAGCGAACTCTACACTGCTATAATTTTACCAGCCACAACAGATGGTGGCATTTTTCAAAGTCCTGGGAAGTCTGAAAATTAGTTCTCCTAAAATAAACCCCCAAGAAAGTAATAACACATTTCCTCCTGCCCAGATTTAGCACGCGACACCTAAAAGGAGAGTTAATTTCGGTCCGAATTGGCCACTGTCCAAGCCATGAAATGTAGATTCCTTCTGAAATGAAGCATATTGAGTTTGCTGAAGGAAACACAAACAGAATGGATTGCCTAGCTATCGTTTTTAGGTATGTAACATAGAATATTAACTATTTTACAAGCTCAGGTGCAGAATAAGAACGAAATAGTTTAGAATGCTATGGCTTCTCAAAATCACGAATTCGTAGATTTGAAAACACAGATGATATACAACAAATATGTATATCAGAGAAATGCCTATATCTATATTTTTCTTTCACCGTTAAAGATAATCTGACAGTTGTTTAAAATAAACTCATCCGGAATGGGGTAATGTATGTTGATACTTCGTTCGTTTTAATTTAATTATATTAACAGCCTACCTTGAAGTTCATCTTCTGCTACTTTGAGACTGTTTTTGTAATTTTGAACTGAGGTTGAATGACGAGAACAACACCTGAGCCTTCGTAAACTTCTAAGGTACGAAAAAGAAGCCGTTCCACAAATTTAACGTGCCTCAAGCTCATAATTATGACACGGCTGAAATGGATGGAATGAGGTCTGATTTTCCGGTATCGAAACCAAGGCAAGTGTAGATACATGAGCTCAGTATACTTCGTATCCAGGGATGTTATAACAAATATAAATACATTTACGATAATCATAATCAGCAATAAAATTCCTTTCCATTCTCCAATTTAAACATATCTCTTCTTCATTACTTGGACGAATATTGTTGATACCTGTTCAAAAAGTTTTAGTTTGCATTTAGCGAAAGTTATGAACAATAAACGATAAATACTATCACCGTACTTGAAGTGGTACGGTATGTACTGTGAAATGCCAGAATATTTACTATATATTGGATCGGTAAATAACAAAAATCTGAAATAAATTTCATTCTCTGTAAATCCTACTATGACCAAGTAAGATGTTTTAAGGACGAGAAGGTATCGCATAATATGTGCATCTGCTCAGCATTTTCTCAACTTTTAAAAAAAAATCAGGATTTTTTTAATGATATTCTTTGTGGCCAGAAGTATTTATAGTGCTTTTTTTAGCGAATCGCACCAAGCAGATTTTGTTTTACAGCTGCATTTGTAATCAAAGAGTGTTTTTAAAAACATTAATCTAATTCCCTCAAAAGCTTATGATTGATTAATTACAATCAGCACAACAGATATTGACTTAGAACAGGTTATGTTGGTTTACTGATCATGCACTTTTCATTATTTCCTGAGAATTATTTCTGAAAAAGTATTTCGGAAAAAAAAATTTGATTTCAGAATTTTTTTTTGACTGAAATGCAAAAATTCGATAAGAATTTTACTTACTAAAACATATAATTCATCGTAAGTTGAAGAATCTTGAATTGTTTTTGTCCAGAATTGCTACTCTCTCATGTCCTTAAAAAGCTAACCAATACAACTCTTAAAAATGGAAATCCCTCTAACCCATTGAATCTGATTCTCCCCGGTAAGCCTCATTGAAGTAAATATAACTTTTCACGCCTAGGATATTTCTGCGACGTTTCTCATTTCCATTTCTCCATAAACGCTCAAAAGCATTCCCTTTATCGTTATCTGAGGAGACGGCCTCCAGGATGTGACGTGACTCTTCGTTCCGGAAGTGACGCCACGCAACCAAACACGACCGGAAATGGATTTCGAGGAGAGAGCCCAGTTGAGATGCACCTTTAACAAATGCTTCTAAGATTCGCCCTCGTCATCTCTCTTCTTACCCTCCCCCCCTTCCCGGACCGCCCATTTGCCGGATGGGTCACGTCAGGGGAGTTATGGTAGAATCCAGCAAGAGATGTCTTTGTTTTGCTATGTGCTTCCATTCTATTCTGTTTGGAAATGAAATCCAGTCCCCCTCTTACCGAAAGAGAGGAAAAGCTTTTAATAATTGAACTTTTGAATGAAAAGGAAGGAACAAAGTAATGCTCGAATTTGTTTCGCCTTGGAATGGTAGCCTCAGGAATTTGGGGATTTCCAACTTCAGAGTGCTTAAAAAGAAAATCTTGTTTACTACAATCAGGCCATTAACTGCAAATACTCACTCGAAATTAAAATAATAAAGTTCTCTGAGCATTTGAGATGACATTGGTTTTGAGTATGTGATCCTTTCATCTGTAATCTACTAATTTTAAAGGAAATTTCGGGTGGATTTTAAAGTTTTGAAACAAACCAGAAACTGGATGCTGACGTTGAAGCAATAATAAGTACATTA
>JAPMOR010012445.1:0-41274 GCA_026543865.1 Argiope aurantia | reverse complement strand
GAATGATATCTGCGCATGTGCGTGAAATTGACTCGTAAAATTTCGATTAAATATAGACATATTTTGAGATTAAATTTTATTTTTTATGCGTATGATTTGGAATAATTCATAGTCACTGTAGGAATACTGGAGAAAAATAGCTAAACAAAATTTAAAATATAAAATATTTAACACTATTTGGAAAGTTTCCGGAATCGAACTGAAGACCTGTAAAAAACAGTGTCTCACTCTGGTGATCTAGCCACCAAGCCTCGTACACTGAAAGCGCCTGAAGGGCCTAAGATTCTGATCACGGTTATCCACCAAAAGTTTTAAATACGGTGTCAATCTGGTCTAAATGCACAATGCTAAGAATAGGAAAGATATCTACGCATGTGCGTGAAATTGACTCGTAAAATTTCGATAAAATATAGACATATTTTGAGATTAAATTTTATTTTTGATGCGTATGATTTGGAATAATTCATAGTAACTGTAGGAATACTGGAGAAAAATATCTAAACAAAATTTAAAATATAGAATATATAACTCTATTTGGAAAGTTTCGGGAATCGAACTGAAGACCTGCAAAAGATAGTGTCGCACCCTGCCGATCCATCCACCAATCCTCGTACCCCACGAGCGCCTGAACGGCCTAAGATTCTCCTCACGGCTATCCACTAAAAGTTTTAAATACGGAGCCAATCTGGTCTAAAAGCACAATGCTAAGAATAGGAAAGATATCTGCGCATGTGCATGAAATTGACTCGTAAACTTTCGATTAAATATAGACATATTTTGTGATTAAATTTTATTTTTGATGCGTATGATTTGGAATAATTGATAGTAACTGTAGGAATACTGGAGAAAAATAGCTAAACAAAATTGAAAAAATAAAATATATAACACTGTTTAGAAAGTTTCGGGAATCGAACTGAAGACCTGAAAAAAAACAGTGTCGCACCCTACCGATTCAGCCACCGAGCCTCGTACACTGCGAGCGCCGGAAGGGCCTAAGATTCTGATCACGGTTATCCACCAAAATTTTAAATACGTAGTCAATCTGGCATAAAAGCACAATGCTAAGAATAGGAATGATATCTGCGCATGTGTATGAAATTGACTCGTAAAATTTCGATTAAATATAGACATATTTTGAGATTAAATTTTATTTTTGATGCATATGATTTGGAAAAATTCATAGCAACTGTAGGAATACCGGAGAAAAATACCTAAACAAAATTTCAAAAATAAAATCTATAATACTATTAGGAAAGTTTCGGGAATCGAACTGAAGACCTGCAAAAAAAAATGTCGCACCCTGCCGATCTAGCCATCGAGCGTAGGGCCTTGCCAGCGCCACAAGGACCTAAGATTCTCATCAGGGCTATCCACCAAAAGTTTTAAATACGGTGTCAATCTGGTCTAAAAGCACAATGCTAAGAATAGGAATGATATCTACGCATGCGCGTGAATTTAACTCGTAAAATTTCGATTAAATATAGAAATATTTTGAGATTAAATTTTATTTTGGTGCGTATGATTTGGAACAAATCATAGTAACTGTAGGAATAATGGAGAAAAATTGTAAAAATAAATTTAAAAAATATATAACACTATTTCGAAAGTTCTGGGAATCGAACTGAAGACCTGCAAAAAACAGTGTTCCACTAAAAGTTTTAAATACGGTGTCGATATGGCCTAAAAGCACAATGATAAGAATAGGAATTATATCTACGCATGTGTGTGAACTTTACTCGTAAAATTTCGATTAAATATAGAAATATTTTGAGATTAAATTCTATTTTGGTGCGGATGATTTGAAATAATTCATAGTAACTGTAGGAATAATAGAGAAAAATAGCTAAATTAATTTTAAAAAAATCTAATATATAATACTATTTGAAAAGTTTCTCGAATCGAACTGAAGACCTGCAAAAAACAGTGCCGCACCCTGCCGATCTAGCCACCGAGCCTCTTGTCCTGATAGCGCCAGAAAGGCCTAAGATTCTGATCACGGCTATCCACCAAATGTTTTAAATACGGTGTCAATATGGCCTAAAAGCACAATGCTAAGAATAGGAATGATATCTGCGCATGTGCGTGAACTTAACTCGTAAAATTTCGATTAAATATAGAAATATTTTGAGGTTAAATTTTATTTTTAATGCGTATGATTTGGAATAATTCATAGTAACTGTATGAATACTGGAGAAAAATAGCTAAACAAAATTTAAAAAATAAAATATATAACACTATTTGGAAAGTTTCTGGAATCGAATTGAAGACCGTCAAAAAACAGGAAAAGGAATTTAAAAAAAATCGCGGATTCCCTTTTATCTAAACCTGCAAATGAACAACTCCCCGTTATTCACATTACGCTATCAAAACTTTAACCGTCTGAGTCGACATCTCTGAAAGAAAAGAAGGGGTATCTGCTGATTCTGACCCTCCAAATGGCGGAAAAGGAAATCCCAGAAACACAAAACATTCTTCTCTTCTGTCCTGTGTGTCCCATCCTGTTGTAGGAAAAATATGAAACACGATTCGTTAGACCGTATTACTTTCTTCCACTTATCATTCGACGAGGTTTTGTGAATGTGACTATTGTAGACGACGTTTACCATCAACATGTGTGACAAGTGACTTGGGAATTGCTGCTCTGGCATAATATGTTCCGTTTATGAAGGTGCCTTCTAACTGTAATCATTGACACTGGTTAATCCAGATGGGTATTGAACTCTGCGGTCACTTTTGCTGCAGTTGTTCACTTTTTAGACATTACAATCCGTTTCAATACCCGTCGGTCTCTTTCACTTTCACTGAGCTTCTCTTTCCGCCCACTATTTTCTTTTTCCGAGCTTGTCTTGCCGTGCTGTGTGTATGCTGTCATGACTTTAGATACCTTACTTCTAGAAACGCCTAAAAGTTGGGATGTTTCGGTCACACTTGCCCCAACTAGCCGGGCTTCTACAATTTGGGCTCTTTGAAAATCTGAGAGGTCCAACATTTTACGCTTTTGAAAAAAATCCAAGAATTACAGAACTTTAATAAAGTAAGCACATACTACAAGAATTTATGCTTTGCTATTTGTAAAAAAAATGGGGGCTATTATTATATTTTAATGCTTACGAAGCGAATTCAAAAATGTCACTTTTATTTTCAGATGTTTTCATTATTTCGACCATATGTATTTCAAACATACACGCACGTGCATCACCGCTTGCATACACAGACATAGGGTGTGTGCTGTAATCGCACCGCAATATCTTGTTTCTAAACTGTTACAGATTCTCAAAGACCTGAAATTTGAAAATTCTTTAAATGACGGAAAAATTCATATTTTGTGCTTGAGACAATAAATGTATTCCTAGAAAGTTTGGAAATCTATTTTTTATACAATCCATCTATGGTATTTATCATTTTTAATCATTAAATTTTTCTTAGTATTGTAATTAACATTTTAAACAAAAAAAAATGATACGACATTCATCTACGATTAATTCAAATGAGTATGAAACATTAAAATTTTTATACAACTGATATTTCCTAAGGCTATAAAGACTACTTTTTGCTTTCAATTTAGTTGATAATTTACAGCTTGTGTTTGAGATGGAAAACATTTGATATCTGTAAGGAAATTTTGGGAACTTTATGACTCATAAAAGAAAAAAAAAGAAAGAACAGCATTTATGGCTCCAAATGCAGACAACACAAACCAGCTGTCGAAGGGCAAACGAAAATTTTAATCCTTCTTTTATGATGCGAAATTTCAGCTGCTAGCAGTAACATGTTATTCTTAACGTTTTTACACATTTACTTTTATTTGGAAAGATTTATGTTTCATTTGAGTGAATGTTTTGAAATTAAAAAGGTTGCTTTACGTCAACAGTTTTGTTTTTAATATTTGTGCTTGATGTGAGAGAAAATGGTGTATTTCTGCTCACAGCTGTTTGCGTTAGTAAAAAGTGCAGCAAATGGTTTTTGACCATCTGCCTAATTGACGAAAGATTGTATGTTTGTATAAGCATCCTCGCTTCGTCATTTTTCGTTTTCATTAGAACATCATAGGCTATTTTTAAAAAAAAATCGAAACATTACTCATAATTTCGAGCCGCCAATTTTTTAAAGCAATGAAAAGAACTTGCGACAAGTCAGTCCCCACATTTTTCTTTAAGATATATCATTTTTTCAATCAATCTTTTCCATTCATCTTTAACCATCCACCCAATATTTTCCATACATCTTTAATCAATCCATCTTTAACCTTTTATAAGGCATAATTCCGGGAAATTGACAAATAACATTTTTGGGGGGATTATACCATGATAAACTGATGATTCAAATACTAAAACATTAAAAGTTTTTCGATTTGCCATTTGATTTAGGAAATAAGGGATGGTAAAGATATTTACCACCATAGATCATTCGGGAAAAAACTGAAAGTGGTAAGCATACTTACCACTGAGCGTTGAGAGTAAAAATATCATGGAATATTCATTGGTAAGTATATTTACCACTTAATTTTATTTAAATTAAAACAAATTTATGTTATTTTTTAGTTAGAAATCATGAAATTCAAATTCAATAATGTCTTATATAATAACCCTTTCGTGCCGACAGTCACGTATATGTGCCAGCAAGAAACGCACTCATTTCCCTGCCGACACGCTGGCGTGCCAGAGCGTTTTCTAGTTCACACATTTGTGCCAGTGTCCTGGAACGTTCCAAAAACTGTCCTGGACGGTCAAACCTTTTACTCAAAATGAGAGTGGCATGACTCACACACACATAGTTTTTGATTATATGAGGGGAAATTAATGTTTCCGAATAGCATGCTTTATGACGGTTCTTTAAATTCGCACGTGCAATTTGTTTATAGTAAGCAGAGGAGTTTTATTTTCGCTACACAGTTGGTTATTTCGGTTTGCAGTCCAGTTTTTAAAGGATAACTTGATCTTGTAGACATGAATTTTTTCTCTTTTTACCGTTAGAATGTCGAGGCATCGAAAATGTTTAACTGTACTTGAAATAGCAGAAATGATGCAAAAATTTCAGATATTGATTCTGAAAAGATTCGAATCGTAGTGATAGTGATACTATAATATGTTACTGAACTTTATTAAATAACGCGTTGATTTTTGGTAATTTCATGAATTTAGGCTAAATTGCAAAAAACCCTCCAGACCTGGATAGACACTCGCGAAAGAGATTTCCGGCCTCAGAGATAAGTGAGCGTTTGTGCTTCCCTTCGCGAAAGGTTTAAAGTTTGAAGCTCATTTTGTACTTATTTGGCTGGCTGGGCGGATTGCTTCATTGCATAAAAATAAAACTATTGCAATCTGATGCAATTTTATTAATTATCTCTTAGCCATGTTTTGCTTTAATAAATAAACTAAAGTGTCATAAGCTACAGTATTCAAATAATCAATGCAACAAAAATGTAGTCAAAATATGCATAAAATCATTAACAGGAAGATTCTGAACTTTAAGGAATTCCAACTGCACCAACAGTTTTTGTTCATTTTTAAAATGAATATTGAATTTTAATTAAATAAATTCATTAACAAATAATGATAATTAAATTTAAAAATCTTAAACATAAGGTACACAACATAATGATTTTTCATGTCTATAAACTTTTTCAGGAGTTAAATTTTAATGACAAAACGTTGGAACGTAACCCTTACATCGTGAACGGGCAGTATTAAGCATATTTACCCCTTTTGAATTTAAATGATGTTTAACTATAGACAAAGTATTAAGATTGTCCAATCAAATTTTAAGCATCTGATTACCCGAATTGTCATTTAAAATACTTTTTTGAGCCCTCATGAAAAATATTTTACAGGTGGTAAGGATATATACCAGAGAACTATAAAGGATAAGCCGAAATGAGACCTGTTGAGTCTATACATTTGATATGGTGTAATTCTGAAATTGATGAGCTGAATTATTTCATATCCCATTCCAAAAATACTTAACCGAGTATTTTATAAGCTTTATTAATGTTTCGATGGCAAACGCAGCATATTGGAAAAGGAATTTCCACAAGGGTCATATGTATATCACTAGAAACGTCAAAGCTGATTATCATAAAGCATGTCACTGATTTAAATAAGGGGGAATACAATAAGTTATAAGCATTTTTTAAAATTAATTGTAAAACAAATTTACAATTTAGAAGAACCTGAATAACCACAATACAGAAGTATGTAAAAGTATTGGGTTGGAATTTGGTGTTTTATGGCACAAAAGCCGGTGTCAGCAAAAAATGCTAATTGTGTCAAATAAGAACTAAATATTTCTGCATCCTAGAATCCTGGAATCGTATAAAAGTCTCAGAGTATAACTTCTGATCATTGGTAATGAGATCAATTAATCAATTTGCTCTTATGACATTCATAAAGATTATTGCAGGTGAGAAAGGTATGTGAATTTTAACTGTGTTATTTTACATTGATTTAATAATATTCATTTTAGTATAATGTGCGAATTTTAGATTAAACCGATTTAATATTAATATTTATTTTTATAGAGTTCATAGGAAGTAGTAATTATATTCCTCATTCACAAAATTTTAGCCCAAATCCATACGCGGAAATACTCGCTCTAGATCATGGGTGGGCATTAAGTCGATCGCGATTCGACCGTGGGACCATCGAGATAATTTGGGGTGACCGCCTTTACTAAGACCTAAGACGCGCAAACTAAACGAAGCATATTTATGGAACACCGATATAATATAAGTTATATATTATATTTATCTCTTGAAGCTTTTCTCCTTCAAAATAACATAAATTTAAAAACACGTAGTTCAGAACCCAAGAATAACTTTTAGAATCTAAAGGGCAGGGTAAAGTATCCTCGTTTAAAAAAAAGAAAAAGACAAACTTGCATACCATTTAACATCGTTTTTTGAGTCTACCTACTTGCGTGAATCTGTATTTTCAAAGATGAATGTAATTAAGACATTATATCGTTCATATCTCATAGACGACCACTTAGAATACAGTGCAAGATTAGCAGTTAGTAATTATATACCGAGAAATTCTAGATTGGTGGACAGTATATAGACTAAGTCTTCTACTACGAGAACTAAAAGTAGATGAAAATATTTTTCAATGCATTTCTATTTGTTTGATATTAAATGCCTCATTTGATATTATTATATTTATGATTATTATTATTATGTTTGTATCTTGCTATTATTATAATTTTTCTAGTTATAAAGTTACGTACATATTTCGTATTTATTATTAAGTTATATTAACTATTGTAGATCTCTTTTTTATGTTACCACACCCACTCATTTTTTAGAATTTATACAATGTTGCCATACAGAAAAAATAATACAGTGTTGCTATTCAAAGAATAAACTACACTGGTGTGCAAAACTTCAGCAACAGGTATGTTTTTTGCCATAACTTCACGAGAAATCATCTAAGAGACATGAAATTCAGAAATGAGATACAGCATTTTGTTCTGAAAGAATGACGAAAGCCTAGTTGCGCAGAAATGAATACAATGCATACAGTATGGAATCAAACAAAAAAAGGCTTTATTGAACTCATAGTATCGTTACACATGATTGCCTGTCCAAGAGGAAGAACATCAAGCAGATGTTCCTTAGTATGAGATATGCCCTCCCCTTACTGCAATGGTTGCTTCACACCGTCTCCCCATATTCAGTACCAGATTGTCCAACAGTTCTTGAGGTAAGAGTGCCCATTCCTCAATCAGCATCTGTTTAAGTTGTCGAGTGTTCCCAGGAGGATGTAACCGTGCTGCAAGGTGTCTCCCCAAAACATCCCACACATGTTCTATCGGATTTAAATCAGGGGAGCACGCCGGCCAATCCATTCGAGTGATATCTTCACTTTCCAGGAGCTCCTCAACAGCATGAGTCCTGTGTGGCCGTGCATTGTCATCCATAAAAACGAAGTCTGATCCAATGGCACCTCGGAACAGACGCACATGGGGAAGGATCACCTCCTGACAATAGCGATCTCCAGTTACAGAACCTCTGTCGAAAACGTGGAGCTCAGTCCGCCCGTTCATCATAATGCCTCCCCAGACGACAACTCCAGGACCACCGAAACGGTCTCTTTCCGTGATGTTACTGGGATGAAACCGTGTCCCGACATCTCTCCAAATCAACTGGCGTTGGGAATCACTTGTGGCACTAAAACGACTCTCATCTGTAAAGAGGACACGACTCCATTGATGAGATGTCCAGTTTTTGTGCTCCCTGCACCACTCTAAACGGTGCCGCCGGTGGGAAACTGTCAAAGGGATGCAGCGTTCAGGACGGCGGGCAAATAGGCCACCTTTGTGAAGGCGTCTGGACACAGTAAAACGCGACACTTGTCGCCCCGTTGCTGCACACAGTTGCTGAGCAATGGCGCTTGCTGACTGGTTTCGGGTTCTTTTCGCCTGCAGGACGATATGTCGGTCATCCACTGCAGTTGTTTTCCTGGGGCGGCCACCACCAACCTTTCTCACAGCTGTACCTGTGGTTTGGAAGGCTTTTTAAGCGCGCGAAACGACACTTTTGGTGATTCCGAACTCTTCAGCTACACTGGTCACACTACGCCCCTCCTCCAGCTTTCCGATCATTCTTCCATGTGTGAAATCTTCCAGGTGATTTCTGCTAGCCATATTTCACGAATTAACTCACGTGCACTTGCAGCGAATGTCTTTAATTGCGTCTCCGTCCTTCCTTTTATTTTAGTATTGAGCTGCGCGCGCCTTCCGCACGTGTTTTGCGTACGCTCACGTCGCCTGTGACGTTTTTTTCCTGATATTTGCATACGCATGACCTTTCTCTTGAATTACGTGTTCATTGTACTGATCGCAAGAACTCCTTTTCTGCAATTTCAAGGCTATCTGCTTAAAATTTGCATTGTTGCTTAAGTTTTGCACACCAGTGTAGTTAAATTTCTTCCTCTCTTTTTTCCATCCCGCTATTACCATTCAGGACATTTTTTAGTTCTTCATCATATTGGGGGGGGGGGCTCCATCTCGGGGCCTCGGTGCACTGCATCCGCCGCACCCCACCCCAAATGGGGGGGCCTTCTTCTTTGTCACATGCAAGCAGTATAAAGAGCTGTGAAACTGGTGGCTGAATCGGCTCAAAATGTCTGTGGTTCAGTCGGAAGAGAAGGATATACAAGAGCAAAAATTGACACACGTGTAAATATGCCAAAATTTAATACAAAAAAACAGTTTAATGTGGCAATGAAGTAGAAGGAAAGATTTTGAACTGTAGCATTTGTAATCATTAAGGATACAAGGAGATAAGAAACAAAATTTAACAATCAATATATTTCTTTTATTATTATATTTTGTAATTAAGAATTTTCCGAGTTGTAGTGCTTATATATGTATTTAAAACCATCTTTTGTAACATCAAATCCAAGAAAAATTCATAAAATTCTTTTTATCAAAGTTTATAATTTTTCAATTTTTTTTACAAATTTTTAAGATTTTGCGGCACTTTAAGATGTTATAGTATTGCAACCAAATTAAAAAATAATTTTTTTGAACCTAAAAGACACCTTTTTCTTTCTATCACGAAACAAATAAAAAAAATTAATTAAAAGTCCCATTTTAAAATTTGTCAGTTTTTTCAAATTTTAAGCTTTTTTTGGCATTTCAAGATGTTTTAATATTGCAACCAAATTTTCAATTATTCTTTATGAACCTAAAAGGCAATATTTCCCTACTATTATGAAACTAAAATCGAAAAAAAATTTTAATGCCATTTTTGTTCCACCATACTGTGAGCCGTTATCGAAGAGGCACTTCTTGTCATTGGGAACATCTATCTTTTATTAAACATTTTACAGAAAACAAAACCACATTTTGATTTACGATTAGATTTGTTGCAACGAAAGACGGACTCCACTCATTGGGGAAAACCGAACCTGGATCATAATTCCTGTCCCCCCCCCATCCCGATTGCAAATTCTTTACGACTTCAGCAGTTTCTACATTCGAAGACGAAACGTTTTTTGCTTCTTTCGAAAAGTGTATTGTGAGCTTTGCCGCAGAAATAATTCCTATACGAACACTTTTTAAAGCTGCAATTAGGCCATAAACATTTAAAGGGAATGGGGAATTTGCGCTCAATAAATTATTCCCTACCCCTGTTGCACTATAGGTTTACTGGGATTTGGACCTTTGGCAAAAAAACTTGGCGCGCATCTAGAGAGGTGTGGGTTCATTTGTAAAGCCAGTTTTGTATAGCTGCATTTCCGGTCGGGCTAATTGGTGATAATGGAGTAAAATGCACAGCATCATATGAAAATATTACTCCAAAGGAATCAAAGCTAAAAAATTTCCGATTCGGAAATTAAATAAAGGTGGAAATACATGAATAAATAAAAATCACAAATATTATTTTCAAGTGCAGTGCCAGAAAGAAAAATTAGAAAACACAGTAAGAATGTTTTCGTAGCTTTTCCCCCTCTGGATATTTTTAAAACTGTATTTTTTAAATATATATATAATTCAGAAATCGATGCTATTTTGTCTGGTTTTTTTTTTAATTTTATTTGATCTTGCATTTTTAAGATCTTGTACATATATATATCTTATTCATATATCTTGTAATAAATGATAATTAATTCTATTATTAATAGAAATGTAAGACTGTTTTTATCAGAAAAATAAATAGCGGAATTAAATTCATTTAAAAAGAAGTAAGATATAAGAGAATCTATAGCTGTTTTATTTAATAATATTTGAACAATCTCGTATTTCTGAATGTATTTTCTTGAAAATCGCTATTATCTATTCTCACAAAAGGGGGAAAATGTGTGTGTGTGTGTGTGTGTGTGTGTGTGTGTGTGTGTGTGTGTGTGTGTGTGCGCGTGTGTGTGTGTGTGTGTGTGTGTGTGTGTGTGTGTGTGTGTGTGTGTGTGTGTGTGTGTGTATTACAATAGTTCACTAAGCAATATCTTTATTAAGAAACTAGCCGCCTTTGGTGACCAGCAGTTCGCCAGTATAAAAGATCTCTAAAATTATATATTTTATGTAACTTGATCTCCAAATAGCTTTTTCTGCAAAATATTTAGCTATCAAAGTTTCAGATTTTGATAGTTATATAATTCAGTCATACTATTATGTAGGCGTTAAACAGTTCTGTTCATTGTATTACTTACTAATTTCTGTCAGAGCTCATAAAATTTGCAAGTTAAATTAGAGTGGAAATGTTAAACTGCAATTAATATTAAAACATTTTTTACTGAAACCAAGCACATCTTTTTTTGAGTATGAAAATTGAATGCAGAGTCGCTCAGCATTGAAATTGTTTATGCAATGCAGAATAATTTTTATAATTTATACAATATCTTAAAGAAGTACTCAACAAAAATTCCTCTAATTCATCGTAAAATTCAGTTTTTAGTTTTACTTTCAAAACATTTAAATGATGCAAATGAAAATATTATTTGACTTCATTCAATAAATGTTCTTATGAAAAATTATGAAATTTAAATTTTACACAGTCCTTTTGTCCTAATCAGTCATATTCTGCGAAATAATCTTGACACTTCAACTCTTAACTCAAGTTCAATAAATAAACTTTCTTTCTTTTTTTCAAATCTGTCAGTTTTTACATATCAATATTAGAACAATCAATATTTTCATAATCATAGGACAATCATTATTGAGAAATCCTGGTAAAAGATTGGCGTATCTTCTTTGAAACGGACTATGAAGTGTTCAAAAATCGCCAATTTTTATAGAAGATTGATATTCAAATTTCATAAATTATTTAGTTTCAGTAAATGATTTAGTTGATTGAAGTTCAAAGATTTTTATTTAACCCTTAGAGCTCCGAAAAGTGATTAGATGCATGAATATATGCCGAAAACGACAACTTGTTCATTGCTCCAAAAAATAATATATATAAATTTTTTTAAGTTGAATTTTCCCAGAAAATTAATCTACATAATTTCACCACTCTTAAGTATTTTTACCAGTCAAAATGTAACAAAATAATTGAATAAAACGCCAAAACGATGCACTGCCTTGAATGGCTGCTGTGAAGAGAGATCGGAGTGTTAAGTGTTAAAATATTGATGTCTCAAAAAAATTTATTAAATATGATTCAAAGGTTAATGTAAAAGAGTAAACATGTAAAAGGATTACAAAGGGTAATGTAAAAGACCTATGTAAAAATTTAAAATTCTTAATTCTTCGGTGCATTTATTGACTCAAGTAACATAAAATATAATTGTTTAGTTCATTTAGACCATTTTGTTAGTAGATGCATGCCCCTGATTAAAATTAACTGATGAGCGCTGATTACAGTGATTATCTTATAGATATATTGAACCATGTTTGCCTTAAATTTAATTGTTTGATTTAATTAATAATATAGATATTGTAAAAGGTCATAGAAATCTTTTCCTCCATTTACTTTTTTTAGAAAATGTTTCAAATTTTTTCGCTTTATATAGACACTTGCTGAAATTTTTTACACTTTTATCTAATTAATTTACAATAATAGTTTATTTATTTTCTTTAATTTGAACTTCTCTCAATGTGATGGCAACAGGTTGATAAAAGGTAATTTTTTTCCCATGGACGTGCAGATTAAATTTTATTTTTATTTTGTGCGAAATATATTGTTGAAAATTATAGTTAAAATTTTTCTTTAAAAACTCGTTAAACATCGAAACTTAATTTGTAGATTAAAGCATTGATAACATTAAAAAGAAAACTTTTTGAATTTTATCTTGATGCAAAAATCAATCTTGTGCTGTAATTTTTTCGGAAGTTATAGCGTTCTAATTTTTAGAAAGTGTATCCATTTTTAAATCCTGTCACTCCTTAATGTAATAAATTATTGTATGTATAAGGATCAATGTTAGTGAAATTAATTAATATTAGAAAAGAATGTTATCTGTAATGCCCATAAACAATGCTGAATGAGAAAGTTTTTGTATTAGTTGAAATTTAAACATTTTCGTTTTTCAAGTTCCCATTTTTGTTGAGATTACTGAAAATTAAAAGAGATGCATTGCACAAAAAGCGGAATAGTATAAGGTTTTTATTACAGTAGTAAATATTACATGTCCAATAGAATTTGAAGTTCAATATGCTCTAGTGAGTAAGCGATCAAGAACAAGCTAAGTAAATCTTAGCAACCATAAATCTGAATTATAAAATTAAGTTAGTCACTGCTTTCATAAAAACTTTAAAAAAATGCTTTTTAATATGTATTAGCATTTGTGTAACAATATATTTTACAACTATTTTTCTTCAATTCATGGTTATATAGGAGTAATCATAATTTATATTTTGAAAAAAGCAACATTCCTATAAGTTATTTAATTGAATCTCTGAAAACTTTTTTTTTAAATTTTAGTTACATACAAACGAAAGTAGGAAATGTTTACAAAAATTGCACCTCAAAACGGACATGTGGTAAATGTCGCCGTAGGCATTCTGAGCTAATTTGCGACGCGACAAACCCCTCTCAACCCACAGGAATTGAAAGGTCGGAAGAAATCCTAACTTGTTCGAACATAAATATCAATGAGGGGGAGGTTCTTTTAGAGACTTGACGGCTTTATTGAAGTTGGGAGAAAAAGGGAAAATGGTAAATATTCCGCTAGACAACGCTTTTCAGTGATGCTTTTTGAAAAGGAAATAGCTGACGCGTTAAAATTGCCTATAATGAGAACAGAAAAACTGTTAGTTTATACATATGGTACGATGGACCCGATAGACAAAACACATGAAGTTGTAAAGTTTACTCTTTGCAATCCTCGTGACCCTGAAAAAAGTATTGAAATCGAAGCGTTACTTTGCGATGATATTTCTAGCTCTCCTTTTAAAGTATCTGATAATAAACTAGAAACGATGCTTAGTAAAAAAATATACAGCTTTCAAATGCTTCCGAGTCTTTCGGAAACGAATTTTCTCTCATAATTGGAGCACAATATTTTTAGGAAATTCATTCAGGCAATAGGGAAAATTTAACTAAAACATTATTTGTAATTGATACAATTTTCGATAAAGATGTGCAAGGACGAATCTCACCAGTAATTGCGACAGGAACGTTTCTGTTTTAAAAATAGAATGCTGCTCAGCCTTAAATGAAAATTTAAAAATGTTTTGGGAATTGGATTCGATGGAAATAATAGGTAGGGAAAATATTTCTGATTGCGACAAGGATTTAATTGCGCGCTTTGAAAACAACTCAAAATTCAAAAATGGGAGATAATGAAAGTAAGCTCTTTTGGGATAAAATTCCTGACGGATTGCATAATAACTCTAAGATAACTAAGCGCAGATTTGAATATTTATGTATGAGAATGAAAGAAAATAATTGGCTTTTGAATGAATATAAGAATATTATTGCAGATCAATTAAATCTGAATATTGTTGAGGAATGCTGTTCGAAAAACGAAGCAAACGCATACTATATGCCCCATGAAACTTCTAAAGAAAATTCTGGAAAGGATAGGAATGATCGATATGAAAGACAAGATAAAGAAAAGTGGTAAAAGGATAGACCTCTAGGGCCAGATAGCCGGAATTTAAAAGCAAGTAGAGAATCCACTAAAGATGACAGGCACACTATAGACAGAATTGAAATGAGTTCTCAACCAGAACGTGACAAAATATTACTTAATTCTAGAGAAGAAAAGAAAGAAAAGTCTGGTACCCTGAATTGGGGAGAGACTCCCTATCCTGTAAAATCTAAAAGACGTGATTGGTATCATCACCCACCACTTATAACTCCTATGCAGTTTAAAAGTGTCACCCCCCCCAAAAAAAAAATCTCACACCTCTGAGGCGATCTAATGCTGCTGTTACCTCGTCTTCTACAACTGACAAAAAGTTGGAACCTGTTAAAGAAGAAGTTTCCAGTAAAAAGATTGAATTGGATTCTAGTATGAAAAAAGTTAAAGATGACAAAAAAGATAAGCATAGTGATGATACATCTTGTTCTGAAGTTGATGAAGGCAAGCTGGATCATTTGAGATTGAAAGATGAAGATAGTGAAGTATCTGTGAAACTTGCCCTTCGAAAAAATTTAGACAAAACCACTTTGTCTCGAGAAGAATTAGAGTCTTTAATTGTTGAAATGGAAGGTGTGCTTCGTTTTCGTTCTTTGACTTATGTGTTTTCTGAATTTCAGGAACCTGTACATCTTACTCCAACTCATTTGTTAATCAGAAGAAGAGTTAATAGTTTACCTCCTGCCAGGCTTACTATTGATACTAATTTAAGTAATAGGAAAATGGTAATTAAAAGGTTTAATTATTCTGAAAGGCTAAATAATCATTTTTGGAAAAAACGGCTTAAAGAATAACTTTTAATATAAGATCTACTCATTAAGTGGAACCAACAGGCAAAGTTAGAGAATTTAAAGTTGATGATATTGTATTAATTAATGATGATAAACTTATTAGGCATTTTTGGAAATTATGAAAAGTAGTAGCCGTATTTCTTGGCAGAGATGGTAAAATTAGATCTTGTCAAGTTAAAACGAATATATCTGTTATTAAAAGGCCTGTTCAATTGTTAGACAACTTCAAAATTGGTGAATGATTAATTTCAATAATATTATTAATTTCATTATGTTTTTTAGGAACCTATATTGAGTTAGTGTGTGATTAGAAAATAATTTACTCGGTTACGTTGTTAATGGCATTGTGATGCTAAGGGATTTGACTCATGTTGAGTTCATTCATACAATGAATGGAACAAGTGTGAGGTTTTTAAAATGAAAGTTTTAATGTCTAGAACAATTTCATGCTTAAGGCATTTATTTTCTGTGATTCAGCAGACCTTAAGATGCTTCATCCTTTACTTTATTTCAATTGTAATAGAGGTGAGTTTACCTCATTAAGTAGGAGGTTAGAATCGCAGGCGATTCACATTATGAATAACGGGATAATGCAAAGAGATATAAACTAAACATAGTTTTTTTTTTTTTTTTTTTTTTTTACTCATACGCATTTCATTCTACACTGAATGGCAATTTTCGCTATCACTCGAATATGGGTTACAGGGCATAAAAATATTAACTCATAAAAAAATTTAATAGAAAAATCTTGGAACATCAGTGGATTTTTTTTATAAAGGATAACATTAAAATTGAACTTAATCCGCATGTCCGAGGAACCAGCTGGTCACCAAACATTGCTTATAAATTAGTAAATGCATACGCATTTTCACAGAATTACAGAAATAATATAAAATAAACTGAATTAAATCATTAACAAGCTGTTTAATTTAAGTGCCTGGTGAAATAGGAAATCAAATGGGCCAATTTATTAAAGGAGGAACCACGTAATATGTAATGTCTAGGATCAGCAATTAATTGAATCCACTCCTACCTTTCAGTGAAATTAATCTTTTTTTATCACTGATTTTTTCATTTTTCCTCAATTTTAGTCCGAGATGAGACAGGGAACGCATGTATTTTATGGCAAAAGCAGAGTGTAGTTCTGTCCGGCGTGTATCGATTTTTAGCTTCCTATATAATTGACACAATAAAATGGACGTTTCGGCTGTATCTGCTACTGTTAATGAAATTCTGATTAGTGATGTTTAGCGATTACATCTATTTCTTTAAATGAATATTTTTCTACGAGCTAATAGATAATGTAAGAAATGCACTTGGTCAATCCTGATCATAAAGAGAAACAGACTCTGCCTAAAGACCAGAGGGAGTGGGCACCTCAAAACTTTCTCGCATACTCTAATCAAGGTATTATCTCAAAGAATGCCTTGCATATGGCATTGGCGTACTACAATATTTACGAAATATTCACCTCTGGCTTGAATTTAGCATTTTTATTGAATCAGGCGTGTATTTTGGCGATGAATTCCTGGCAAACGGTGAATAGTATCGGAAAATCGAATTTGAGCTTTAGACACGTTACTCCCGAGCAACTGAAACGAAAATTTGAGGCAAATCTACACTTACGTATATGAAATTCGGTATGTGGTTTTGTGACTACTTTTAAGGCATTGCATTTTTGAGTAATCTCGTTTACATGCTACTGAAATATCGCGTTACACAGCGGTGGCAGGTGGTCGACCCCTTATTTGATTTAGTTCAAAATTTAATGTGTCTACTATATAGGGAAATCTGTGTCTCGAATTATATCGTTCTAGTTGTCTTCGTTTCTTATTTATCGTGTTAATTTATATTTAAACAGCCGGACAGACAACTTCCTCCGAACGAATTTAGCTCAAAATTTGATAAAAATCTGAAAATTTGGAGCAAAGCCAATATACCGAATTTCATCCGTCTAGCTTAAAGCATTTTTGAAGTATTTTTACATAAATAGATAAGCATTTCTGACATTATACCTGTATGTCTATTTCGAACCCGAAAAGACGTGAAACCTGGAGATTCGTCAAAATCTGGAAAGTAGTAATTAATAACTATTACCTTCATAAGAATCGCAAATTGCTGCATGCATATGAATTAAACAGAAGTTACTTCATAAGAAGCGGAACTATTTTAAACAAATTCATTGCTAATTTTTATTATTGTCTTATTTCATGATATTGTTTTACTGTTGTGCATTGCATTGTTATTAATACAATTTTTTCCTTTTCCATATCCCGCGAGGCGAATACTCTTCTCCCAGCACGCTACTGGGCGGATGTGAATATTGACTTTTGAGACATGCATGAAATGTTCATACTACAGAGTGATAAAACTTTTTAAAGAAAGAAAACTGACATTCTACGTTGGACTGACCTGGCGAGAATTTTTGCAGGAATTTGAAAGGACAAATTGCTTTGTTTATTACTCTTCAATGAACAAACTCCGTGATTTTTCTCGGCTTCTTTTGTGGACGTTTTGTGAAGAATTTTGTCTTTTTTCATGAACTTAATCATTTGAATTTTATTCGACACACTTGGGACTTATTGAATATTATCTAATCTTTTAAAAATATTTGTATGTATATTTTTGTTATCAAAATCGGATTGATTTGAATCATATTTAAATTTGAAGGAAAAAAAACTTTGTTATTCTCCTACAAAAGAAAAAGGAGACATTTCGGTGGCCAATCAAAGCCTCCCGTGAACCCCCATCTCTCGCATCCAGACGCCGCTGGCATGCGACTGCTGTGTGGTTTCAATGCGAGCGCGTTGTGTGTGTTCGTTTATTCTCCATTACATACGCGAGATTCGCTGTTATTTACTAGTGTACATTTTCTGCTTCCAACTAATCTGGCACAACGTACCGAATAATTTTCTCCATTCAAAAGATTGCTTCCTGTCAAATTCCTTTATAAAAATGTTACGTTTTTTTTAAAGCAAAGATACTTCATTTAGGAGAAGTTTATAAATTGAACCAAACAACAATATAAATCCCTTTTTATTGCTAGTTTAAAAGGTCGTTAATTTTTATATTAAGCAAACCATATTATCGTAAGATCAGATATGATTGCAGTTAGGTTTAAGTATTAAATTGCAAGTTTAGTTGCCATTTATTTAATTTGAAACGTACCGTGTAGCGCCGGATACATTCACCTAAAAAGATATTTATGATCTGAACCCCGATTAATATTTTTTTTTTAAACATTTTATGCAATTTGCGTCAATAAATGCTCTCATGAATTACGAATTTTAAATTTTTACGTAGGTCCTCTGCCCTTTGAATCATATTTAACAAAATATTCTTGAGACACCAGTATTTTAATTAAAGATTGTTGAACTCCAATTAACTAGATCAATTATCAAAATGGATCTAATTTATGAAATTTGAATATCACTCTTCTATAAAAACTGGCAATTTTAGACCACTTCATCGACCGTCTCAAAGAAGATGGCTAATCTCCTGCCAGGGTTTCTCGACAGTGATTGGACTATGATTATGAAAATGAGTAAAGAGTATTTCGCAAAATATACCATTGCCAAAAGGACTGTGCAAAATTTAAACTTCATCATTTTTTCACAAGTGCATTTATTGACTGAAATAAAATATTTCTTTTTATATCATTTTAATATTTTGAAAGTAAAACTAAACTGACTTTTACGATGAATCAGAAAAATTATTGTTGGATAATTCTTTTAAGATATTATATAAATTACGAAAATTATTCTGCCTTGAGAATACAACTTTAATGCCGAATGATTCTGTTTTCACTTTTCATATTTTAAGAAAAAGACATAGATGGTTTTAGTAAAAAGCGTTTTTATATTAACTGCAGTTTAACATTTTCTATTTAAATTAAATTTGAAATTTTATGAGAATATTTATTTTATTATAAAGAAAGAGATAAGTAGTACAATGAACGGAACAGGTTTAAAGCCTCCATAATAGTTTGACTGAATTATATGATTTGCGAAATGGAAAAGCTACTAAGAGACCAAGTTAGATAAAATTTTAGAGATCATTAATACTAGAGAACCGGTTGTTCGCCAAAGGCAGCTGCTGCCTTATAATAAAGCTCAATATGCGTGTGTGTGTCACCACTCTACAGCTCAGACCGTTTGAGATATAGCTATCAAATTTGGGACATGTATACCTGGGAGATCGAAAATGTGCACCTCAAAGCGATTTTTTCGAATTTTTAATTAGAATTTTAATATTTTTCCTCTATAACCTCCAAAATTATTACAAAAAAATTTGATTTTTACATCATATTGAAGATAAAAAAAATTATCTGTTTAAGGATACTAATATTTAAACCACCAAATTAAATTTATATTTTAATAAATTATTAAAAAATAATTTAATTATACTTTTTAAAAATTTATTTCACGCAAAATAAAATCTAAATTGTCCGAGTCTCAATGCGAAAAAAATAGCTTTGATCAACGTGCTGCCATAAAACTGATAAAAACTCAAATTAAAAAATAATAAATCAACTGTTATTGCAAATTAAACATATACATGTGTAGTTTTCAATACATGTCTAAAAAAATGAAATAAATATGAAATAGGATACTTTATAAAAAGTAAATGTAAAGGAAAGATTTCTATTACCAAATCCATATTCTTAATTCAATAAATCGGCTTTATTTAAGTCGACCGTGATTTAATATATACTTTCAATTCAAGGCCCAAAGGCTAATTCGAAAGCCTTAAATAATAGAAATAAATCTATTAAAAGGGTTTAAATGAAGTAAATAAATATATTATAAGTAACTCGAGTCTATAAATGCTTAAATAAATGACGCATGCTTAACTTTTGTCAAGATCCTCTGCTCTGTGAATCATATTTGGCAAAAAATTCTTAAGATCCTAATATTTTAAATAAAAGAAGTTACACTCCAATCAACTAAATCATCCATTAAAATTAATTTATATATGAGAGTTAGAATATCACTATTCAATAAAAAAGGGGGATTTTATATCCTTTCATCGACCGTCTCAAAGTTGATGCTTCAATCAGCGTCCAGCGTTTCTGAAGCTTCAGATTATGAAAATGTTGATTGTTCTAAAATATTCAATTCAAAACTTCATAAATCGATCGGATTTGATATCAAAAGAGGGAAACGTTCATTTATTTATTTAAACGTCGAAGTGTCGCAAGTATTTCGCAGAATAGGATTATTGAAGACCAAAGGACTATGAAATTAAGACTTTCTAGACCAAACAAAATAAAATACTGTTATTCACGTCATTTAACTCTTTTTGAAATTAAAACAAAAAGCTAAATTGTATAATGAATCTGCGAAATTTTTATTGAATAATTCTTGATATATTACATAAATAATGGAAGATGTTCTGTAGAGCACATAAGGCTTAAATACTCAACAACTATTTTCAGTACTCATATTTAAGAAAAAATGCCTAATTTCAGTAAAAAATGCTTTTTATATTAATTGCAGTTTAGCTATTTCTACTTTAATTTAGATTTTACGGGAGGATACATTATCCATTATTGCTTAAGGCCCTTATAATGGTATAAGTGAATTATATGACTGTAAAAATTTGAAGCTTAAAATATTTTGACGAAAAAGCTATTAAAAGACAAATTTCATAAAATATTTCATTGAAAATTTTAATAAGTATTAATACTGGCGAACCAGCTGGTCGCCAAAGGCGGAAAGTGAATGAATAAAATAATGAGTTATCCAAAATTAAATTTAAAATTTCTTCTTAAAATTCTAATATTTTTACAGGAAATAAGAATAATTTTATTCCTTGAAAACCCAGTAACAATTAAAATTCCCTTGCAATTGCACATGTTTACATTTAAAAAATTCAAAAAGGATAATTGTTCTCTATGAATTATGTTCACATGATAAAAAAAAATTTAGAAATGTTAGCTTTTTTTATTTAAAATTGTAACAATGTTTCGGTTGATTTTGTTGTTAAGGAATATTTTATGAATTTCGCTACACAAGTTTTGGAAAAATAGGAATTACAAGCTAAATAGACAAATAGAAATTCTAACATAAACTAAGAAAGAATGAGAAGAAATAAAGGGAAGAATAATTAATACAGTCTAATTTTTAATTACTATTTGCGATTAAATTACTTTTTCTTTTAATAAAATTTAGATTCCCCCATCATCCGTCATTTCCAGTTAATACAGATGAGTAAATCCTTTTTCTTTTCTCTATTTAGAAGCAAAAATTTTATTAAAAAAATATTTTTAAATCCTGTGATATGCGGGAAATTTCTTGAAAAAAAAATTCATTGCGAAAAACTTAATTTGTAAAAAGGCTGAGAGTATTTAATATGTACGCTTAGTGAAAATAATTTTTGTTTCATTTAATCGGCGTTGAAGGTTTAAGCAATTAAGAAACTTGTAAAATTCAAAACGGTTTTTGAGCATAATAATTTAAAGAATCAAAAAACGATAAAATTTGAAAAATGTATTCAAGGATATTCGAGAATTCTAAAATATTCTTTCAAAACGAAAAAAGAGCCAAGAACTTTCAACTAAATTAATAATCGCTACTTATTTATTTTTTACTTCATCCATACCTTTGATAGTTTTGAAGCAACAATTATTTTCAATTTTCATTATCTTTAAAAATTGCTTCACTAAATCAAGTGTTTTATCCCTTTTCTTTTTGAGAAAAAGGAATTGTTAATATTTTGTAGGCATAATAAAAATACCTCCAAGATAGGTATTTTTATTATGCTCAAAAATAAGTAAATCATCTAAGCTAATTCTTTATTATAAACTAATTATTATGTTTTAAACTAATTTTTCAGGGAAATTCAATTTAAAATACTTATATATATTTATTTTTCGGAACAATAAAGAAACCCTTGTATAAGGTAAATAATTTTACATCGGATTATTTTTCAGAGTGTCATTTTGATGACATAAATGGTTGTTGAGAAGTCCTATATCAATACTTCTCTGCCTTCGGAGTCAACTAACCGAAAAAACAAATGTTTGATTTTCGACATTATGCTATCGTATTTCCGCGGGTAATCCGCCTGCACTTTTATGTAGCATGTTCATTTATTGCGGCTTTTATCTTGAAAGCTACATTTAAGGTCGCTCCAAGCCAAACATCAGTCGGACATCAAAGAAAATATACAAGTACAGTCAAAATTTATAAACTAAAAATTATGAAAAACATAGTTAAATGAATTTTAATAGCTTATTTATTGCAATTATAAAGACAAATAAAAATTATAAATGAATTCATTTTAACCAGAAATTATGGCAAAAAACAAAACACAATGCACAAACCAAACTTGGACAGATAAAATTTTGAAAACTAATTAATATTTCTAATGAATTATTATTTTGTATGTAAATTCTTGTTCTTTATAACCATTTTTAGACGTTTAGATTGTACAAATTTTTCACAAAAATTAAGTTTCATATTTTCTCATTCCTGCAACAATACTCTTTTCAATTCATCTCTACAGGAAATGGTGTCTCCTCCGTCTTTTCCCTTAAGTTTTCCGATAAATTTTCGATGGATTTTATATCAGAGCTTTGGGATGGAGTGTCCGTGAGGTGAGCACAATTATATAGAAGGCAGGAACGCACTCCATAAGCTTTATGCTTCCGGATCATCGCCCTGATAAAATCGACAGTTCCTGCCAAGTGAAAGTTTCAGCACACTTTATTAAAAAAATTTCTTAAAAATGTAGAGGTATACATTCTGTTACATTCTCCCATTAATAAAATACAGGGCTCCTGGGCCAGTAACGGAAAACGAGCCCCTGGCCATTACTGATCCACCTACATGCTTCACAATCTCTTTTTTTCCAAAACAAGAGTATGCTCTGGGTGGCCAATGGGCAAACACAAGCACGCTATATCCCAAGAGGCATGTGTGTTGGTTACGCTAATCCTATCAGCACCAACGCCTAAATACTCTGACCGAAGTGCCTTCATTTGCCGATGTGGAAGTCTCTGACCCAATCGACTGTTCCCAAATGATGGCCGCGACCCTGAGTGCTGAGCAGCGGAAGCAGATGCAAAATCTGCTGAGAAATTTTCAAGATTCATTCCATGGTGGACCACAGCGCCAAAACCGCAAGATCAACGTAAAGCACAGGATAAACAACGGAAACCACCCTGCGATCAGCCAACGACCTTATCGGGTATCGCCAGTGGAGCGACGCATAATCAACAACGTCGATAAAATGTTGATGCGAGATATTATTCAACCATCAGAGAGTCCATGGTCGTCTACAGTGGTGATAGCTCGTAAGAAAGACGGCAGCTGGCGTTTCTGCGTGGACTATCGTCGTCTGAACCGAGTTGCTAAAAAAAACGCCTATCCCTTACCCAGAATCGACGACATTTTGGATTGCTTGAAAGGAGCTCAATACTTCTCATCGATGGACCTGCACTCGGGGTATTGGCAAATCGAAGTGGACGAGGCATATAGGGAGAAAACGGCCTTCATCACTAGTGAAGGGCTGTATGAATTCAAAGTAAGGTCGTTCGGATTGTGTAATGCACCCGCATCATTTGAAAGAAATATGGACAATTTATTACGTCACTTAAAGTGGAAGATGTGCCTCTGCTACTTGGACGATATAATTGTATTTTCGAAGACCTTCTCCGAACATTTGCATCGGCTGCATTGGGTACTTTCTTACATGCAGGAAGCCGGACTTACCTTAAATCCGAAAAAGTGCCATTTCGGAGCCAAGGAGATCAAAATACTTGGACATCTTGTTTCCGGAAAAGGCGTGAAACCTGATACCGATAAAGTGTCCGCTGTCAACAACTTTCCTACACCGAAGACTGTGCACGATGTAAGAAGTTTCATGGGACTGTGCTCTTATTACAGACGGTTCATGCAAAACTTCCGTTTTCGGGCTAAGCCTCTCCAAGAGCTCTTAAAAGGAGACGCTAAATTCTGCTAGAATAAAGCTCAAAAAGACTCGTTAAGAGACCTTAAATCAGCATTGACCTCGCAACCTGTGTTGGCACTCTTCGACGAAGATGCTCCCACCGACCTGCATACCAACGCCAGTGGGTACGGTATTGGAACTGTGTTAGTCCAGCAACAAGACGGAAATAAAAGAGTCATTGCATATGCTTCAAGGACCCTATCCAAAGCAGAGAAAAACTATTCGACCACTGAACGCGAATGCCTTGCAGTTATATGGGGGATAGCAAAATTCCGTCCATATCTCTTTGGGAAGTCCTTTAAAATAATTACGGATCATCACTCGCTATGTTGGTTAGCTAATTTACGAGATCCTTCTGGTCGATTAGCAAGATGGGCTTTGAGGCTTCAAGAATATGACGTCTGTATTGTTCACAAAAGTGGAAAGAAGCCTTCCGACGCTGATAGTCTGTCTCGAAATCCTGTGCCTGACGACAACGTGCTGAAAACAGACCCTGGCGGCAATGATTGATTTGGTGTCGGAACAACGTCACGATCCATCACTGGCCCAGCATATCAAGGCTTGCGAGGAATCGCCAGATTTATCAAGTGCGGGGCTCTCTATAGTGAATGACATACTCTGCAAGAAAAATTTTGACTCATCCGGAAAACAGTGGCTTCCAGTCATTCCTAAGAAAATGCGGTTAGAAACCCTTCGTCATTTTCACGACGAGCCTACAGCTGGACATCTTGGATTTTCAAGGACGTACGATCGTCTTCGGAAGAGGTTCTTCTGGCCCCGACTTTTTCGAAGCGTGTGCCATTACGTAAGGCATTGCAGGGAGTGCCAGAGACGAAAGACGGTTCCTCTGAAGCCACCCGGATACTTGGTTCCCATACCTCCAGCCGAAGTTCCATTCGAGCAAATAGGGATGGACCTGCTTGGTCGATTTCCGAAGTCGCAAGAAGGAAATAGGTGGATAATCGTGTGTACGGATATCTTACACGATTACACAATACGACGATTCCTCAGAATCTTTGTACGCCATTTCTTCTTCAGTTAGTTCTAGGAATGTTCTAGAACATTCTATATCTGTATATAAGAGTTTACTTTATAGTAACCGAGGTCTTTGGTTTACTTTGAATAAACTAATATTGTTCTACGAGTGTTCTCTACCTTAAGCCTATAAACGTGACAATGATATTTGGTATACATTGATGAGGGACCGCTTGCTAACTAAACGGATTCTAGCTTCTCTTGGAGTCATACCATAACTTATTGTGTAAAAAAAGGAAGAGTCTTTTCCATTAAACCCCATAAAAACAAATCAAATCGGATGGGAGTGGAGTAGAGTATAGTATAGTAATAAAATCGAGCTGAGTTACTTTTATTTCTTTGAAGAACGTACCTCTTTCTGAATTGGATAGGTCTTAGGAAGCAGTTGTCTTTGGAATTGTACATTCAATTCCTATGTACATGGCTTTAGGCTTATAATTCTGATCCTTTTGTTTGCCAAAGCAAGAAGGGAATAGCTAAATTTTTGTATTTGAGATTGATTTTGAAGATGATGAAACGACAACTGATCAAACAACCCCCTCTAGTACGTGTTTTCAGCTCTAGTTATATTATATATATATGTTATTTTTTCTTCCTTTTTTTATCTAAATACACTATTAACAAAAAAGAGAGAAATATTTATTATAGAATATCATTCCTAAAATTTATTTCTATTTAAATCTTAATACGTTCTGATAAATAATTTTAAAGTTTTTTTCTGTAATTAAAGATTTACTTCTATTATTTATATATTTTAATTTGATATGCTAATTTTAAATATTCATCTGGAATTTATTACACTATTTTTAAGTAAAGTACACAATCAGATTTATTTATAAACTTTGGATTTTACAGAAGAAAAATCTTTACATTGTCATGAAGATAATAAAATTTCACAATGAGACTTCAGATTTCTCACAAACCTCAACAAAATATTGCCATCTTCCAAAAACTGGTGAAAATTTCTTCATGTTAAATAACTGTAGTATATGGTAATTCTTTCTTTTTTTTTTGTCATTGTTAGACTCAACACGCGAAAGGACGGAACACACACAACACTAAGATTACATTTAATGAAAAAATGCCTCCATAAATTAAATTCCACAGGACAAAAATTAATCTTATGTCAATTAACACTTTTCTTTACAAATAGAGGCATGCACATCGCTTTTTCTTCCATTTGTTTAAAGCTCCTTAACATTGAAGGGGAAATTTTTATTTTATTCGAGAATTCTTAAATTTTTCTGAAAAATTGTAAATTATACAAATAAAAATTGTCTTCAATTTTAAAAATTACCATTTTAAGATATTTGTTTAAATTTTTAATTAAACATAAATTTGAGAAGACACTTCTGTATTAACCGTATGCCGCATGATTTAACCTCAAATACATCTTGAATATTGCAATCGAGTTAATACACGAGTACCGAAAAATTGCAGAAAAGAAAAAAATATCGTGCAATGCAAATAGTATAATAGTATAAAAATATTTTCCATTATTCGTTCGCAACTGAAATACCTTCAAATGCCGTAAGTGCTATTGGTTACGATATGAACTTGCTTGTTTTCGCCAATTCTATGGCTGATTAGGTTGCAAATTTTTACTTTTTGGTATTTTTTCTATCCAAAACAAAACGGCACATAAAAATTTGTAACGATAAAAAGGTCTAACGATTTGATAAAATTACTTTTACTAATTAGAAGTTGTTGATAAAAGAATAAATGTGATATGTATATTAAATAATGATATTTTGACTCTCTATGAATTAAATTAGGGTTAACGAAAACTAAACAAAATGAAATTTTGAAAAAATAACATTAGATAATTATTTTATTTCAATATCATCATGGAATATGTTCATTTTAAAATAACAATAATTGAAGACAAAATTCCAACTCAAATAATAATGTTATAATTCGACAAAAGTATGTAGATATACTTGAAACTAAATACGAGAGTTAAATTAGATAGAAGACTAATCTATTTAGATATTGCAAATAAGAGAGATAAGAGCATTTTGTGAAGTACAATCTCGATAATAATAAGTTCTGATATCGTTGATATAATGTAGCTTTTATTATTATAAACTGTATCTTGGAAAAATAATTATCCTCGCAATACAATATTATGTGTTAAGGATAACAATAGGCATGTGTTCCGAGGGATTAGTAATATGATAGATTTTTGGGCCACGAACGTTAGAAATTTTATATAGAGAGAGAGGGTTCTTGTGTATTAACCGCATGCCATATCACAGCAGATATTCTTAATAGTAAAACAAAGCTTTAAAATTATCTGCATAATTGGAGCTTGCAAAAGTTTTCGAATTCTAAACAATTAAAGATGTTTCGATAATCTTGATGGGGTTATTCCTTTTTAAATAATATACAAGAAGATTGCTACTTGCACAGGATATTTATTACTAATTTCCATTGAATACAAGATAATAAATGTTAAAAGATACCCCAGAATTATTTTCTATTAAAATCATGTAAAATGAAAAAAAAATCTTGCTAAACAAATTTTTAATACAAGGACAGACAGCGGTGAAAAGACTCTTTCTTAGCATACACCAAGAAAATAATGATTTTTAACATTGTTAATAATATATGTAAAGAATGTTACTTACAACGGTATGTAAAACTATTTGGAACATCAAGTGCAAGCGAAGACAAGGCTAATCTGTATTAAAAACAAGAATAGAAGCATTTAAATTTCCTTCAACAGGATTTACTTCTGGGCGAATCAGATATAACAGAAAGTTCTCCTCTCAACTCTTCAAGATGGTATTGAAAGGACGCTTTCCGAAAATGAATTTGGATAATATGGAATTTTGGCATTGTTCAAAGATTGTATTGTTGTAAACTCAAATTTGAAGCAATAATGATCCTCACTTAACTGTTGCAACGCTTTGTAACAGATAATCAACATATTTCAAAATAATGCAAAAGGCTTTGTAAAAAAAGATATTAAATTGAATATGGGGAAATAATGTTTCTGAATAATATTGAAGTTTTATATTCAATAATATTTCGCATTTTTCCAGCTAATTATTCTCTTGTTTCTAAAATAACTGTTGAAAGTTGAGCTTAATATACTAATTCTTATCTATTTTCTAGTTCTTATTTTTCCTGGAAACATATTAATGCTGTGTCCAAATGTATAGTATAAGAATGATTTTTTTCCTACAGTTTTTATTTACATAAAAATAAGACAACTCAAGTATTTTTAGAGGATATGGTAGTGGTTCAGGATTGAATTAATACATTTCCTATGACGAAATGCATCTCCATTGGCATGGTTGGGTTTTAAAGTGTAATGGCATTTAAAAATGCACTCTCAGTTCAGCTGTTAATGTAGTCACTCCTAAAATTCAGATCCCATTGGTTGCCCCGGCAGGGAAATGTTAACTTGATTGTGCTTGAGGTTTGTTTCGAAAATACCGAGTCGTTAGCCTAGCCTACAACCCACTTCTCAAACATAATTTTATCTCTGGTCTTTCCATTACGATCTCAAATTCTGATGCTTCGTCTTAGCAAAGCTTAAGTTTTATATATTTACTAGCTTTTACCCGCGACTTCGTACGCGTGGAAATAAATTGTAATTTATAGCATCAATGGTTTTATATTTTTTACTCCTGCGCATGCGTGAATTTTCGGGGCAACACAAATGTATGAATTTTCTACGCCAGTTAGGGTAACGCAGTACAGATTATAAATTGTTAATTTCCTTTATTCTGTTTTATTTTATTTCAAAAGTACTTCAGTATGAATCCGAAAGATCGATTAATTAACAGTGTTTAATTTTAAATGTATCGAACACTAAGAAAATTAACAGAATCGTTTGAAATAATAGTCAAAATCATGTTAAACCTAATCTCATTGGAGTGGGGGAATAACTTTACTCATTTGGCGATTTTTGGCGAGAAAGTTAGTTTTTAATTAATAAACAATTAACCACTCAAACGGAATAAATAGTAGCCTATAATTCCAGACTATAATCTATCTCTCAGCTAAATTTCATCCAATTCTGTTCAGCCGTTCTGGCGTGATTGACTAACAATCCATCCAAACTTTCACATTTATAATAGTAGTATAGATATAAATACAATTTAATTACAAAAGCATTCAACTAACCTAAATACAATTTATTTACATATTATACCTGAAATAAAACAAATCAGCAAATCAAAACCGTGTTTCTTTAAAATCAAGTCAAGTCTATTTTATTTATCGATCGAGATTGAGGTAGCTACAACAGTATAATACACATAATTTTTAAACTTTCAATTAAAATGAAAACACAATTGTCAACAATCAGAACACAATGCGCATGCGTGAATTTTTAACGCCAGTTGGCGTAACGCAAATGCGTGAATTTTCTACGACAGTTGGGGTAACGCAAATGCGTGAATTTTCTACGACAGTTGGGGTAACGCAATGCAAATTAGAAATTTTCAATTTCCTTAATTCATGTTTTATTTTAATTTAAAAGTACTTGAGAATGAATCCGAAAGATTAAAATTAAACATTGTTAATTAATCAAAGGCATCAAAGACTAAGAAAATAAATAGAATTGTTTGAAATATTCGGTCGAAAACACTTTAAGCCTAAACTGATTACTTGGTCTCATATTTTTGGCGAGAAAGTTAGTTTTTAATTAATAAAAAATTAACCACTCAATTAACCGGAATAAATAGTAGCCTATGTCCTATTCCAGACTATAATCTATCTCTCAGCTAAATTTCATCCAATTCCGTTCAGCCGTTCTGACGTGATTGACTAACAAACAGCCATCCATCCATCCATCCAAACTTTCACATTTATAATAGTAGTATAGATAACCAAGTAAGCAATTAGTGAAAAGCAAAACTGGGCAATTATTTAAAAAGGAAATTCCTAAATTTTATTTCTTCTTTAAAAATATAAATTTGCATACAAAAAGTTTGATCTCGATTTTTTAAATTTGATATGTTGGTCTGAAAATTCAACCGAACATTACTGCATTATTTTTAGCAAAAATAAACAACCAGAATCATTTAGAGATTTCTTGCTTTCAGATAAAAGCTGCACAAAATTTACATAAATAGAAAGAAATTTAAAGCTTTTCAGAAATGGAAACATAATCAATGGTTTATTCTTTTAAAATTTTTCTATTACTGATACATTTTACTTCATTCGAATTTTTGCTTTATTCAGATTTTCGCTGAAACATTTTTTAAAAAACTGAAATTTAAATTTATGGGTAGGAAATTAAGCATTCATAAAAGGATATTTTCATGAAATTCTCATTTTAAAATAAATTTAAAATTCTATATAAAAATGCGAAATGTCGAACACATGCAACTTAATAAGGAAAGACTTGTACTTGACGCTACTAAAAAAAGGCGTCAAAATACATAAATCATACTGATAAAAAAATGGATTTTCCTTTCTCATGGAACCATATCATAGCACAGGAGTAGCAAAAACGAGAAAGATTTTTCTCAATAAAGATTTTTAAGGAATAGAGATGCACTTACTGAGTTCAACTAATTCTTCATTTATGCAGGGAACGATGAAAACGGCGGAATGTTCCAGTGATGAAAATATTGTTATGTCTGCGCTATATATACTTCACCACACAGGTGCCGAATTCTTCAATAAAGCATAGCTGATAATATTTGAATCATAATACTTCTGATCATCTCAATCATTAGACTTCGATTCTTGAAAAATCACTGATTTAAGAAATTATCACGGGAAATCCAAGAAAAGAGAAACAAATTTCAAAGAATTGCGTTCGATTCTCAAACTAATATTGAAATGAAAAAATCCAAAATAAAGACAAACGATTTCAAAAAGCTCGAGCAGATGTTTTTAATTTCCTATTCTCACAAAATTCCTAAACAGACGATTTTAATAGAATAAATGAATTCAATAAGAAATGCAAAATGATAAATATCTGATCGTAGTTAACTTTAAAAATAACATTATAATGTTTTATTAGCAGTTGTAACACTTTCAACTATAATACGCAATTTAATTATAATTTTTAATCGATATTTATTTGCCGATTATTTTTAATTTTCATTTCTCACAAAACTGTTTTAGTGGCTGCAGAACAAGCGAAAAATATAGTAAACAAATCAGCATTAGGGTTACCAGAAGAACGCTTCCGTTTACTTGTTTCGGTTACCATGTTGGCGGAAAAACTCGAAAGCTAACTAAGCTACGATTCATTTGAGGAAAGATCTTTCTTTAGGGTAAATCTTCCCAATAATGATTTTGGATATTGTTTTGATTATATAAAATGGTTTAAAATGGCGTATAAAAATATTTTGAAGAGTAGATTCTTTATAACTACTGTGTTGCAAATTATTAATGTTTCTTTTTATTTTAAATAAAAAGATTTTTTTTTTCATTTTTAAAGATACTTTTTGCAATATTTTATTAAACTGCATTGGATGAAATAGCAGGATTTGAGAAAGTAAAGAGAGATTGTCCAACAGAAAATAGCTTTAGGAAATACTGACAACATTCCGAATTCGATTTCAATATTTTTTTTAAATTGAACAAGGAATTTTACACGAAAATGATGCATGCCAGTTTAATTCACAGTTTTTTTATTAAGAATCGTCCGATCATTCGTTTAATATCCAAATTGTTGAGGAAAAAAGAAACTTTCTTAGTAACGAAAAAGAATTACTCATAAGAAGGAATTCACAATTATGTTTTAAATAATTTTTTCTTGGAATTAATTGAAAGAGCCTGACATCAGAAATATTGTTTGTTAAATGAAACTGAATCTTTTTAGGAGGAGTTTTCGCCAAATGTGTACCTGAAACTCTTTGTTACGTCCATAAACGTGTCTATTACCATTTCTTTTAGAACCCAAGACGCAAACATTTGGGGAGTTTCTGAATTATTGGACTTTTATTTAAAACATTCAACGCGATTAATAGTTGGAAGTCTCAATTGTAAAATTGTTAAAAAATATTTGCGCATCAAATTTTTGAATTTACAATGCAATTTTTGACAGAAGTTTCGTAGAAAATAAAAGTGTAACATCTGTTAAAGCAATCGGATTGAAATTCACCCAGTGGATATTCGCGAAAAAATAAGTTTTTTCAGATGTTTAGAAGCAGAATATGAGAATGTACGCCTTTTGAATGTCGTAAACATAAAGAATTGAAATTCGATAGGAGATAAATTTCAAAGTAATTTTTCTGAATACTTATATAATCATATTTTATCTTACAACAATTTTTGTCTAAAGAAAAATACAATTTAACTCGTATTTTTCTAATGAAAATGAAAAAAAAAATGATTAAAATAGGAATAAAAAATTCTATTTTTTAACACATTAATAAATTTTTGGCAACAAATACGTTTTATGAAAATATATACTCTTACGATTTTGCAGACTTCCGTGAGAATTGGCTTAGAACCGAGCCTATCCATAATGATATCTAATCATCCTTCGCACCACCTAAGGTGGGCACTGAACATGAAGTTGAATATATTCGGACTATTTACCAAAACGTAAATTTGTAATTTTTTTTTTTTAAATTAGTAATGGATATTTGATGTTATTAAAAAGAAATCAAATAGCAGTAATTATCTTAACTTTGCTATTAACTTATTAAATTATATAATATTATTAGATTATCATATTATTACAAAAATTCTGATGTAGATTAGTAAACAAAAAAAAGCGCAATAATTTTATATAATTTTGCGATTTTTATTAAATGTTAAGATGTCTATGAGTAATCTCTGCATTTCCCGTAATGACATTTCATGGATATATCTTGCACATGATTAGTAACATTTAAATTTCCCAAGAGTCATTATGGTTAAACTGGGTTTCAATTGTTTCTTTAAATCATCATACTTAAAGAATTTTCTTTTAAATTGCAACTAGAACACAAAATAAGAAAAGCTGATTTGCAAATTTATGACAAAAATACAAATACCAACACAAACACATATACATTATATAATTGTTGCAACACTAAAAGTGAAATAAGCATCATTTTAAAAAGGAGACACAATACAAGTTTATATTTTAAATCAAATTTGCACTTGCTATTTTACATTAAAAAACTCAGACATTTTCAAACATTCAATTGCATACTAACAAGGAATTTATTTCAATTATTTCCTCTTTATTTTTTAAATTTGTTATTTCTTATACAGATTTTATAGTATCATAGAGTTCGCTTTTTCACAAATTCACTTCCAGATTGGTATAGAATCAAAATTTAGTTACATTATTTAATGGATAGTTAAATTCTAAAACCTTGACAATTGTGCATTATTGAACAGAAAGCAACTACATAGATTTAAGGAGTTCCCGCATTTCAGGAAGCAAATGAAAAACCGATTACAAAATTTCATCTTCGTAAGTATAGTACAGTTCAAGATAAATAAAGTTGAAACAGTTGTTACAGTAAAACATCCACTTTGGACATCAATCTTCAGAAATAATATCGGCAACGTATTTGGATGAATTGCTGTATGAGTAACACCAAACTTATTCAAAATATTTCTCTTATCTAACTTTTGAAATGATTTTATTGAGAATAAATGAATTTTCTAGAAACTTCGTGGAGCATTTTTAAATATATATCATAAGAAAACGAACATTTAAAAATTGAAATATTTTAAGAGCTCAGTGAGACTTAACAATAACAGAAAGAAATATTTTGTATCCTCGCTGTTGCAATTACCTGCATTCATTCAACATTTTTCTGAGGATCGATATTTCATTCATGAAGAACACTTTCACTCCATTCAATTTGTGACGAATTTGCAGAATAATTAAATTGTACTTTTGCTTAAAGCATATTGATTATAATTAAGATCAGGAAGGGTGATCAAGTAATGATTTTTACAAATTCAGATGACTCTTGACTGGCTGGCCTACCGGAACCTATTAAGAAACAAACGCAAAAAAAAAAAAAAAAAAAAAAAATGCAGAATGAAGCTATATGCTTTTTAATGGATATTGTTTTCTTATAAAGGCTAGAGTACCAGAAAAATTTGATAGAAGCATTACATTTAAGGTTTAAAGCATTAAAATAAGAATATATTCATAAATTTAAAGAACAAACGTGGATTACTTTAAAATGGATGGAAATAATGAATAATCTAATATATTTGTATAGATTGCAGAGAAAAATTCTCTAAAGAATATATTTTTGATATATGATTAAATTTGTGTCTATTTTATAATATAAGTATATTCAAGGCATTCTGGCAGATGTTAAATTTTCAAAGTTCAAGGTTTAAATGCATTAAAAAGTATTTTATAAAAAAAAGATTTGCTCATTTGCAAACGTCAGCGGAATAATTTACTCACAACGATCGTCATATGACTAGGAATATTCCACTCTCGCTGTATCCTCCTGTCGTGGCAAAGCATTTAGTGCGCATAATATGCAGAATGATTTCAAAGCATACAGCTTACTCCAAAAACATAACAGTTATATAACAATAACACAGCAGCTTATTTAATATTAAAATGCATATTACTCTTTCTTAATTGTTGCACGTCTTTTCCAAATAAAACCAATCATTAACAAAAACGATACTAACCCTACACAATTATGCTTGGTGACCCGAGCTTGCTGTCAATTTAACATTCGCAAATATGCAATTTTAGTAATGGATTCGAAAGTGTATGCAAATGAGCTAAATAATTATTACATTCAGAATATTAAGAATTCATGAGATTTCGATACATTTAGTAGTTATTTTAAATATAGAGTTTGTATTAATAAACGTTATACAACTTATCTTCATACAAGCATACCAAGATTTTTAAAAAATTAATGAAATGGGCAATATACCACATGCATACATCTTTCTTTGTTCCTTTAATCAGCAGGTTGAAAATGTACTGCATGTTTGTTCCTTTGTCCTTATGGACTAAAATAAGATCGCAAGGTTTTGAAATCTCCAAGTATCAATTTCAATTTCAATTTAATAAGAGTCTTGCGAGATTAAATTACTGAAGGCGAATGGTTATTTAACTATTCCGCTATTTAAAGTACTATTGAAATATTGAAGGAGAATCGCCATGCTTTCAAGATGGCCCGAAATCATTAAGCTTATATATCCGAGTATAATGGAAAAGAATAATTACATAAACAGGGACTTCAAGGATATAAGGATGATATTGTTCCGTTTCGAATGAGGTGTCACAGGTCTTGGCTGACCGTAACTTCTTGGACATGACGATTCATATTGAGAAGGAAAGATACTGGACATTAGAGAAGCAAAATCAAAGCGTAGATCATGGAACCATCTCTGATCATGAGGTCATTCTTAATCTTTGGAAAATATTGAGTCATCCCCGGAAGATTTTTTGGGCCGAGAATAATGTTCACTATATTTACACCGATGGCTCAAAGCTGGATAACAGAGATGTGCTTCTATTCATTTTTACAAAGGTATAGAAATTTAACCGAAGATGTATTGGCTCAGTTATCCCAATACAATTTTTATAGCTGAGAGTTTTGCAACAGAACAAACAATAAATACAGCCTGCGTAAGAACATGCATGTTCTGGAGGGCTCATGCTCAATGGTTTAAGTTAAATACTCTGAAGATTGTCTATTTGGAAGAAGGATTGTTCATTTTTAATAGAATACAATTCTATACCAACAGAATAAATACACACAAAAAAGAATGTTTGCAAAATTAGCCTTCTTGTATCAAATACGAAGTAAAGTTGTTCATAAGATTGAACGAGGGATCTTTTAGTGAGAAATTTAAGAATACTAGAAAAATGACCTTTTTTGGAAGATTTTCCAAACAATGATAAAAATAAAAATTTACGGAAGTCGACCTGTGACTCTTTCTATAAGACTATGCAATATGCTCTGCCGCCCTTCATTTCGTGCTCAATGTTTTGAATTAAATACTCATTCCGCGTTGGGTCGCTTCGTGCAATCTGAATTTAATATAATTAAACATCGATAGGTTTTATTAAAAAATGAATAAATGTTGTAGATTTAGGCTTTGTGAACCGAATAAATAAAAATCATAAGGCTGAAAGAAGAATCTTTAAATTTAAAAATGCAAGAAAAATTAACATATCTGCATCAACTTCCAAACCATAGTAATAAAAGCAATTACGGGGTTCCAACATGTGCTGGCGGGATATTAGAGTGATTGGCTGTCCAAAGAGATCTTAAAATACTCTCTGCCATCTGCAATCTCAAATGTTTAAATTAAATACACTGATGCTTTCCTATTGAGAAATATTGTACAATTACAAAAGAATACAATAGAACACGTTTATTACAGAGTATGTGAGAAAGATTAGGAGAGGCCACTCCCACCGATTTTTTTTAAACGTTACATTTTCGAGAATGGTATATAGGCATTCCACGCTATATCAGATGTTATTTAAATAGGCATCTGCGCAGCCTCCCCCCCCCCTTTTTTTTTTAAAGTTTATCAGCGCCAAAAAGTAGCAAAGAACAGGAATTTCAAACTGCCAATTGTTTATGAAATTCAGCACAAAATTGCTTACCGAATGAGCTCAAAAAATGTTCATCGATTTTCAATTGGAGACATGCAAGTTTGAGGTAGTTTGCTATATTGCTTGATAAATTTTACTAAAAACATAATATGATGTAAAAGGCATGCAAGTAAGAATTAAGAAAATGATTTACATTAAAAGCAATTATATATTGATTTTTCAAGGCATGGTAATTCAGCTTGAGATATCTGCGATAACTCCAGTGGCAGATTTTCGACTAAACAGGCACCTTGAGCCGCTGGATTAAGAAGTGCCTGGTAGGCATTCCATTAATTAGTGTTTTTAAAAAATTCTAATTTACAAAGTCATTTATTTGTTATATTATTCATTTTTTAAAGTCGGACTAGAATTTTATTCATGCTTTTGATTCTATTTCATCTAAATACTTAACATTTTTGGTTCGTCGTTAGCCGCAGAGCCCTATGGACAATGACTTCCAAATCGAAAGCAATTCAAAATGTCAATGATGTCTAAAGAAACTGAGAATTGAGGAGAGAATTAAAAATGCTTTTGAAAATGAAGATATTTCAGAAGCATTATTCAATGTGTTAAAAATGAAATTGAGTAATTATGAGCAAAAACTAGAAAAATCGTTTTCGAATTTAAATATTAATGATAGTGAAGAGGAAAAATATTTGGAAATTCAGGATGTGTTATTTAATTGTGCCGTGCTTTTGGAAAACACCAAACCTAAAAGTAAGACATTCAAGCTGAAAGCTCAAATCCCAAACTCAGGCTTCTCAAAAATTGCCTAAACGTGAATGGCCACATTTTTACGTAGATATGGAAAATTGGATATCATTCAAAGAATTATTTCCAGCAACGGTAATTAATAACTCAGAATTATCCAACATAGACAAATTGCAATATTTATTCTTATCTACCAAAGGCAATGCCGCGATATTAATTCGGAAATTCGCAATTCGGGAAAAAAAATCTAAAAGAATTGCTCGGAATTGTTGCGAAAGCTTTGAAAGCAAAAGTCAGTTAACTTATTAATTTGGCAGTTAGCTATCTAAAAAATACGAAACACAAGTTCATCTAAACTGTTATTCGAGATTCTAGATAATTGTAATGAATGTATTAGAAATTTAAGTATTTTAGGTTTAGAAGTAAATGAAATAACTAAAATGATTATAATCATTGCGTTTCGAAAGAAATAATTCACCGCTGGGATTTGACCTTGAACCCTGATGTGTTTCCGACGCCGAATTCTTTTGAAGCCTTTATCCAAAGGCAGGCGAGTTCTTTAGACAGTCATAGCTCAGGTGAACAGAAACAACTGCGGGGGAACCTAATCGCCGAAAAGCAATCCTTTCCAGATGGCCGAAAATGTAATCCGATTGAAAGTCTTACAACTTTGTCCAAATATTCATTTATTTGAGTCATCCGACCAAAATTCTATTAATGCTTTTGATTCTTATTCGTCTAAATAATTAAATTAACAGCATTCATTGTTTAGATAAAACTGGCAAATCCTCAACTGGATAGATCCATAGAAAAAGCTGAAACATTGCCTTCGCTATCAGTTGCTATTTCCCATGTTTGATATGAAATTGAATTAAGGAAATGCCAGAATAGAAGCAATTATTTTTGGAAAAATAGGCAGTAAACATATAATCACTATTTTCTAAAACTTGCAAAGGCCATGTTTATATTGAATTGATATCATTAAGCTATTTCATTTCCATGTTTTAAAATTATTTGTTTCTTGCAAAATTAAGTGTTATACCTAGAAACTTTTAAATATTGGCGGAATGGAATTTTTCTACAAGTTCATTAATACATTTTTAATAAATATTAAACTTCGAGTCAATTGAAGTTAATTCAATCGAGTTAGGAATGGGTTTAATAAAAATCAAAGTTCAAAAAATGAAAGGACTTAAAATATTACCATTTGAATTCAATAGGAAATTCCTTTCCTGTCAATACTTAATATAAAATATTCTTCCTGTATTTGGTAACAAGCTTACACTTGGATTATCTAATTAAAAAAATAGAAAAAGACTCATTTAAGCTTAAAATTCTCCATTTTCAGATATTTGATCCGATTATCAATAAGCCTGCCTTACAGACAGTCGCAGTCCCAGCAAATGAGAATCGAAAGTTTCATTATAGTTATTTGATTTAATGATTAAGATTACCTTATCATTACCGAGATGAATCGATATATTGAAATATTCAAAATTTGAAATCGAAAGAACTCATTTTATTTTATCAGGTTAAAACCTTGGCTGATCCTTCCATGGGATATGATGGGAAAGGATGGGTTGAAGTTCCAAATAAGGGAATTAGTTACGCCGTCCATTCCCAGAGTAACTTCATTCAAAGAATTCCGATTTTGTTCTAATACTAAGACACAGCTTGCATATCGAAGCCGAATAAAGAATTTGGATTTCTATCCTGTCGGAATCCCTGTTATAATTTTGACTTTATGTTCACATTAACCGATAAAGCTAAATATTTATCCTCCGAAACGTTTTACTACATTCGACATTTACACAATTATAAAAGAATGATTATAATGAAATAGTGATAAAGAAAGACAGAAAGAAAGAAAGGAGTTACAGTCTAAAATTTTATAAAAATGCACTTTATTAGAATTATATAAAAAACCCAGTACAATAAACAATTTTACAAAACGAAACTGAAAAGCGTTATACATTACGTAAAATATTTAATTTTGTACATTCAACATATTTTAAGGAAACATTCTAAAAGTAATAAGAAAAAGAATCGTTGATAAGTCTATTAAATACTTAACAACATTACACAAATATGCAGCATAAAGCAAGCGCTTTGAATACAAAGCATCTCGAAATACAGAAAATATTTGGAAATAGTTACAATGCATAATGTATTAGAATGTAGTTTATTGAGAAATAGCAAGAGATTCAATAGGATGCAGAGAACTTTAAGGCTGGGTAATGCATATGTTAAAGCGAATTACAGTTTTGCACAAGTGCGACACTTGAAACTCGTGATTATAAATAAGCACCATAATCATTTCGTAATAAGTTAAAAAATCACAAAAAATATTCAACTCAAAAAGGTGTTTTTTTTCATGGGCGAAATATTAATTTGCAATTTTGCCTTAAAATTATTTACCTGAAAAGGCAGTAATAACCCTAATTCCAAATGAAAAAAAAAGAATCGTGCCAGAAATTCGGAAGAAAAGAGCAGATTCTTTCTCTCGAATGGAGGGGGAAGAAATAAATTCCATCCACCCTTGCCATTTTCCGCTTCAGTTTCTTAAGACTTGAAGCTACGAAGAATGAAAGAAGTGAACTGAATAGAAGACGGCTCTTAAAGATGTCGCAAGCGTAGTTTCAAAACATGAATTTAATTTTATAGAATACGTCTTTAAAACTAATTTATCAAGATTTATAATAACAATCTATTTTAAGCATTAAAATTGGCATTTGGCAGTATAAGAGCTGTAATATTTTCTCAATAAAATGATAATTAACAAAGCATTATTCCAAAAGCATGAACATGCAATGAACAGACAATACAGACAGTCCGATGGTTTCACACTTTAGCGAAACGCAAGATTTAACACAAAGTGTCATTTGATATTGGAAATGGCACCAAACCTTTAGTCAGTTCCTAGCGGTTACTACCTTTCCTCTACAACTCATGTAAAAATTTATTTTGAACGAGGTTCCCTTCAGACATTGAAGGAAAGGAAAGTGAAGCCAGGATGTGATAAATGAGCAGTGGCAGGTTCTCTATCAAACTCGACCGAACAAGTTGATTCTGCGATCCCATAAATGCTACAGTCGATTTGAAAATCGCAATTGGAACACAGGAGGAATGCAAGTTTATTATATGGGAGAGCATTTTATAACACTGGCAACTTTATTTTGACTGGTAATGCAACGTTTCTTTCAGCAATCTACGTAGAATATTGCATTTTAACAATCTGAATAATACAAATACTAGAGAAACAACTTCGAAATTAGAGTTGAAAACATGCTCACCATGTCAAAGAAAATTCGCACATTTACATTTGCTCGCCTTTTTCCTACTGGAACTCATAAATGCCGATATAACAGAATTTCTCTTCGCAGATTGTAGTTCTCCTTCCAAAATAAGTGAAGAAACATGCTAACCATGCGAGACAAATTGCCGATTCAATGAAAAGAAGACTATGGATGCCAAGTAAAAGAAAATCAAGAGAAATCCCTAACGAAGGCATATGAACTCAATTTAAACCCAAAGAAAAAAATTCACCTGAAAAACTTGTTTACTACACAAGAAAAGTATACTGATTAGGAAACAAACTAGTTTCGAATATCAAGAGTTAAATTCTAGACACTTCGGTGAGGAGGGAAAGGTGCTTGTATTATTCCGACAAAAAACATTTAAGTACAATTTATCCTGGAAAATTTTTATGTTTTCTAAACAATTCCAAGACATGAAATTAGAGATA
>JAPMOR010012425.1:0-117593 GCA_026543865.1 Argiope aurantia | reverse complement strand
TATATATATATATATATATATATATATATATATATATATATATATAAGAGATGTAAAAAAGGTTTTTGTGCAATAGTATGCACCAAAATCATTGAGGGGAAACATTAAGTCAGCATCCTTCAACTTAAGAAAAAACCATGTGCCAAATCCGTTAGTTATAGTTTCAATGTCAGTTATCTAGAGAATTTTGAATATTGAATATGGGGATATATTATATCGGCCTCGATTATCAATTAGACGTTTACAGACCTTGAAAAATTTTTGGTTTTTATTCAGGGAAAATTAAGTTTCTACTTTCATTCCATTTTTGAAAGTCATGTATTAGTGTAAGCGTCATACCAGCTGCAACTCAACTGCATTCCAATGTAATTAATTCAGATTTCGCTTTTCTCGATGTAAATATGCTTTCGAAACTTTCTATGTAAATAATCGCAAATAAAGTGCTCTCTCATATCACATCCATAGTAATTATTGAAGATATTTTACAAAGTGGCGTCAGCGACAGGATTATGGATTATCTAAAACGGGAGAGAACACAACTCAGGCGATTATTTACCAAATCGTTGAAAGAAGTTGAAAATGCTGTGAAAACGGAACCGGTAAGTAAAATTGAATTGATACCGGTATTTAATATTCTGAGTGATAAAGCTGAAAGGTTATTTGAATTAGATGAAAAAATAAGAGTAAAATGGTCCGAAATGGAAAATATTGAAGAAGAATTTTCTAATGACCTTGAAATAGCGGAAAATTATCGCGATCAGTGGATTGCTTTGAAAACGAAAGTCGATTTTGTTTTGGCTACGAAAGAAGAAAATAGTGATACTTCCTGTGTATTAAATGAAACAAAACGAACTTTTCGCCTTCCCAAGCTGGAATTAAAACGTTTTGACGGCCATATAAAGAACTGGCTCGGATTCTAAGGACAATTCAAAAAAATTCACGATGATGATACTATTGATTCGGATGATAAATTTCAATATCTTTTGCAAGCGACGGAAATTGGTTCATCGGCAAGAGATTTAGTAGAAAGTTTTCCGCCGTCGGGGGCGAATTATAATAAAGCTATTGAACAATTGAAATCGCGTTTTGCTAAAGATAAGTTGTTGATCGAAATTTATGTTCGTGAACTTTTAAATCTTGTTTTAACGCAAGCAAAGAATGGAGAAAATTTCACTTTACGTGCTCTTTATGATAAATTAGAAACCCAGTTAAGAGCATTAGAGACATTAGGAGTGACATCTGAAAAGTACGAAGCAATGTTGTATCCATTAGTAGAGTCAGCTCTTCCAGAAGATCTCATAAAAGAGTGGGAACGAACACGTAGCAGAGTTGTTAATAAAGTCAAGCCGAATATTTTGGGAAACTTTTCGGAAACTTTGGGAACAGTTTTCGATGCCTCAGCAAAAGATTCTAAAGGAAATTGCTTGAATAACTGCTTAGAATTTCTTCGATCGGAAGTCGAGAGTGACGAGAAATTACAACTTGCTCGATCCGGTTTTGAGAAGGATCAAGAGTTTCAAAGAATTAAATCGAAAGATAAAATTCCTACGGCAGCTGGCATTGTATCTAGTGAAAAGAAATGAGCTGAAAAAAATGACAAGCAAGGCATGTTTTGTAATAAGTTATTTCATAATACAACTGAATGCTTTAAAGCTCCCGATATGTCAATGGAAGAGAAAAAAGAAATATTAAAGTAGAAAGGTGCGTGCTTTATTTGTTTGAAACCAGGTCATAATTCAAAGATTTGTAGGGCCTATTTGAAGTGCATTATATGCAAGAAAAAACATCATAGTATTATGTGTCCAAATATAAATCAAACAAAACAGAATCCATCACCTGAATTAGATGCCAAGATTCTCTTGTCACCAAAGGATTCATCTACATTATTGTTAACGGTATTGGTGAAAATCATCAATAAAGACATATCTTTAATTATCCGAGGATTATTCGATACAGGTGCTCAAAGATCTTTCATAAAAAAGGATATTGTGGATAAACTGGGATTGGAACCAGTAGATCAAGAAATGTTAAGTCATGGACTTTTGGGGGGCAGTGAAACTAAACAAGTCCCATAACGTGTATAACATTACATTGCAAAGCTTGTGTTCAAATTTCAGGCATAACATTTCCGTCTTAGATGAAAAGAAAATATGTGGTGCTATTCCTCGTGTATGTAATACTGAAATTTTTCCCATTTTGAAGAGAAAAAATATAGAATTAAGTGATACAGGGGAAGACACTCCTGAAATAGATTTATTAATAGGAGCAGATTACCTTGGTGTATTGCTGACGGGATCAATTGAACACATTGATAAAAATTTAAACTCGACATAAAAACAAAACTCGGATGGACACTTCAAGGTAAACAAACAAAACAATCAAAATCTTTAGAGAATATTATTTATGTTGCCAATTTAGATTTGACGGAATTATGGAGTCTAGATATCATCGGTATACGAGATCCTGTAGAAATTAAATCAAGGCAGGTAGCCGATGAAGAAACAGTTGAATTTTTCCGTAAAACTATTAAGAGAAATGAAGACAAGAGATATGAAGTATGTTTGCCATGGAAAAGTGGATATCCCGAGTTATAAAGCAACAAGGAATTAGCCACTAAGCGTTTGATGTCAGTTACAAAAATTCTTATTCGATCAGGATATTTAAGCGAATATGATGATGTGTTTAATGAGTGGATTCGAGAGGGAATGATCGAAATTGTAGATGAAGATAAGAATAAAGGACACTATTTACCTCATCATCCTGTAATAAAGACTGGAGATACAACTACAAAGATTTGCCCAGTTTTCGATGCCTCAGCAAAAGATTCTAAAGGAAATTGCTTGAATAACTGCTTAGAAAAGGGTCCACATTTATTAGAATTAGTACCAAAATTGATAATGCAATTTCACAAAAAGGCTATTGGAATAACATCAGATATTAAAAATGCCTTTTTGCAAATCAGCCTCAACCCAAAAGATAGAGACTACTTTAAGTTTTTATGGTGGAAAATTTTTCAAGAGAGTAATTGATCACCCTCATACATTGTCGAGTGGTATTTGGTGCTTTTCCTAGTCCATTTTTACTTGAGGCAACGATAACTCATCATCTAGAGAATGTTTCAGATGGAAGGAAGGAAACAGCTCGTCAACTTCAAAAATGCTTTTATGTAGATAACTGCATAACTAGTTTAGAAACTATGTAAGAGGCAGCCAAATTTATTTCTGAAGCTAAAGAACTGCAGTCAAATTTGATTTACGAGGTTGGGTTACTTCTGAAAAAAATTGTAGAAGAAACACAAAGAGATATATTCCAATACTAGGACTTTCCTGGAATACTGAAAGCGATTAACTTTCTTGTAACAGTACTATTAGAATTTCGGAAGAAAATATAACTAAACGAACATTATTATCTATTGCTCCACGAATTTACGACCCAATAGGATTTACGAGTCCAACTACTCTAATTCCAAAGATCATTCTACAAAAAACATGGAAAAGAAAAATTAATTGGGATGATGTGCTTCCACAAGATATATGCAATGAATTTTTAGCCTGGTACAAACATGTAAATCTGCTAAAAGATTGCAAAATTCCAAGAAGACTCATTTCAAACCCTTTTAAAGATTGTCAGATAAGTCTTCACTGTTTCAGTGACGCCAGTGAAGCCTCTTATGCCGCATGTATTTTTTTTCGTGCTGAATATAACGGGAAAGTTTCAGTTCAATTAGTAACAAGTAAGTCAAGAGTGTCACCAACAAAGGAAATTACAATTCCGCGATTAGAACTGTTGAGAGCTCTTATATTATCCCGACTATATTGCCAAGTGACAGATGGACTTGAGGTAAAATTTAATGATGTATACTTTTGAACTAACTCGACTGTTGTCTTAACTTGGATTAAACGGGATAGTTCTTGAAATACATTTGTAAGAAATAGGATAACTGAAATAAGAAAATATACCAATTCTGATAACTGGCATTTCGTGCCAGGTCATATGAATCCAGCAGACCTTCCTTCAAGAGGTTGTGATTCAAAAATTTTATTGAAGAGCAAGTAGTGGGAAGGTCCAGAATGGTTATCAAAGTCACAAGAATTCTGGCATTTGAATGAAAAACAAATTATTGATGAAAATTTAGTTGAATCAAAGAAAAGGAAAACAATAGTCAGTAACGTGGAGCATGAATCAGTTAACTTTACTGACAATCTACTTTATTTCTCGAAATATACAAAGATTTTAAGAATGCTGGCTTGGATACTACGTTTTATTAAAAACTGTCGTCTGAAAGAAAATTGTAAGGAAACCGAACTAACCTATGAAGAAGTCCAATCAGCTGAAAACTGTTTACTAAAGCTAATTCAAATGGAAAGTTTTGCAGGAAGCAAGATGAAATCATTGAAAAATATGCAAACTTTCAAAGACGATTCCGACATTCTTAAAGTTAGAACTAAACTCATACTGGGAGATGAAGAAGAGAATTTTAAGTGCCCAATATTGTTGCCGGGTGACCATGAAATAATTCGTCGATTGACACACCATAAACATTGTGAGTTGCAGCATTCCGGACTTCGAACTCTCATTTCCAATTTGAGGGAAAATTACTGGATTATTTCTGTCAATAAAATAGCAAAACGAGTAAGCTCTCATTGTATTACTTGCAAAAGATTTAAAGCAAAACCTAATGAGCCATCTTTAGCACCCCTTCCTAAAAATAGAATAAAAGTTGCTGCGGCATTTGAAGTCACAGGGATTGATTTGGCAGGCCCATTGTTTTTGCGTTCTGGAGAAAAGACATGGATTGTCCTCTTTACCTGTGCTGTTTATAGGGCTGTTCATCTTGAGTTAGTTAATTCCTTGTCCACAGAAGCCTTTATAATGGCTTTAAGAAGATTTTTTGCTAGGAGAGGTCGAGTTAATATAATCTACACTGATAACGGCACCAGCTTCGTTGGTTCAAGTAATGCCTTGAAAAATCTAGATTGGGAGAAGATCATGACGTTTTCCACTATCAAGAAAATTAAATGGAATTTCAACTCTCCAACTGCTGCATGGTGGGGTGGATGGTGGGAGCGGATGATCCGCATGCTAAAAGAAATGCTAAGGAGAATTTTGGGCCGAAAGAGTATTGATTATGAAGATTTGGAAACTCTTATATGTGACTGTGAAGCTACAATAAATTCCAGGCCTCTCACATATATTGAAGATAATTCAGAAGGTCTAAGGCCATTAACATCTGCTTGTTTCTTGCAAGGCATTCCTAGCAGTGATACAACTGATTTAGACTAAATCGACAGTAAAAGCCTAAATAGAAGATTACGATTTATTCAAAAACTACGGCAGGATTTAAGAACGAGATTCCGCAACGAATACTTAGCAATGTTAGTGCATAAAGGTCATCACACTCGAGATGAATTTTTGAATTTTTGAGACATAATTCTCCTTGAAACTGATGGAAAACGCCTTCACTGGCCCTTAGGAATTGTAACTGAAGTCCTTCCTGGAGCAGATGGACATTCAAGAGTTGCCAGAGTAAGAACAGCTGAAGGGGAAAAATTAAGACCATTCCAGAGACTTTATTCCTTGGAAATCAGAAGTTCTGAAAAATTACCATTCATTGCTCAGCAAAAGGATAAAGACACAAACACTCAACTTCCTGCAATTCCAGTTGTTTCAGATCAAGATTCCAGCGAAGATGATGATTATGTAACCAAAGTAACTCCTGATGTTGTCACTAAAGCTGGCCGGCGTATTAAAATTCCCAACAGACTCGATTTATAACTTTTGTTGCAATTTCAGGTACTCCATAAAATTGCAAGGTGGGAGATTATGTAAGCGTCATACCAGCTGCAACTCAACTCCATTCCAATGTAATTAATTCAGATTTCGCTTTTCTCGATGTAAATATGCTTTCGAAACTTTCTATGTAAATAATCGCAAATAAAGTGTTCTCTCATATCACATCCATAGTAATTATTGAAGATATTTTACAATTAGGGCTTATTCAAATTAAAATCAAGAATTTTTTAGATTTAAAAACATTATTTCCAGATTATTTTTTTCATGTTTTCAAATTTGTCTATAAAATGATTTTTTTTTCTGCTATTGTTGTCTGTCGCCGACTAACACAACTCAATAGCTCTGACGAATTTTGAAGTTATGTTAAAAAATTTCGTAATTGTTTAGATATTTTATTTGAAATTATTTTTAATTAAAACTCTTTTTATATGCGAGACACTGAAATCAAGTCTTTTGAAGATGGCCCACAATTAAAAGTTTCGCTACGCAATTTTTCATAACGTTTTATATTAAAACAAGTGTTTATATAAAGATTACATTTTTAAAAAATAAAAAGCGGTTTTAGATGTTTGGAGAGGAAAGGAAGATGGAAGATAGTGATCTTGCATTATTTAAAGAGTCATACAAAGATTATTCCGTGTCTGAATATTCAGCCCATAATCATTATGATGTTAAAATAATCGATTGTAAAAGAAAAACCATTTTTTTCCCTATTTTATTTAAACATTCATTTTATATCTGTAGTCTATATTACAATTAATAAAAGTTTTCTCTTTATTAGTGCCCGAGAAATAGTGCCGAATGGTTAGTGTCCGAGTTCAATAATCTCAATTCAGGATCTTTTTTTCAGAAAAGATAAAACAACATTGAAATAAGGAGATTCATTTGAAAGAAGTAGTTGCTTAATAAGATAAATTTTAAATATTATTAACTCTCATTATTTGCCCTTAGAAGCGAATTTATTCATCTTTTCCTCTGTGTAGTAATAGATGTGATATATTTGTTTTTTTTTCAAAGTAAATAAATAATTTATTATGATAGCAATGCTCGTCACTTAAGTAAAAGTTATATTTTTTTAATAATATCTTAAAGTAAGGAATAAAAAAGCATGCGAAAGAAGAAGAAAAAGAGAAAAATAAAATATTTGACTTAATTTACTTTATGACAATATTGCAGCATAAAGAATTTCTGAAAGATTTTTTATTATTATTATTAAAACAAAAGGTAAAATTTAGTATCATAGCAGCAAAGTTGTAAATGACCCCAACGCTTTTTCCAATAAAAGTCTTTTACAATTAACACTTCCTAAAATCTCCAATGTGAAAAAATGGCGCCCCCCCCCCCCCCCCTCCAGAAGAAAAAAAAACATTCCTCACTTTCTGATTCCACGAACTGAAAACTTTTACCTCCCATAAAGCACTTCCTTTTTTGCTAGACGAGTGTCCAAAATTTGTTGCGATAAAAGAGCTAAACACCGTGTAATCACTAAAGGTCAACTACCAATCTTCTGCTAAGTGATATTGAAAGATCTTCCCCATCCCCTTCTTTCTCATTCTTTTACGGACATAACCACAAGCATCTGTCTTCTTATCTCTGGGAGGTTCACGCATGAAATTAGCAAGTTCCGCACCACGAGCGGAAATAGCCAGGTCCATACAGTTAATGAACGGAAATACAGTTGGTACACAGATGTTCGTAAACGAACGACTTATTCAGAAAATGTTGACCCGATTCCGTTCGTTCGCTTAGACGACCCGACGTTCGCGAACGAACTACCTCTACTAACTAGCTATAGCGGACGAACACCATTCAGATCAAACGAAGTAGTGATCGGATTGGATAAGCTTGCGCTTTATTTAGATCATAGTAAATAAAAATACTTGGCGAGAACCTCTTATTTTTTAATACCTGAATATCGGAGGAAGTATCCCATCCTTGATACTGTGCAAATGCTAAGTCATCAAAAATCAAAATGGGTGACAAGTTAAATAATACTTAGGTTTGGTTGACTGTTTGGATTACCTTGTTGGAAACAAACTCGGGCGTCGTATTGAAGTAGATTTCAATCCAAATATATTTTGTAAGCAAATTTATTTTTCTTTTTAATTCTTAAGAACCTCTGTTTATTGTTAATTATTTCATGCGATGTTCCATTAGTTGCTTCCATGCTGTTTTTATTGAAATTCTGATAGCTATAAAAGTGATGAGCCAAAATATTTAATGTATCATCTGAGATTTAAGAAAATATTAAATCTAATATGGTATTGTATTATTACAAAGGGTAAAAGTGAATTTTAGCGTGCCCCTTGCAGCGCCAACAATGCCAAGTCGCCAATAAAGATGGCAGAGGAAATAAACAAATACTTCCGCGGAACAGTTACGGTTACATTTCCCGCCATATAATTTGGACTTTTTACTGATAAGTATTTCTTTTTTCCAGACTGCCCAGTGCCTTCTTAAAAAAAAAAAAAAAACATCCTATGGTTTTGTTAGCAGCGGGAGCGAGAACCTAGTATCTTCGCTAGCACATTGAACATAAGGACTGTGGATAGCAGGAACAGTACATAACCAAAAGGAAAGAAAGAAGCAATCGGAACATTCTCCATACAAAATTTCAAACAAACATCCTTTTTCCAACTTCATCAATTCGTAAAAAAATATATTCCACTTGTGGTGAATAACTTATAAGCCAGTTAACAACTAGGGTGCACGTGTTTTTGTATCCTGGTTATGTTACTGGACTGCGAACCACAAGGTGCCAGGTTCTATCCTCGTGCATCTCACAACTCCCCTAAACACTCACCCTTCATCCATTCTGCCGGTTCGATTTCAAACTATTCTTAATACAAAATTTCAAACAAGCATCCTTTCCTAACTTGCTCTACTCGTAATATATATATATATTCTGCAGGTTCGAAATACTGTCTTACATCCCATTTACCCGACATCCACTCTTGCACAATTGCCGACATAATAAATTATGAAGGGAATCAACCGTTTGAACACCAAAAGAATCACGAGAACTGAGAAGAATTCCATTGCAGCTGTCTTTTAAAGTGAGAATGCAGACGATTTTTTAAAGCGCATACTGACAATTAAAAATTGCAAAAGAATAAGTATTTTCGGTTTTATTTCATATTAAAAAAAGAAAGAAGGAAATAACTTTTAATTATAAGCTTAACTTTCTTTATTTAATAAACTTTTAATTATAACAAAGAACAAAATTAAAATCTTTAATCGATATTTTTTTAATCTAATATTTTTCATGATATAGTTGTAGTTTATGTACAATTCAACCATGCAAAAAGAAGTAAACAAAACAGCATTAGGGTTGCTAGGAGAAAGTTCCGATGGGTTGCCGTATTGGCGACAAACTTGGGGGCACACTATTCTTCACTTTATCCTTACAAAGATTTCAACACCAAATTATTTATTTATTTATTTTAAATTGTGATTACTTTAAAATAACAATAATCTTCTAAGTATTTTTATTTGCAAATTTTGTAGTTCGTTGTATTGTAAGCAGAAATGCTGATCCATAAACATATATTTTGGCAATCACTTTTGTTTGTTTAATACACAAATGTGTATTTAGAAATTCTCATTCAATGTTTTAAAAGCATTAATTTTCTAAAGGTTAAGTATGAAACTAAATGAGATGTATTTTTTTCAATGTACAAAGAATAAAAATTGATAAAATGTTTGAAATTGATTTCTAGAACATATGTTAAATGTAAGTTTACTAAATTTTTAAATTGTTTGTAAAAATAATAGCTTAATTCCTATTTTTATCTTGATAGACCCATTTTTGCCAAATGGATTCAGATGCACAGATTACACTTGCAGATAGAGCTGCTGTTGTTGTAGCAGCAGCAGTTTGGTATCATAAAAATGCTATGGAAAGGATAAAAAAATCTACTTCATGCAAGAGAAGTTTTGAGCAGCGTTATTGGATGAAGACAAAGATCATAATAAATAAAAATATACATTCTCTACCTTTACCTACTTCCTGTAAACAACAAGTTGAAAGTTTCATTGTGTTTGTTGGTGAAGGTATTGAACAATGGATTCAAGATCATTATTTTCTGACCATCAATAGTTCAGTATTATCTAGTCTACTTTGTTGGAATCCAAAAGGCGTTATTGATTGCATTGCTACTGCTAAAAATATTATCTCTCGTGAAAAAAACTTGATCAGTTGTTTCAGAATAGCATGTATGTACTGTCTTGAAAATTATATATTTCAGTTGTGGGACTTGTTAGAACAACAAAATCTTCCATATGATACTGATGTTATGGAATGTTTTGAAATAAAATTTTGGATATCATATATAAAAGATAGCATGGATGATTTAATGGATGAAATCCAGTATACTGGTAACAGAGATACTTTGTTCTTTGCTTTTAATATGTCTGTGAAAAATAACAATGCAATTTGGACTGAACACTTTTTGAAGAAAATGAAAGAAGATCAGATGTGCGCAGTGGCTTACAGCAAACTGAAATCTATTCTTGAAATGCCATGTTCATTTCAAGAAAACATCAAGCATAAAATGATTCCATTACTTTCTCGCTATGTAAGTAGTGAAATGTTCAATGGCTTAATTCTTAGTCATTCTAGAACTATTTTGTATTATTATTTACAATTTTCTACAATAGGTGATTTTCTTAAAATTGCTTATAAAACCAGGGATGTGCTTATGTATGAAGATTTCTACTTAATTATAGAAAAAATGGCCCATGTTTTACAAGAGTATGGTGGAAATCAAATCTTTGAAAATGCTTTTGAACTCTTCTGGAAAAATAGCCCTGATCATTGTAAAATGTACATTATTGAAAAATGTATAAATTCGGGTTTTTTAATTAAGTTAGGAGTACTGGAACACAGTAGTCCAATTATCAAAGCAATTATTCAAATTGCAACAACTTCTCAAAGAAAAGAAATGATATTTTCATACGGTGGAATTATTTTTTTCGATACTTTAATGCAAAAGAATAGATGGGGGTGTTTTTCTATGTCAATTCAAGAATTAGTTGGTTCACATAATAAAGAAAATTGGATAAATAAACTGATACGCACATACCGTCGCATGTTATACAACTTTTCTTTTCCTTCATATACGTCTACAGATTATAAAAAATTTATCCATGCTTTTGAAATACAAAAACATAAAAAAGGGAATCTGAAGAAATAAATTTTAGTGCACACATTGATTTTGAATTTTAAATTAAAAAGTAAATTTCTATTTGTTAAGATTTAAAGTTTTGACTAATGTGGGGATAATATTAAAAAAGAACGAATTTTAAATTTTGGTTTGAAATGATAAAAGATTTAACTGGTTAAGATTTTTTTTTTATTTATTAAAAAAATAGTAGTTTGATTGAATGAAAAATGTTTCAAAATATTATGACAGCTTAAAAATGCATTAAGTGAAATCAGATGATGTAGTGCTGAAACCATAATATTTTGAGGATAAAAAAATAGTATTTTACACATTAAGTAAAGATTTATTTCACATCTACAATATGTTATTGCTTATATTATCATGAGTTTTAAAGTTAGAGCCACTTTGTGCATTAACTTTAAAAATTATCATGCATTGCAAAAAAAGAAAGCAATTTTGCAATTTAATTTATATTTTTCACTACAGTTATCAATTATTTGATTGCATATTTAGAAAGAGGGTAAAATAAAAAATAAAAAAAGTGAAGAATATTTTTAAAATATTAGAAATAGAGAACACTTTTGTATATATAATTATGAAACTTGATATGTAAGTAAAAAATGATATAATTATTAAAATTTAATTAATTTTTATTCATGCAAACAATGTCACTCATATATTTTATTTTACAGTATAATGCAATTTGGAAGTATTTTGTGGTAAAAATTGAAATAAATATATAATATTGTAATTTAAGTCATGGTTATTTGAACAAATATGAGCTATTTTAATGATTAATCATTTTTAATATTTCTACATGTTATAAAAATAATTAGCAGAGATATATGACCATATTTCTATGAAATCAGGCACCTTTTGTACAATCCAAGTAATTAATTAAAAAATTATATATATCTAGTATTTAAATTATTAAATTTCAAATATTAATGCTACATTCAGAAAACTCATCAATCAGTATTTCAATCAAGCTTTAGAACTGCATTGTATACAAGCAATCAGTTTATTAATAACACCGTTCAATGAGCTTATACTTTTTTTTTTCCTTTGCAAAATGCAAATACTTGTACTATACTTACTTACTAAATACTTATTAAACAAATACTTGTAAAAGATGATGACTGTGGGTCTGCACAGCTTTGACTCCCAGGATCCTTAAGGATGTTTTTCACCACTGGGTTTTTCTGGCTTATTTTATCAGTCCCATTAGGAGAGTTGGCTAACTGATTGTATGTATGGAGGAAAGCCATTCTTTATACTGTACAAAATCTCATTCTTGTCCGGGTAAACAATTATTGTTACAATAGGCAAAATGTCTGATAATTTATTTTAACCATATATATGTGAAAATTTAACATTATAATGTCCAAAGACTTGAATATATATATTTATCAAAACATAAAAATTTAATTGCTCATCATTTTTTTAAACAATTTTTTAGCAAAATGAAACTTATTTAAAATAAAAACTATATAACTCTAGATCTAATAACCATATATTTTAAAATTACTTATTATATTATGCATCTTTCATAATATTATTTGTAAAGAATATAATAATGTGTTAATTTGATGTTTCAAATTGAAATAATTTCTAAAGAATGTTTATCTGTATTACACTTATGATATGTAGCAATTAAACATAATATTGGAAGTAAATACTTAAAAGAAAGCAAAAAATATATACTTTATTGCACTACAAAATACATTTATATATTGGGATTATTTCATGCTATCTAATATTACTGTTAAATACTAATTTCATACAGAATGATTGTAAATTTAAAAGGGTTTTCTAAAAATAAAGTCTGCTATTCTGAAGAAGAGAGAGTTTTCTTGACAATAGTAAAGTGATATGATTGCAAATGAAATAATTTTATTTAGCATGATTAAGATTTTAATTGAATTAGACTCTTCAGTTAAAATCTTAAAACCACAATGTTAAGAATTCAATATTGATTACATAGAAATGAGAACATCAAATTTAATATTTTCTATATTAAGAAAAAATTCTACTTTAAATTCTTAATACTTTTAGGCAGCATTGAAAATTAGATCACATCGACAAAATGATATTAAATAGATTCTTTGTGAAAAAGTTCTACAATCTCAGATAAATAAAACTGAAAATTCATTAATTCTAAGAAGCAATTTTATTCAATATTGATCTAAAGCGAAGTGCTAGTTTATTCTGTATTAAATGTAAGTTTGTCCAGAATAAATAAAAAATAATTATCATGGATAACTATAAAGACTAATGAGGAAATTATGCATGATAATTAAAATTAAAACCATGTTATTAAAATCAAGCTTCTTAGGTAAAAGCTCTCTTTATCTCAGAAAAGAATAAATAAAATGTATATTCATGAAAATACAATAAAATTTTGTTTAAATGTGTTTATAAATGCATAATAATTTAGCAATTTGTTGTGAAGTATATACATTTTATAGCTCCAAATTACTACATAAAATGCAAACATAACAGCTAGTTGAATATAGACCAATACATTACATGGAGACCAATTCTTAACTCAATTCCCTGTGAAACTTCAGAAAATATTCACAGTCGTTGATGACTTTCATGTCACATGAATTGACACCACTGAACTTTAAAAAGATGAAATAATAAAATTCTAATTGTAGAGCTATAGTGTTTAAGTTTTATAAAACATATTTTTTATTTGCAATATTTTATTGCATGGTGGTATCCAAAATTGGATTGGATACCATTATGTAGAATTTTATATAATATTTCATTATGACAATGAGTTGCTATTTTTGAAATTCTGTTTATTTCTTGTCAGAATAGTTTTTATATATTTTAGTATTTAAAATATTTACTGTGTTTGTTTTTGACTGCAGAGAAACTTTCTTATCTCGTACAATATAAAAGTGTGATATTATTTATTCAACATTTTGATGTAAGCTTCTCTTACTTTTTTTTATTATTATTTCAGCCAGTGTTATATAATTTGCCTTATTTTGAGTATAAAGCATTTTTTAGCTGTAAAGCTACTACTTCACACTATTGTAACATCAGATATTAAAATTATAACAAATATTTTAGCTTCTGTCCAAACTATTCAGTTTTTACTAATTTTTGCTATTTTCTCATATTTTATGTGAACCATAGTCCTATTTTAAAAATAATAATATGTATTGTCATGCAAGTTGAGTCTATATATAAAGGTTTGAAAGCACATTTGTAGGGATATGGTGAAAGCACTGATGAATTTGAAAATTTTATGGAACGTTTTATTTTTATGTTTTATGTGTGTTGTGAAATGTTACTTAGAAAACTTTTTTCTTTTTTGCTATTTCTATCTATACATTTTGTGTACTCCAAATGCATTCTTGGATTTTGTTACAATAAAAAGTAGAAAGACAAAGAAATAAATGTACATAGCCTTTTTACCTCTTCTTTTTTTAAAAAGCTGTTTTTTTATTCTTGTTTCCATAAATATGAAGTATTAATAAATGTAATATTATATATACAAATATATGCAAACTGTTAAATTGGAAAAATAAGAACATTTTAATGGTTAAATTTTCATAAAATGTTGATTTATAAATGTAATGTTGATTTTTGAATAGAAATTGCATCCTCATCAAAATTAAGTTTTCATATCAGAGTCATCTTTTTCTGCTCAGTATGTTTAATTGTATACAAAGATGGAAAAATGGAATTTCTTGAAGATAGTATAGTGTTATTTAAAAATGTTATCTGAATTTTTAAATGACTCTTGTAGTCAACCAGGGCTTAGTTGTTAGAAATATGAGGATAAGAACCCCTCACAATGCAAATAAACAAGCAAGAGGGGGGATGCTATTCTTATTTTGTTTATGCTTTCAGCTGTATTGGATTATTTTTAAGTGGATTTGGAATTGGGATGTGAGGATGATGGGGACAAAATTCATGCAATTTAGAGATGTCGCATCTGTGATCTGGAGAATGTGTTTAAGATGTGTTCGGGCGGAAGGGGTGGAGTATTATTTAACGTTTGCATTGGGGTAGAAAGGGTAATGCAAAATCTTGACTCAACAGTTGTGTTTTATCTGGATATATATAGAAATATTCAATTGTATTAAACATAACCTCAGACTTTATTCGTTAGATTTGTAACTTATGCTAATGGAAAACGCCCAGGAAAAAGTGGCATTCTTGTTTTGAATCAACATAGCATCATAATAAGAAATATTACTCACTTATCCTGTAAAAATATTTCGTGAAGAAAACGGTGAAAACAAACTATTCATCTTTTTTTTTAGTTGATTTTGCTATTTCTATCTTGCATTGAAAAAAACTCATTCATTCTAACTATTCTATACCATATTAAAAAGAGAGAAATCATTAAAACCCCATAATTAAGAGAGAAATCATTAACGTAGACTGTTGAATATCACAAGTAAATTATAAAATTAAATGCCAACACAAAGATAGTAGTATTTATAGAATTCTATTCTATATATTCTATTTATAGAATTCTATTCTATATATTCTATTTATAGAATTCTATTCTATATATTCTATTTATAGAATTCTATTTATTTTTAATGTTTTGATAAGAATTTTAGTAGATTTTTTTTTCTGCGTTAAATGACAGAATATATTTTAAAATAGAATTTGGGAACTGCATTGTTGCTGGAATGTGCTTCATGTTTGTAGAAAAGTCCAATAATCTCTCAGAATTAAAATCTGTCGGAGAGAAATAAGATTATAACAAGAAACAGTATTTCAGGTTCAAAAAACGAAGATTATCTTTCTCATTTTACTTCGTTTGTGTATATGTTTAGGAATAAAACGGTTTTTAAACGCATCCGTTCCATCAAAGTAACCATTGTTTTTTATATAGTTGTCAGTCACCGCTTCATGTAATGACTTTGAAAGTAACTGAATAAGATAAAATCAACTCTTTATTTCTCACTTCAAGAGAAAAGAAAACATTACTTATTTCAAGATTATCTGTCATTTCTTTTAAAAAATAATCATTAAAAAATTCCTTAATTGTTGCATAGTGACCATACCATTTTTCCTTAACATTTCACTCATAAGCTTATTATCTTCCTACGTTTTTTAACGTTGTGTCATGCGAAATTAAAAATTAATTTTAAATTAAAAATTGTGTGACTCATTCTCTGAGGTTTCCTCTTCCCTCCTCCACACAGAGTCATCAATATTTATTGCCTGGTCTTGTACACAAAAAATTTACGCTTTTCTAAAATTTTGCAAAGAAGCTGTGAATTTTTCAATCACAGTTGAAAATGTCACAAGAAATGTTGATGATTCTGACGGTGACGAGTGTTTGGGGGAAAGGGGGGGGGCTCCAACAAAGGAATGACGCATTTTTTAATTTGAAACTGAAGCGTCACGTAAGAAATTAAGAAAAAATAATGAGTACGAATGATGACAGTTCAAATCTTTCAACCGAATAGCTAGCTTTCATCTCCGCTGAGTTAGTACAATGCACGCAGGGTGAAACTCATCCAGACTATTCTAGTCCAGATAAAAGAATGTGAATTCCATTCCGTAGGGAAAAATAAGTCCCCAAAATGTTTCCTTCCTAGTGTAGCAAGAAATTCTATTAACACCCATCCTTCACAGCGGTTGAAAGTAAAGAATCGATCGATTCCCTGCTTCAAATGTGTCACATGAACCGATCCTACTTCACACATACAACGGTTCAGGACCCAAGGATCTTGACAATAAGAAGTGAATGATAACATGAACTGTGATTACGCTAAGCAGCATCCATTGTACTTAAATGTCTTCATTTTTGTAAATACTGATCATTGTCACGGTTTCATTATCATGTATTGTCGACGTGTACGATTTCCGATAGGAGGTGGATGATATCCGAAAGGGAGATACGGTGGTCGTCAAGAGGTAAGGATCTGTCCTTTCGTTAAGTAAATCGAAAGGTTCATTCACTTTAGTAATATTTTAAGAAAATAATAATGACCAAAAAACATTTTGTAGAATCATTTCAAAGCGGAGTCTCAAATGAATTGTTTTCATTTTTATTCGATGTTTTAAATTAAAATGTGAAGATACATTTGTAAGTTTTTATGGAATCCAGAATTTATTTCTCCTTCAGAATGTTTTTTCTTATTGAAATATGTTGCAAATGATAACTAAATTTTAAAAAAATATTCTTATATCGATTTTATTTAACTTCTTTTTGCAGTATGGGATTAATATATTGAAATATTTATAAATAAATTGTCTGTGAATAAATATAGGCAGTGTGTATATGTTACGGCCAAAGCCCGAAGTTCGCGAATTGGCTGGCCAAGAGGTTTCGCCAAAGTCCGAAATACTTGCAATTAATATTGTATATTTTACTTTGGCTGGCCATTTCGCGAAGTGGCCGGGAATCCTTGGCCAAGGCCCGATGTGATAATCTATACTTATGAATAAAGCTCAATGTGTGTGTGTGTGTGTACTGGCGCTCTACAGTCCAAACCGTTTGACATATAGTTATCAAATTGGAGGTCGGGAATGTGCACCGTGGAACGATTATTTAAAATTTTAAATAATTAAAAATTAAGCGTAATTTCGGCGTTTTGTCGCTATAACCAGAAAATATTACAGCACAAAATCAATTTTTGCATCAAATTAAAGCTCAAAAAATTATCTTTTTAATGATACCAATGTTTTAATTTATAAATTATGCTTAGATTTTTAACGAATTTGTAAAGAGATGTTTTAACCATATTTTTCAATAATATATTTCGCTAAAAATAAAAATAAAATTTTATCTGCACGAGCACGTCAAATTAAAAAAAAAAAAAAAGCTTTTATCAACGTGTTGCCATACATTAACAGAAGCTCAACTTAAAAAATAAATCAACTATTATTGCAAATTTAATAAATAAAATTGTAATTTTCGGCAGGTGTCTGCATTAAATGAAAAAAAAAAAAAAGGAAATAAGATATTTTCTGAAAAGTAAAAGGAGGAAAAGTTTTCTATGAGCTTTGACAATACCTATATTATTAATTCAATAAAACAATTTAATTTGAGAAAAACATAGTTTAATATACTTATAATCATTCTAATCAGCGACCATCAGCTAATTTGGAGCATACATTTCCTAACAAAATGGTCTGACGGAACTAAATAATTGTATTTAATATAACTTTAGTCAATAAATGCTCCGATGAAGCAGGAATTTTAAATTTTTACATAGGTTCTCTGCCCTTTGAATCATATTTTACAAAATATTCTTGAGACACCAATATTTTAAATAAAAATTGTTGAACTCCAATCAACTAAATCAATCACTAAAACTGACTGATTTATGAAATTTCAATATCACTCTTCTATAAAAACTGGCGATTTTAGCCTAATTCACCAACTGTCTCTATGAAGATACGCGAATCTTCAATCAGGGTTTCTCGACAGTGATTGGCTTGTGATTATTAAAATGTTGATTGTTCTAAAACTGATGCATAAAAACTACATAAATCGGCCAGATTCATCGCCAAAGTTTTTATTCATTTAAACGACGACGTTTATTTATTTATTTAAAAGTTGAAGTGTCAAGAGTATTTCGCAGAATATGATTCCTTGGGACCAAAGGAATGTGTAAAATTTAAAATTCGTAATTTTTTCATAAGTTCATTTATTGACTGAAATAAAATAAAATATTTTTATTTGCATCATCCTTTTGAAAGTAAAAAATTAATTTGCAGTTAACATTTCCACTTTAATTTAAAGTAGAAATGTTATGGATACTGACAGAACATTATAGAAAGTAGTACAATAAACAGAACTGTTTAAAGCCTACATAAAAGTATGACTGAATCATATAACCACCAAAATATGAAGCTCAAAAATATTTTGCTGAAAAAGCTACTAAAATAAAAAGTTACATTAATCGAAAATTTTAGCGATCATTAATATTGGCGAACCGGCTGGTCGACAAAAGCGATTTGTGGTAAATAAATGTAATGACATTTATGTATAAGATATAAATAGGGACATAAGGAATTCGACAGATGGCGCCAACAAAGAAATGTCTTTAAATTATAATAATAACAAAACTATTTTTTCTTCATATTTGTTTTAATTGGCCCTTATATTTGCTATTTGCCTTTGCAAAAAATTTCATATTTTTTGAAGCTATATATCGGGAGACAATGTGATCTGGGATCTTTAACATTAGGTCCATGAAGCAGAAAAATCACCCTTAAAGGTAATTGAAAACTGAATACTCAATTTGCCTTTGTATTCATACACGATACGCAACGCCTTTGCTCAAGATATAATTCGTTTATTTTGAAGGGCACAAATCTAATCTTCACGCTATGACGTTGTTACAGCATATACATTCACTGAATAATTTCTATTATTGCTTTAATATGAGAACAGAACAACACGAGATCATATTTTTATATATTACAAGCTTATTTTTAACTCAGAGATGTCACTTATATTTGAACTCGTTTCTGAAACAATTGTACTAAAAAAAAATACAGTGCACAGAAGTACTAATTTTTAAATACTTTATTTTAAACAGTGTGTAAAACAATCTGCTCTTGTTTCCTTTCTTCCTACTTTGGCCGATCGCCCCAAGCCACTTCGCCAATTGGCCGGCCAAAGCCCGAAATCAAGAAAATATCGGACATTGGCCGGTAAGTTTACAGCAACGTTGGCCAGTTCGGGCCGATTTCGGGCTTTGGTCGTAACATATATAAAAAATATGCAGGAACAACTGCTGCAGTATTCATTTTATGTTAAACTCATATATTTCAACAGATATGACTGGAAGAGGACAAAAAAGAATGCTAATATTCCATGCACCATTTACCTTCGCTGCGTCATTGGTATCTCATGTGACTAAGAATAGGATGAAATGCACACAAAAATGCTGGGTAACTCTCACTAATGACATTTTGAAATGAATAGAAAATTCCAGGACATCTGGTTGGTAAAAATGGAATCCACCATGATTCGAACAAAATGGCGACCCATTTCAAGTTTTCCATCACCCAAAAATGACATAAGTTTAGGAATTTTTCTTAGATTAATGTTTTTATTATGGATGATTTATAAAAAGATTCATAAACCTAGCTAAGCTGGCCCACAAGCTAACAAAAAAGGAACGCGCCATTTCCGTGGCAGGATAAGTAAATCTCGTTTGATCATCTCAAATCGCTTCTTGGATCGTGTGTTTGAATTTTTCCTACCGGGTTTCGGGACATGCAGATGCGAATGAGTATTCATCGGAAATTCCAAATGCAACAGGGAATAATAATGAGACTCTTTTCGAGGAATCGGGAGACTCATAGCTTATGCATCAAAGTATGACCACGTGATCACCTTTCTAACGCTAGAAAACAACTTCTTGAAAATGATAATGGCTGCACCCGACTATACATTGGTGCTTCTTTACCACAAGCTTAGTCGCTTGTGTGCAGCGTGAATCTATTTTTAATAAAGTGTTACTAACTCGTTCTCTGACAATTTTGCGGGTGTCACTGGACAGAATAATATATAACGAAAATTTAAACTTCTTCACAGTAACTCATATTTGTGTTTTTGCTTTTAGGTGTATAAAATGTCCATAAATCTATTTGAAACATTATTATCCAAGTTCAGATATAATAAGAACAAGTGACACTGTACTGTACAAGAGTATAAGAAAAGCTGGCAGTAACTTTGAAGATGAGTACTACAGTACTTACATGAGTAAAAACAATGCAGGTTGTCATAAAAGTGTGATTATCAGTTAATATTAAAGATTAAAAAGGGGCAATGTTATATCCTCAAACAATTGTTGATTGCACAATTGACCTCATAATGTCGACAGCAGGGCACTATTATATAATAGTTGATAAAAAGTATACTCGTACGAATTACTGTACATTTGGATAAATTTGTCGTTTATTTTTTCTTTTTTTATGTATATCGACTGTTACATTAGAAACATTTCATCTGGATTTTTGCTTTTCTTTTATGATCTGTTGCTTTAAATTTGTCATCAGAATATAAAAAATTTCTTTTTCAAAATGTTTTTTGCTTTGTGAGAAGGAGAGGCATGCGTGAGCTGTGGCACAGCAACAATGTTAAGTTCTTCGGTTTTTAGTATTGGTGATCCATCAGCATTCATAATTTCATCGGCTGTTTTCCTCACAGAAATATACCAAGAGCCTTCAAGGAATTAAAATACATAATTGGGTATTGCAATCATTCTGTTCTAAATGAGGACTGAACTCGCACGAATTCATCCTGTTAATCCTCTATGAAGCTTCATGCAGCGTGGCCAAAACTGGCTCTTGGGTCATAAAGCTGGAACTCAAATTAGGATGCAGCGAGGAGTATTTTGTTTACTAAGTAAAAGTTGGAGCACAAGCTGAATGCACTGCTACTCAATTATTCAAAAAGTTGCGTACTTAAAAGAAAAATAACAGTCTCTGTTTCAACATCCTTTTATACTTCACGGTTTTTGAAATTTTTATGTATTATATCATAAGGACATTCTGAATGACTGGAATAGATTCACTATCCTAGTATTACTCTATAGTATAATTATAATAAATAAAAATCAAGGGCCAGAACACATGCATCACCAAAGATGAGTTTCTCGGACAGGACACATACGTCGTTACATACTCGTACGACACGTGTAAGGTAATCAAAACCTTATAATTCCGGCTCCCAATAAGCAAACTTCCCTATATTCGACCAAACAGTTATGCAGCAATTCCGATTTCTGCCCGTTAATTTAATAAAATTTTATGAAAATAATTCTTGAAGCAATTATTTCATTACTAAAATCATTTTTTATTTCAGTAAGAAGCCTTGCCTCAAAACGAAGAGCAGAGATTCGGCGAGGATCTAATTTTAATGTCTAGTTTTAATTCTAAGGCTTGGACAATAATGGGAAATTAGAGAGGAGGTGCGATCTGTAAACACACACATAGCACACCTTACTCCAAAGGATTACCAGCGGGCGTACATCACGGGATGCTCCTTCGGAGGTCAATGAAGTATGCTCACCGTAGAAGAAGCGAGTGATGTCCGCCAATAAGAATGCATAACCAGAGCCAGAAGATTTCCTTCGCGAGAATCAGACAATTTCTCTCAGAACGCCGTATCGGTAGGTTTTAGGGATTAAGGTCCTAGAGAGGAGGTTCAGTAGCATATTGAGGGACCATTTTTCCAGGATGGCAAGATGGTTTGACTAGAATGTTCTTAAAATTTTAAGGAGAATGAAATTTTTCTGCCCTGATTTTAGTTATTTCAATTTCATTTTGTGGGTTTTTAAAAATGATATTAGTCAAAAGTTAATTTCTGGGTCAACAAGTGGGGTTATTTCGTTTTCATTGCAAATATAACTGTTTATATATGGAATAATCTTATTTTCATTTCATAATTTTCTTTAAAAAAAAGGGGGGGAGCTTACCTTGAAGTAAATTATTTAAATATGAAATCAATTTCATGCTGTTGTGAATAAGTGACTACATTAAAATTCGTTCATCGGACCTGAGGTAAGCATTGTATTGAAGTAGCCATTTACAGTTTCAGAATATATTGGGGAAAGAAAATAAACAATGTAACGTATTTCTCATTTAAAAAAAAACTATTGTAAATGCACGTGGGAAGAAATAAGTTCAAGGTTTGTGTGGAGTATTTTCAGAAATTTTCCCCTTTACTGGTGTTGCAGAACCAGCGCAAGAACTTAAATCTTGATCTGGCAACAACTCTTCCCCGCCAGTGCACTTTTGTTTTACCGCTCGAAAAAGATGTGTCTCCTGTAGCTGTGTGCGTGTGTGCTTTTGTGATGTTCTGTTAATGTTGTACCACTGGTTTAGATGTCTTCTTCAATAGTTGCTTTACGTATAATAAATGAAAAAAGAAGACAGATCAGGTCCCTTTTATTTGATTACCCACGAACATTTTGGCGCCCAACGTGGGGCCTGATCTAATGGAAACGCAGCTATGAAGATCGAAAGGAATCAGGAACCAGAAAGGTGAGCGAATATTTTCCTTTATTTAAGAGAAACTCGGACATTTAAAATAATTTAATTTCATCGATTTGAATGTCCGAAGTTAAAAGGAATGAATGTAACAATAGAGTGAAATTTGATTTTTATATTTGAAGTTGAATTTTCGTTACATATTGATACTATCTATTCACTTTAAAGATAATTGGTTACTGATAGAATACTATTGAAATATTGATTGATAATGTATGAATAAATCTAAAATTGATATTGAAATTTGATGTATTAGAAATACAATTTTGATTTTGGAGTTTTTGAATATTAAACATAAAGAACGATAGATGAACTTTCTAAATTGAGAAAAACCAGAGGTTTGCATAGATCTTCATTTACAAAGTACATTAACAAGATTAATAATGATTTGGGAGAGAAAATAGATTCTCTTACCACCAAAGATTTGCAAGAAGCCTTCAATTATTTGAATATATTGTCTCCACAGTTAAAAGACTATGATAAACTTATACAAAATCTAATCAAAGATTATAGGGAATTCGAAACCGAAATTGAGTCGGCATTCGAATACAGCGAAAAAAATTATCGTTTGTTTGTCCAAGTTGTCAGCGCAATTAAAATGTTTACAAGACAAACCAGAGCACCAATCAATAACATCAAATGTTTCTTTGTTAGGCGCTACAGAAACTCCTAATTTAGATGCAGTAAACAACACTCGGGAAAGTTCAGCCATCGTACCTGTAAACGAATATAATTTTAAGACCATAAAACTGCCTAAACTTACAATTGAAAAATATTATGGAGACCCCTGTTGCTGATTAGAATTCTGGAATCAATTTCAAAATTCTATTGATAATAACAAATCTCTGTCAAAAATAGATAAATTCTCATATTTAAAGTCACTATTAGGGAGTGCGGCCACGATTGCCATTAATGTCTTTGCGCTCTCAGACGAGAATTATGAGCAGGCTTTAAAATTGTTGAAACAAAGATTTGGCAGAGAAGAACTGGTTATTAACGCACTCATGTCAAAATTACTAAATCTTGTACCAGTAACTGATTCAAATAATATTTATGGTCTTAGGAAGTTGTATGATACCGTAGAGATAAACTTAAGAAGTTTAGAATCATTAAAAGTTACTTCAGAGATGTATGGGCATTTACTCTATCCCATTTTAATTAAATTGATTCCCGAAGATCTTGTCCTTGAATTTAATAGAAAAAGAGTTGATAGTTCGGTGAGGTTCGAATTTAATGTAACTGAGTTACTAAATTTTTTAAGAATTGAAATTGAATGTAGAGAATCCTCCGCGTTTATGCATACCGCAAAAGGCGATAAACGCAAAGAAAATTCCCTCCCGAAAGTGAAACAGAATTCTTTCAACAACTTCAGTCGAAACACAGCTAACTCGCATGATAAATTGCGAAGTCCAAGGTCAAGCTCAAAACCGCAAGATCTTCAATGCTTTTCCGCGTCAGCATTAAACCAAAATTGTTTATATTGTAAAGGCGAGCATCGATCGGAGTTATGTTCTCAAACCGACTTAGAAACGAAACTCGGTGTTTTAAAACAAGATGGCAGATGTTTTTTATGCTTGAAGCCAAAACATCGAGTTAATGAATGCCGCCAGAGAAGATATTTGACATGCGAGATATGCGGGAAGAAGCATAATAAATCTATTTGCTCTCAAGCAGAATCTAATACGCCCGATTTAAATAAAGATAATAAGAGCGTAATTACTGCAATTTCACACTATGATAAAAACTTTTCTCGCGGTAATATATTTCTAAAACATGTGCAGCCCTCGTGCGCAATGATAAAACAAACGAATTTGAAACAGTACGACTAATGTTAGATAATGGAAGTATGAGAACATTTATAACACGTGAAGTTTCAGAAAAATTAAAGTTAAAAGTAATAAGAAAAGAATCTTTATTGGTATACGCGTTTGGTGCTAAACAAGCAAAGGAACATTCTTACGATATAGTGAGAGTAGAATTAAAAAACCGTGAGGATCCCTCTTCACGTATTGAAGTAGACGCTTTGGTTACAGAAAACATTTTCAGCCACTACTCTTCCTGTACCTAACAACAATATTACTAAAACGTACAATAAATAGAAGCATTTGCAGCTAGCTGATAATATTGATAATAGAGGCAAGAATATCTCAATATTAATTGGTGTAGATTATTATTATGAAATCGTTTCAGGCAGAATAAAAAGATTAAATAACAAACTGGTAGCGACTGAAACAATTTTTAGATGGTGTTTGCAAGGACACGTAAGTTTATCAAATGATTTAATGACCATGAAGATTGTAGTAGATGAAAAGGATGTTTCGAACCAACTTAAACAATTTTGGGATCTTGAGAATTTAGGAGTAGAAGGGGTTGAAGAGGATGATTTAGAAAAACGTACTGTAGATAAAGAAATTATGAAACAATTCGAAGAAAATATTGTTTATCAAAATAAAAGATATACTGTAAAGTTTCCTTGGAAAACAAATATGAAAGAATATTTAGCTAATAATTTTGAAGTGGCTAAAAGGAGGTTTTCGCACTTAAAATCAAAATTTATTAAAGATAATTCTTTATTTTTAGATTATAAAACTGTTATTGAAGATCATTTAAAAGAAGCTATCATTAAGAAAGTTATAACATGTGAAGAAGGAAAACCTTCATTTTATTTGCCTCACAGGGCGGTAATAAGGGAAGATAAAACTACTACACGTTTGAGAGTGGTATTTGACGCGAGTTCTCATGCGAAAGGACAATTGTCGTTAAATGATTGTTTACATACTGGTATCAATCTCATTCCAAACCTTTTTGAGATTTTAATAGGTTTTAGAGAACAAGCTGTTGCCATAACTGCCGACATAAAAAAGGCCTTTCTGCAAATACAGATTGCCGAAGAAGATCAGAATTATACTAGCTTCTTCTGGACGGAAGATCCGGAAAAGGAAGAGGAAATTTTCAAGATGACTCGAGTTCTCTTCGGTGTCAAATCAAGCCCCTTCATCCTTGCAGCTACAATCCAACACCATCTAAAGAGGTATGTAAAACAATTTTCTAATACCTGTCAAATTCTAGAAAAATCATTGTATGTCGACGATTTAATCTGTAGCCAAAGAGACTTTGATTCAGCTTTTAAAACAAGCCTAGAATGTTTCAACATGTTTAAAGAAGCGAGCATGGAATTAAGAAAATGGAAAACTAACTCAGTTGAGCTTCGTGATAAATGGAGAGAGGCAGGTTTCGCAATAGATGAAGAAAAACTTTCAATTAATGATAACTCTGCTTTAACTCCTTTTAAAGTGCTAGGATTAGCCTGGGATTCCGATTTAGATGTATTCCAGTTTGACACTCGAAGCTTAGAAAAATTCCTGTCTAAAAATATAAATTCCAAACGATATGTTCTTTAAGTAGCTGGACGCATTTTTGATCCAGTGGGGTTTTTAGGACCTTTTACCATCAAGATAAAATGTCTAATACAGGACATTTGGTGCTTGGGATTAGACTGGGATGACCCTTTCCCAAAAACACTGACCACTAAAATAAATGAATGGTGCGAAGAAATAACAAATTTGCATCTCATTAAAATACCTAGATATTTTTTCGCCGAAGCAAAAACCAATGAAATAGCTGAAGCTCAACTACATTGTTTTTCCGACGCCTCAAAGAGGGCATATGGAACTGTAGTGTACATTAGAGTCTTATTGAGAAACGGAGAAATCAAATCAAATTTGGTCGCTTCAAAAAGTAGAGTAGCCCCTCTAAAGACGCTTTCAATCCCAAGATTAGAACTAATGGGTGCTCTTTTAGCAGCAAGGCTAGGCTGTAAAATAGTTAACTGCATTAACTTTCCTGTTACAGGATTCTTCTGGACTACTCTTCAATTGTTTACTATTGGATGAAGCGTGACCCTGAAAGATTTAAAGTGTTCGTAAAAAACAGAATTAAAGAAATCCAAAATCTAACCAATCCCACTGAATGGAATCACACTCCTGGAACTGAAAATCCGGCCGATCTAATATCAAGAGGGTTAACGGTACATGAACTGAGAAACTCTAACTTCTGGTGGAATGGACCAAATTGGTAGTTAAAAAATGAATGTAAATGGCCTAAATTAGGTAAAACAAATAATGAGACAAATATCAAAAAAGACGCAGACAATTTAGAATTGAAAAGGACCATTCAAATAAGTTCAACAATAGTAAAAGTAAATCCATTAGACGATGGTTTGATTAAAAGATATTCTTCTTTCAGCAAATTAATTAGAGTAACTGCATGGTGTTTACGATTCTTACATAATTGTAAATCAGCTCTGCAAAACAGAAAGATCATTTAAATGTAACAGAATTACAGAATGCTACAAAATCTTGAATAAAAATTATACAAATGAGAGAGTTTGAATTTGAAATAAATTGTCTAAAAAAGAATAAAATTCTTCCTAAGAATAATCCCCTTCTGAATTTAAATGTATTCTTAGATAATGATGAGCTTTTAAGAGTAGGCGGAAGATTAAAATTTTCTGATTTTCCATATTCACAAAAATTTCCTCTACTCTTACCTAAGAAACACCATTTAACAGATATAGAATACTTTCATAAAAAAGCACTCCACTCCGGTGTTCAAATTACTCTGTATTTAATTAGACAGCAATACTGGATACCAGCTGGTCAAGCCAAAGTTAAAAGTGTAATCAAAAGGTGCTTAACCTGCTTTAGAGTAAAAAATAAAACTATTCAACAGATGATCGGCGATCTACCAAGAGATCGGGTCATTCCATCCAGACCTTTTGACAAGGTGGGAATTGATTTTGCAGGCCCAATCATAACGAAACCTAATTTGAAAAGAACTAGAGTAACAGTCAAATCTTACATCGCCGTATTTATATGTTTTAGCACTAAGGCTACTCATCTGGAAGTAGTATCTGATTTAACTACTGAAGCCTTCTTGGCATGTTTTAAACGTTTGATCGCAAGGCGATCGAGACCTTCAGTAATTTGGAGCGACAATGCAACTAATTTTAAAGGAGCATATGCCCTTCTGAACCCCCTATTTAAATTATGCAAATCCAATTCGATTCAAAGGTTCAGTGCCGAGGAAGGCATCAACTGGAATTTCATACCCCCAGCTGCACCCAACTTTGGTGGTCTCTGGGAGGCAAATATAAAATCTATGAAAAAAATCTTAGTGAAAGTCACCAAGACCAAAATTCTGAACTTTGAGGAACTTAACATATTGGTTGTCGAAATTGAAGCGACATTGAATTCAAGACCACTCAGTCCCTTGTCCTTCGATCCAACCGATCTACAACCTCTAACACCGGAACATTTTTTGGTTGGACCATCCTTACTATCTTGAACTGAACAAAATACTGCTGTAAGTTTATCTTCCAGGTGTAGTCATGTCCAGGACCTTAAATCCAAGTTTTGGGACCGCTGGAGTCGGGAGTATCTGCAACAATTACAGCAGAGGCAGAAATGGAAGAATCCACAGCCCGACCTGAAAGAAGGTGAACTAGTCATATTGAAGGACGACCACAAGCCATTAGAGTGGAAGTTGGCGCGAATAAAGAAGACAATACCTGGAGCCGATAGTTGAGGTGCAAACTTCCAAAGGAGTATTCCTGCGAGCCATGAACCATATAATTCCCATTCCAATTCAAGATGTTGGACCAATGCCCAACGGGGGGCGGGATGTTGCAGAGCCAGTGCAAGAACTTAAATCTTGATCTGGCAACAACTTTTTCTCTTCATCTGGCAACAACTCTTCCCCGCCAGAGCACTTTTGTTTTACCGCGCGAAAAAGATGCGTCTCCTGTAGCTGTGTGCGTGTATGCTTTTGTGATGTTCTGTTAATGTTGTGCCACTGCTTTAGATGTCTTCTTCAATAGTTGCTTTATGTATAATAAATGGAAAAAAGACAGATCAGGTCCCTTTTATTTGTTTACCCACGAACAACTGGATTTTCGATTGGAACGAATTTATTAAAGATATGTGATTATTACATAAATGTGGGCTTTAAAATTTATAACAAAAATATATATCATTGGAACTTTAAGAAAATTGTATATGTAGTCAAGGATTATAAATGAGAAGCTACAAGCCGAGTATTTTCAATTGAACAAAAAGTAGAAAAAATGAGATTGGAAAATCATCTTGAACAATCTTTCAACCGCACCTCCCCATTGAAGAATAGTATGGAACAGATCCAAGTTATTGCATAATTGATGGGGAAAAGGTTATTTTTTAAAGAAGTGAGAGTGGTCTACACATAGTGTAGATTCATGCTGTGTTCCTCTAGCCCCATGTATAATAGAAAATGTAGATGTGTAGTAATGCAGATGTGCACAAAATAGTTGTGTAGTAAATGAAAATCTGGTAAAACATATGAAAAAGTAATATCAGCGTAAAATATCATTAGTATACCGACTTGGTGTACAGTATAAACATAAAAGTGAGCTTACTAAAATTCTGTAAGGAATTTGACACGAGTGCTTTGCAAGTATTTCAGAAATAGAAGAAGACTAAATGAATTTCCCATAAAATGTGCTAAATTTCGAGGCAGATATCATAATTTAAAAACATAAAAATTAAATAATATTTTCGAGCATTCTGAAGTGGAATATTTTGATTTGATTAGAAGCAAACAAGAAGCCCCTCAAAAATTATAAAAAAGCCATTAGTATTAGATACTGAAAGGAACACAGATAAATGAAATGATGAAAACAAAAATTGTTTTTAAAAATGCGCTTTTGTAATTGTGCTAAAATGAAGAGGAATTTTAATCATAAAACATAGATATCCAAGTAAAAGCGAACCATGAGATATTCATTGAAATTCTCTGACCAAATTATAATTTTCACCACATTCATATTTTTTTTTCTCGTTCTATTATTCAAACATAAACCTCGTGTGTTTATGTTATGCATAAAAGTTTGATTTCAATACTTTTGTGTAAAAAAAAAAAAAAAAGTTGTGTTTCTACAGGTACTTTAGTAAACGCTTCTTTTTATAAACTTTTCATTTTCCTACTTTTTAAATAGATTTATTATGTTTCATGATTTATTCTTATAAATATTCTGGAATCTATAATCATTTTTTTACTGAAATTCAGCGTCAGAAGGCACTATACATATGGAATCAAATTGTAATTAAAACTATTTAATTACCAGAGAATTAAATTCTGTAAACATTGAATTATTGTAATTTCATCAAGAATGCAACTGATTACAATTTTCGAATACAACCAAATAGGAATGAGTAATCACTTATAAGTTTCCATCTTTAAAATCTGAAACAAGTCAAGGTGGAAATAAGAAAACTTTTTTAGGTCTTAGTTTATCGCGATCTTGCAAGCGGAAAAATATTTTCAACCTATATGTATGTAAGCATAGAAAGTTAGACACAGAAATTAAATGAAATGACATCACGCACAGACTTAGTATCTGAGAAGATAGATGCCTTTCAAAATATTACCTCAAGTGGAGCTAAACTGAAGTATTATTACTCCATATGAAATGAGCCAGGCCACAAGAGTCAAAAGTAGTGGCCTTTTGATGGCAAAAGTGCCCCATCCTGTAAGTTTTAGGTCTTCGCGATCTTCGAGTATTCTGGCGCAGGATATTTTCAAATCGTGAGGAACAAATGTTGAGAGAAATCGGCGCAAAGAATTGGCCCGCCTTTGTAGCCCATCAGCCGTGATCACAACGACTGATGTCAACCCCCCAATTATCAAAAAATCAACACCGTATGAAAGCATATTCCATCCTTTTCCGTTCTGGAAAAAAATAACAAGCACGATCATGTCCTTGAATAGACTGACTAGAAAGTGTGTGAAGGCCAGGAATATCGAAGGCGATAGTGAATCTTCCATTTCTTTGAATATCTTTAGAACCTGTTGATAGAGGTGGAATGCGCGCGACACGGGCTTCTCGTTGCCTTTTAGGCTGGCCGCAAAGATGTGGCAATATAGGCTATAAAAGAGAGCCAAAGCATAAGTGATGCTGGTGTTCACATAAATACTGGCAGACTCGTGCAGCAGAATACCAAAAACGCTTTTTATATTTTTTTCTGGCGTTGAATGGATAAGAATGCAAATAAGACTTTCCCCTTGGTACACTAAGTATCGTAGAGACAGTATAAAAGGTTGCAGACATATGACAAGTAATGCGAAAATTGCAGCCATCTTGGATTTCCTCAGAGCCTTTCGGAGATCATCGTGCTCAATTTCCTCTTGCACACCTTCCAGTTTCCCAATTAATTTCAGCATATTCTCTTTTTTGGCACGAACAAACCACCAGAGTAATAACGATGTCGTCTTCACTAAAATAGTCACAAAAATGCTCCACTGGAACTGCATGCTAATACAAATAATTTTGAAGACAATGATGCCCAAACACAAGAAGTGAAAAATGATCGAAAATGACAGCGCCCATCTTCTGATGGGTACATTCATATCTATTCCACATAATAAGAAGAGAAACAAGATCGGTCTGAAAACGTGTTTTATTTTAACTGCATCATCCCCACCTGATACTGGATTTTCATCAGGGGTAATCTGTTTGACACCTGAACCAAACGCCAGAGTTCTCATTTCTGCGATATTCTATGAAACAATCCTCCCTCTATAGTAAAAACACATTTTTTGACTTCTAAGCAACAGTAGATGAATAGAACAAAGAGGAACGATCGATTTTTGCATGAAGCTGGAGGAAACCAAAAGCCATTTGTGTTAAGTGATATCGATTTCAAAATCTATTAAGTGAGTGATGACAGGTAGAAATTTTTGCAGCAAATATTTTTATCTACATAAGCAAATATGAATGAAATAAATATATATTTCATTTATATTTTGATAAACAAGAATAATTGCACAAAGATTATTCGATCAATTGTGAAAGAAAAATTTAAAATATATCAACAGAGCAAACGTCGTTTATACTGCTTTAAAGACAAAACAACGTGTCATTTATTATTTTTAATGTCTATTTAATTAACAATTCTTTTATACAGAAAACTTCACAGATGAATTGTGATACTCTAAGAACGGTGGCTTCCCAGCTGACTTTAAAAATATATTGTAAAATAACTATAGGAAAACTGAATAATAATTTCATTTTTAAAGAAATAAGATATAAAATAATAAACTACTTCTTAAATTTATATCTTAAAATTATAGATATCTTTAAATTTATAGATAAAAAAATACTTCTTAAATTTATATCTTCTCTTATGGAAAACATAGAAAGAGTAAGTACAGTAACCGCTAAAAAAAAATTCTTCCTCGACATTTTAATGAATCTTCACATCGTTTATGAATTGTGTTTCTATGTTAATATCAGAAATACAACTAAAAAAACTCAAACTGAAAAAAAAAACTCAAAAATATAGAAAGATGTAATTTGGTAGTTACAAATGCTACCTAAATTTAATGAAATACGAAAGTCTGTGAGTTCGCGTGCTTTTAAAAAACTATTTTATATGGAAAAATATTTAAAATAATAATCTATATCTATACTTATAATAAAGCTCAATGTGTGTGTGTGTGTGTGTGTGTGTGTTGGCGCTCTACAGGCCAGACCATTCAACCTACAACTACCAAATTTGGCACGTGTATACCTTGGAGGCCGGGAATGTGCACCTGGGGGTTATTTTATCGAATTTTTAAATAGAATTTTATTTATTTAAAAATTAAGCGAAATTTTGACGTGTTTCTGCTATAACTTCCGAAAATATTACCGCACAAAAATGATTTTTACATGAAGTTAAAGATAAAAAAATTATCTTTTAAATGATACTACTGTTTTAATCTTAAATTCAAATTTCTATTTTTAATGAATTTTTAAATAAATATTTTAACTATGTTTTTCAATATTTTTTTTCGTCAAAAATAAAAATGAAGATTAAGCACGTTTCGCATTCTTGAGAAAAAAATAGCTTTTTTCAAAGTGTTGCCATCACATTGATTAAAGCTCTAACTGAAAATAAATTAAATCATTTTGGAAATGAAATCTGCAAAATTATAATTTTTCGCAAGTGTCTGTAAGAAATGAAACAAATATGAAATATTATTTTTTCTAAAAAATAAATTCAAGAAAAATTATTTTATGATCATTTACACTCTCTATACAGGGTGTTTATTTAGTCCCGGACCCATTTTGATGTTCAACAACTCATAAAATAATGAAGATGTAAACAAACTTATGGCATTTTTTCATGGAATAACTCATATATTTTCCTTCTCAGGTTTGAATATTTTTACTTTTGTAAATATCGTCTGCGCGTGTTTTTAATTTCAGATAATTTCATTTTCCAGTCTAAATATCTGTACTTTTCTAAATATCGTCTGCTTATTAATTGCATTTTTCTCTCTTTTGTTTTTGTTTGAAATGTTATGTTTACTTTTGATGTGTTTCTTCTGTGTAGTACTTTTGTATGTGATGTTTTATTCGATCGGATATTAAGGAGAATGCATACACCACAAGAGAAAGCACAGATTTTATGGTGGTCATAGAATTAATTTAAAATCAACTAAATCATTGACTTTTAAGAGTTAATTTCAAATCACTTAAACTGACTGATTTATGAAGATTTGAATATCACTATTCAATAAAAAAAGGATAATTTTAGATTTTTCATCGATCGTTTCAAAGAAAATACGCCAATAAGCGCGCAGGTTTCTGAAGATTAATTGGCCTAAGATTATGAAAATGGTGAGTTTTTCTAAATTTTTAACATTTAAAACTTCATAAATAAGTCTTAGTTGATCGTGGAAAATAGAAACATTCATTCATTTATTTAAAATTTGGTGTGTCCAGAATATTTATCAGAATATGATACCTTACTTCATTAAATTTAGATTTCATAATTTTTGAAATATATTTATAAGCAGGAACAAAATATTATTATTGATTTCATTTCAATCCTTTTGAAAACAAAACTAAAAACTGAATTTTATACTGAATCTCAGAAATTTTTGTTCAATTATTGTTTGAGATATTACATAAACTATGAAAAATATTTTGTAGTTAACATAAGACTTAAATACCGAGCGATTCTGTTTGCAATACTCATATTCAATAATAATAATAATTAATAAATAACAATAAAGTTGATTAATAAAATAAAACGCTTGGTTTTATTAAAAAATATCTTAATATTAATTGCAATTTCGTCATTTACATTTTTAATTAAAGTTGAAGTTTTACCGGAAAGGGCAACAAATTAGTAAAATATATATAGTAAATTGAACGAAACGATCTAAACAATATAAGTTTGGTATGACTATCAAAATTTGAAGATTAAAAATGTTTTGTTTGAGAATCCTTTAAGAGACCAGTTACTTAAAATATTTAATTGAAAATTGTAGCGAGCGGTAATACTGGCGAACCGGCTGGTCGCCAAAGGCGGCTAGTAATGAATAAATTGAATGTGGTCTTTCGCGGAAATATTCCGGTTTAAATTCTTGTGCACATACATAAAATAATTTTCAAGGGCATTTTGAGCATGATGATTTTCCACAATATATACATAAACATACATTTTTTTCTCCTTCTCTGTTGAACCAAAATCGAATGCGTTTCTGTACTTGATTTCTTCCCGGATTGTCAATACTACATCTTCATTTCCTAAAATTCGTTTTATTTCCATGAGCAATTCTGAATATATTCTTGAATTTTCGATTCATCATTTTAATTTTAGAATAATTCCTTCATTTACACGAATTTCTAAAAGTTTTTCTGTTCATACCACGACTTACAGATTAACTTTGACTTAAAGCAGGAACGGGCGTTAAGTCGATCGCGATCGACCACCAAGACACTTCTGGAGTGACCGCCTTTATTTAGACCTAAAACGCGCATATTAAAACATATTTATGGAACACCGACGCCAACTGAACTAGAGAATTAGCTTTTCACAATCTATGTGACTGTGTTTAACTGAAGTAAATGATTCGACGAATTTGTAGACGGCATATATATCTTCAGTGGAAATACTGTGATGAAATAGTACAACTTCACTCCGAATTTGAAAGACATTTTCAAGAATTTACTAAACTAGAACCAATGGGGTCAATTCACGGTCACGTGTCAGGTACCAAACAAACCGTTTCTGTTCAATTTTCACCCGTTCTGCGCATGTCGGGATGTCTGCCGATAACGTTGATGAAACCATTGTTTAGTAAATGTTACGCTAGCCGATCAATTATTAAAAACTTCTGAGTTTTTTAAAGATATTATTTTCTAAAAATTTTCGTAGTTATATAATTTTATTTCTTATATTAAAATTTTAATTAGTATTTTCAATGGAATTATTGTTTTTGCATAATTAATTAACGTCGCTTTTTAATTCGTTTGGTGCTGCTTTATTCTTTCCTTTCCCATATCCTTCTCCCCCCCCTTTTTTTATCCAAAGAATACATTTTGACAAATGACTATGGCAGTGTTTTTGAAAAATTACATATGTTCTTTTTTTACATATTATTTAAATATTATTGAATGTTGAATCTTATAAATATAGTTCTTTTTTAAAATAAATTATTACTCTTAGATAAGTTAATATTTTAAAATTTACTAATAAAATTATTACATTTTTTTTCTTATGTAATGATTTTTATTAATATTGAGACTTTGATGTTTTCAGTTTGCTCAGAGGAAAGAACATGAAATTCAAATTAGTATATATTGAATAAATTATGTTTACAATATTTCAAATTATGAAATATAAAAGGTATAGATAACTTCTTTTTAAATCTATGCAACTTATGAATCAGTTACTTCATTTTAATTTGTAGAGATCATTAAAGGAAAACAAACATAATCACAGTTTCATATTTTTTATTTACACATTACAAATATATATATATATAATATGATAATTATTTGAAAAAATGTGATCAAATGGATGTTTCAATGTACTCACTAATTCAAAAAACTATTTATTAACATTTATTTTTCTAAACACTTAGAAAAAATATAAACACATTATGACAAGAATGTAAATGTAAATGATGAAATCAATTTTATTCAACAGAAACATTCTAAATACTAAACAACAGTTTTTTTTATCACGAATAAAAACATTATGTTGAACAATATATTTTTAAAGCAGAACATTTATGAAATTTTTTTTAAATGTTAAAGTTACATTGATAAAAATTACATTGAATGAATATCATAAAATAAAACATACAATTCAGTAAATTTAATAAAAAAGAATAAGGTCATGATATATATATATAGAGAGAGGGAAGTTAAATAGGATATAAAGATGAGTTAGAAGAAACACTTTTATGCTTTTACAGAATTTTATAATTCAAAATTGATAAGTTGAAAAAATAGAAAAAAAAAAAAAAAAAGTGAAACATGCATGTAGCAATGAAGTTGGGAATAAAAATTATATAATAAATGCTGATATGGAAATTGATTTGCAATGAAAAGATCTGTATTTATTAAAACAGAAATCACTGAGGTATACAATGGTATAACATGATATTATGATAACAGCCAATTTCGGTTTAAATACAATAAACTATTGTTATTTCATTTTTAACAATAGAAAAATTGTTTGATATAAATTCACTTTGAATCCACCACAAATCTGTAAATATAATTAGAAAACTAGTAATAATGCTTTCTGGAGCCATCCATTTTGCTCTTTTATTATTAGACATGATTACCCAGCAATAACTGAATAAAATGAATTACTAAAAGATAAAGAAAACTTTAAGGTTCATAATAAAAAAGTAAAACCTTATAATGCATTTTATTATAATGCCAAAAACTAAAAATCAAATGCAAAAATTATTTGACGTTAATTAATGGTTTTTATACTTAACTAATTTATATACTTAATTAAATGACATGTGTTTTCTTAAATATATATATATATATATATTTCTTATATCTTATTTCATTCAATTTATCAAATTAAGAGCACGTTTGATAAAATACATCAATTATATATATATTATAACAATCAAGAAGAAAATTCAGTTTTCACTAATAAGTAAAGATTTCTGTAAAATCCTAGATGGGCCCACCTCTTGGCGACTTTCTTGAAATCTCGCCAAGTTGGCTACTTGCTAAGAGAAGACCGTCTTACAGGTTATCACAGCAACCCCAGAATCAATCCGCGCGCTAGCACGTTTTTCGCAACAAATCAGGTTATATTTAAAAAAATATATTTATAAAAAAATTGCGCGCTAGCACGTTTTTCACAACAAATGAGGTTATATTTAAAAAAAATATATTTAGGTGGGCTGTGCTAGGATCCACCCAAGATTTCACTTGTTAAATAAATCTTTAAGAAATTTATTCACTTCCACCTAAGTTTAGCATTACAACAGTTGTTATTTTTGAAGCAGGAGTTTGTTTACTTACATTAATTAAATTTAGATAAGATTTTTTAGAAAATGCAATGTAATATTCATGTAAACATTTTAAAACCTTCTAAGCATATTCAAAATTATCAGAAATTTCATCAAACGGGAATAAAGTGAATTAGAAATGCTCTCGCGATTTTGTTTGATTGTTTTTGTTGGAAAACCGCTTATCAAATTCTTTTTTTCGAAGAATTTTTCTAAAAAATTACTGAAACATTTGCGATTACTGGAATTCCATTTACGATTTAATAAATGAACATACACTGAATGAATTCTTCAAACTGATCGAAGCATATCACCGACTTCGAGGGCTTGAAAAAATCTATACCAAATGTGCCAACCCTAGGCAGGATTGTTGAAGGGAAAATAAGAAAACATTTTATCATGACAGTCACTCTTGTATTTCGCATTAAAGCATGCATCAGCACACCAGTTATCCCTCTTTTAACACATAATAAGAGGAAAGAAAATGACTCAAAAATTATAACTTCAAATGTAAACAAAAAAATCCCCTTCATACTCGGCGGAGAACGTTAATGGCAGACTAATCGACGAAAGCGGTGCGGATGAAACTTAAATGCCATGCGCAGATAGCTCATGACATGTGACTTTTACGTCACATGAATTGACTCCATTGTTACATTCACGTGCTAAGTATATGACAATGTTGATATAGAAGAAATAACTGAAAACATATATTCTCTGTATCTCTTGTGGGAAACGAAGTTTTTCTCCTTCAATATGACATAATTTTAAAAGCTTGTAGTTCAATTTGTAGCTTGTAGTGTAACTTTTGAAATCTATTAGACGAGGTAAAATATCCAAATTTTAAAAAGTTGCGTAGCTTTTAACATTGTTCTTTGGCTCTATCTACCTTGTGAATGTGCATTTTTAACGATGAATATAATTAAGATAACATATCGTACCCGTCTCACAGACGACCACTTAGAATCCAGTGCAAGATTAGCATTTAGTAACTACAAATCGATATAATGCCAGACAGTATGCAGACTAAGTCTTCTACTAACTATAGCTGCGAGAACTAACTTCAGATGAAGAGGATATGTTCTTTAATGTATTTTGAATTGTTTGATATTAAATGCATCATTTGATATTATTAGATGTGTGGCTATGATCATTATGTTTGTATCTTGCTATTATTATTGTGTATATAGTTATAGTGGTAAGTACATATTCCGTAATTATTATTAAGTTATAATAAATATTATAGACCTTTATTGATACATCACCACACCTTGGGCGAGGGGGAGCGCAACGCCTTGAAAAAATTATAAGTAGCCCGTAAGTGTTTGAATTATCAGTGCACATAATCAGTAGAAAATAGTCATAGACCATCACTTTCTGTACACTGAGGTGACAAAAGTCATGGGATAGCAATATGTATATATACAAATAGCAGTAGTATTTGTATACTAAGTACAAAATATATAATTGGGCATTGCATTGTCATGGCTTTCATTTGTATTCAAGTGACTTGTGAAAAGATTTCTGATGTGATTATAGCTTCACGACGGGAAACTTTGAAAGCGGAAAGGTAGTTAGAGCTAGATGCCTGGAACATTCCAATTTAGAAATCGTTATGGCATTCAACATTCCGCGATCCACAGTGTCAAGAGTGTGCCGAATGCTTAATTACAGGCATACATTTCTATTCGGGACAACACAATGGCCAACTGCCTGCACTTAATGACCGAGACCAGTGACATGTGCTTAGATTGTCAGTAATAACAGACAAGCAACACTGTATGAAATAACCAATAGAATCAATGTGGGACGTAACACAGATATGTTCAGCCGGACAGTCTGGTGCATTGGGGCTTTAAAGGGATATGGCAGCAGAAGATCGACTAGAGTGTTTTTACTAACAACCCGACATCGCCTATATCCCCCCTCCCCTTCTGGGCTGCTGAAAATATCGGTTGGACCTTAGACTACTGGAAAACTGTGGCTTGGTCATTTGAATCGCGAATTCAAACGGTAATAGTGGATTGTGGGGTTCAAGTGTGACACAGACTCCGCGTACTGTCTGTCCACGACAAGAACACTGCTAGACAATCGTCTATGTTTACGGCGGGCGTTATAGAAACAGGTTACTGTAGGAAGAGTTCATTTCGCAGAGGTAGAAATTAATTCAAGTTTCTTACATTGGCACGTTTAGCGCCAAATTGGTGATACTTGGTATCATTGCATTTAATTCTTGAAAACAAAAAAATAATTCACTAAGCTGAAAATTATTTGCATACTCGGAATATTGAAAATATCTGATATTCCTGTCATATGTATGCAAAGAACAAAACAAATCAAATAGAAAAACTGAATAATTATTTTTATGTTTAACGATTGCACAAGAAGAAAAAAAAATAATTAAGAAGTAAAATCATGCATGGCAAAACATTAATCGTCTTCATTTCATTTGTTTAAATTTATATAAGTTATTAATATCAAATTATCCGCAGCAAACGCGAGGTAATCTGTCTAATTTAACATAAAAACTATAACATAATTAATCGTAATTATTTCATAATTTTTACAAAAGGTTGCTTTTATTCTGTTATATAGTAAAATGTTCATTATTAAATATGTTTGAAACCTTTCCAAATTTATATATATTTATTTTTCTGATGTATATACTATTTCCCGAAACACAAAATTAACGATTACCATACTATCAATTTTCAGATTTTTAAAACTCAAACTTTGATTTGTAACTTATTTTCAATATGCACAAGTTTTTTACAGCCTAATTAATTTCGCAAAGTTTATATGTAAAGTATTCTGAATTTGAAGACAATTCAAGTGTTCATTCATGCACGCGTCAGATGTCCCGGACTTAAAGGAACCCAACTAAATAAGCCCAACATCGCTTTACATTATTCTACGAAAAAAGGCGGTAAAAGTTTATTTTGTATTCAAGATTACCATTTATTTATTTCCCCCGGCTTGGAAAAGAAATACAATTATTTCAAAGAAAATTTTTTCTCATGAACTGTCAATTCAAATAATTTCCTTTCAATGTATATCAGTAGTCATGAGCTCGAGCAATAAAGGATCCAAATTCCTGCATGCATTTTATCATTTCGGGGTTGAAAATTCTTCACTCTCAATGTTCTTCATATTTCTATTCAAAGCCCATCAATGGCGTTTGAGAATACTTATGTGCTACCGTTTTATTATCACAGTCAGTGCACCTGAGTAGAAAGGAATTTCATTAAATACTTGAATCCTTCTAACTCACATTAACGTGCATGCATTTTTAGATTCTTGGAATCATAGTTAAGAAGGAAAGCTATAGAAACAATAGTGAGGCGAGAAAACAAGCCTGAATAAATGACTATTTTTCTTTATTTTATTGAAAAAAATTAATGCGCTACCTATAATATAATATGTTCTTTATACCATTATATAGTTGAATAATATTTCTCAATAAAAATTTAATACAATTACTTCTTAACAATTGCATATACTCATTCAATTCCAGAAAAGAAATTAAATCCTTTTAATCTCTAAATATTTTCATTCATTTCATAATAGAATCACTATTTTTAATTTCAAAGTAATTCTTTTTTCTTTTAAAACTATAAATACAATTTCTCATAATTATTATGTAACACTAAGAACAAAAGGTTAAAAAAACGTTTTTTTTTTCTTCTCATTTTTTTTTATTTTGACAATGATTGTGATAGGAGAAAACTGAATTAATTATACCTGTAGATTTAAGGAAATTATTCAATAATTTCTATGAAAATAAAATATTGAAATGTAAAATATACTTCTTTAAAAAATAATGTAATTCGAAGTTCCCTGCAAGAACTTTTTTAAATAAATTTTCAATACACTTTTCAAATAAGAAATTCAAAATCAATAATCAATTAATTTTACTTATACAAACAGCTGAGTATAATTTGCTTTAAAAGTTTCAATTGTTCATTTTTTTATAAATATGATCTGAAATGGATTTCTATATTTTCTAGTTCTATATATCGATCAATTCAAAAGGTGATCTTATTTATGTTAAAAAGTTAAATTCTAATTCACGACAATTATTTTGTTAAATTTCAGTTTATAACATTAAATAAAAGTTTTTGATCCAGAAAAAACTATAAAAGCGTATATATATACATACGCAAAGAAAAGATTAATAAAATATAAAAGAAGTAAGTTAAGCGTATATAAATCACGTGCAACTGCGACTAAAGCGAGAAGACGAATGAGCAACAGGTTTTCTTTTATCGATTCACATTGACGCCAAGTAAAAGAATATCCCCCAGACTTCTGTCCGATTCCACCCATTCAAAATGGATCGTCCCTACCAGGACCTGTTTCTATAACGCCCACCGTAAACATAGACGATTGTCCAGCAGTGTTCTTGTTGTGGACAGGCAGTACCAAAGCTATCAACCCACGTCAGGATTGTTGAAAGGAAAATAAGAAAACATTTTATCATGACAGTCACTCTTGTATTTCGCATTAAAGCATGCATCCATCAGCACACCAGTCTTTTTCCTATTTTAACACATAATAAGAAGAAAGAAAATGACTCAAAAATTATAACTTCAAATGTAAACAAAAAATCCGCTTGATACTTGGCGGAGAACGTTAATGGCAGACTAATCGACGAAAGCGGTGCGGATGAAACTTAAATGCCATGCGCAGATAGCTCATGACATGTGACTTTTACGTCACATGAATTGACCCCATTGGGGCAATTTCTGCAAATTGTCTGCATTCGACAGAATAACATAAATTTCTTGGTATTGATTTGATTCGAGACCCATAACATCCTCTTTGGTGGTTTTATTATTTCTATAGTAATTATTATTTTGTTCTGTATCCATATTCAATTGTTTGATTTTGTTCATGCCTGCAATAACATCAAATGGAAAAAAAAAAAAAAAATCCAAATTTGCGTTGAAAAGTATATTATCTCCTTAAATCTATAAAAATATAATGGCAGTCAACCTCTCCTTTCAGCAACATAAATTAAGGTGACACGGTACCTCAAATATTTTTCTTTAAATTATAATGTTTCAAATTATATTTCACTTTTATTTTATGTAAAATAGTATTATATAACTCTTCTGATAAATATTTTTGAAATAATTAAAAAATTAAATTTTTTAAATAATGTTGAGCTTTTTTTAAAACTTTTAAGTTTTTTTTTTAATTATGAAGATTTATCTAACATTTTTTTTCCTGGTAGCTATTAATACACTACATAAAACTTAGTAAGGATTTTCTCTTGCCAACATTATTTTTTTATAATTTTTTATTGTAAAAAACAGAAAAAAAATCTGAGAAATGCAGAAATTTTGACTTAGGACCTTTTTAAAAAAATACTATACACCTTTAAGCTAATTCCACACTTAGTTTTATAAAACATATATTTCTGAGCATTCACAAAAAATTTCACACCCCTAACTCTATTTTTAAGAAAGCCTTAGCAAGCATATAAGCAAAGCAAAAACACAACATGGAGAAAAGTGCATTTAAAGTTTTGATTAATCTAAATCATAATATAAAATCTATCCAATTTACCTGTAACTTTTTAAAAATGCGATTCAAGTAATTCTAAATTGTTTAAAGTTAAAAAATGCAAAAATTTATTGGAACAAAATATTATAATTGTATATTGAAGATATAAAGAAGAAATAACGAAAGATCAAAACTTCACAAATCCTTATCATAACAGCTTTAAAACAATTAATACTCACACAAAATTGATTAAATGTATATTTCTGCTTGATTGATGCCGTTGTAACTTATGAGCATTTACTCCAAATGACACTGTGGAGAGTCTTATTGGAGTTTTGTGGCATGCACCGAATACATCACTCTAATAGCTCATTCGATGCAAGCATTTGACAAATTGGCAATATTTTTGCCAAATGAGCTTCTTTTACAGGTGTATTTATCTGAAAACTGGGCGTGGCAACATTGTTTACTCTCCTGTCATGCATCAAAAATTCTTCAATAGCTTAATAAAAAATAAATCTATAGCTCTAAAATTTTGCAGGCACATTTAGAAAGACTCAATTTTTCATATGAGTCAATAAAAAAATTCGATTATTTTTCGAGTAGTGTGCCGCTTTAAAGAAGGAAACTATTAATAACACTGGAAAACAGTCGGTCGAAAACCAAAGATTGAAGGCACAAGAAACGGAAGAAACACAAATTCATTCAAACATTCGCAAATTCAAATTTTCCTTCTATGTAACAATTGAAAGAAAAAAAAAAAATCCTCGATATTAAGTAGCGGCACAGTGAATAACCCCTCCCCCCCCAACTCAACTCTAGCTGATTTGGCGATAAAAAATAAAAACAAACAGGCGATATCAGGACATTTTTGTAGGTTGCCTAAGGTGAATTTTTATGTTCTCAAAATCAGTTGTTTACATATTTTTTCAACGGAAAATCCGATGAATGTAGGAATTTTTTTAAATGCAGTCAGGAGTTATTTTTTGTTTGTGTGGTATATATACAATGCTGTATTTCTCCCGAAAGTTTATACTGGCTTTTAGATGCCAATTGTACTAGATTTATAAAAAGTTTTTAAAAAAATGAAGTATCCTGCAGATGTTTCTAATCATTGCCTAAAAACATATAACTTTTATAGATTTGTAATATCTATATATTAGTGCTTTTTATTAACTATTATCTCTTGATAATTACTTGAAATCTAATTTACTAATCCTCTACACTTCGTCAAATCCAAAAATCAAGATTGTTAACAAGGTAAACACTACCATGTTAAAGATTGGTTGTTTCTTTGAATTTCGATATTGGGAACAAATTTAAGGAGTATATTAAAGAAGATATCAATCGAAATATTAATTGTAAGCAATTTTATTTTTTTCTTATTTGTAAAGCTGTTAGCATACTTGGCACATTACCCAAATGCCATCACGGGGAAGCTCATGTTTTGCCACTGAAATAGATGCAGGGAAGGGCATTTTCAGGCACGTTAGAAAATGCTTGCCGAAATTTTAACTCCAATTACATGAACCAGCAATTTTTGTCCTAGTTGACATGGTTTCTGCTGCTAAAAATTAAAAAGTCACCTTCTTTTTGAATTCTGATCTGTAATGGATCCCAAATTATAAATATATTATATGGACTCACAAATACCCTATTTTATTTATATTTAAAAAAATCGAAAAAAATTTTAGGTAATAAAATTTACTTAAATTTTATTTGATGTGTGCCTTTGTGATAAAATTTTTAATATTTATGTGTGTTAATTCATATTGTCATTAACTTATTAAATTTTAATAATTTTTTTTTGTACATATTTTTAGTTTGAGATTTGAAAGAATCTTATAGACAAACAGAGAGATTTTTTTTGTGAAAATTTATTTGCTTGAATACTTCAATCTTGCAACTGAAAACAATTTTAAAAATGTAAAAAAAAAAAAAAAAAAAAAAAAAAGGGAAAAAAAATCACTAAAACAAAAAAACATAATATAAAATTATTCCAGGATTTTTTATATATTTTCTCAAACTACACAGAAGTATTTGAAGATAAAAATTATATATATTTTTAATGACAAACATTTAAAATTCTCAAAATATAATTCAATTATTCATCAAAGAAGGGGGAAGTATTCTTTTTGAATACTATTTGAGCAAAAACTGACAAATCTAAATGCTAAATCACTGCATGTTTGAAAATAATAATAATAATAATAATAATAAAAACTGAAGTAAGAACAATATGGGAATCACTCAGTGAGAGCCAGATTAAACTTTCTATATACTTTAAGGCAATGCAAGACTTGAGTACTTCCTTTTTACATAATTTAGAAAACTAAAGTTTTTCATAGGAAATTTTCACATACTGAAATAATAAAACTTTTAATTATAAGCTATTTTCTAGGCATTTGATTTAAATATTTTGGGTCTGAAACAATCAAAAATACAATTTTTTATCATAACTAATTTTATACAAAATTTTGAGCGATAGCATTTTAAATTCAGTCTAAATTATAAGGTAATATTTTAAGTGTAATAAAGTATATAAAAAAAGCAATTGATTAAAAATATTATTAGAATGCCCTTCTGAAATTTAAGCAATACTTTATTTTAATTTGAATATACAGCCCCTGTAATTTAAATTAAAGCAGCGTATTTAATTACTTTAGAAATATCACACACATAAAAAATTAAAGAAACTACGAGGCCTTTAGATGGTTGTCTACTTAATTTATTTAATAAAATAGCCCAGCACACAGCGGTTTAAAAACAAATAGTGACATAGCATGAAATGTAATTTTAAGAGATGTAAGAAAAATATGTTGTAAAAAAAAGTCTTTTCAGAAACAAAAATTTATTCTCTGCGTTGTTTCATAATAATCAGTTTTTCTTTAAATCATGCATTAACTGCAAATAAAACATCAGCATTTCTTTATGTAAGAATTTATCATATTCTTTTTCATCATTTAGTATGTAAAATTTATTGACAACATGAAATCTTCAAGTTTTTATAATATTTTTCATCTAAGCAAGAAAATTTGCTGATTACATTATAGCTTTTTTTCTATAAAATAAAAATATAATTCAATTTAAAATTCTTAAGGTTGTACAAATACCTACACTTTAAAAATTACTTATCGATAGAAGACCTTATTTCAAATGCAACAGAAAAATATACAAACTCACTCCAAAACTGAAAATAAAAAAACCTGTGAAAGTACACGTTGCAGATTGGTATCTCTACAGCTTGCACTTAAGGTTCTATTGTATGAAAAATTGCTTATTCTGGATCTTCTTCAGTAAATTCCCTAGTGTGCTAATAGCTTAACTTTATTCAGTATTTGCAACATACAGCAATCTTGCAGATTTTATCACTTAGCAACTGAGATATCTCAAGTTCAATGCATTAAGTATAATAGAATTTCACATAATCTGAAAATCATCAAGTAAACTTTAGATTCACTATATGATACTAATACCCATTATTCATTACTGAATATTCTATGTGATGTTCAATCAATTAAGTACTTCAAAAAATGGTGCTCGTATTTAAATTCTAATAAATTTAGATGTGATAAAATTAGAAAGTTTAATCTTACATCTTTATCTTAATAGGCACTGGGAAGTAGAGAATCTTTTGTGGTGTTACAGTGATTTCATCGTTGAATTTTTTTTTTGAAACTACACAATTTTTTTTATCAATAATCTTTACAATGTTTTTTAATCAAGAAGAATAATAAGAAGAGTAAATTAAGAATAAGTTATTGTCTTTAGGGTTTTAAATGTACAAATTTATGCTTAGAAATTCTTAACCATGATTTTTTTTAAAATAGTTATCTTAAAATAGCCAAATGGGAAACTAAATGAAAGATTGTACCATTTGAATGCATAATGAATGAACAGTAATATAACGTGTGAATTTGATATCCAGAATATTCATTAATGCATATTGCATGCAAGTTCACAAAATTGTTTGTAAAATAGTAGTTGCAATTTCTTTTTTTATTTTGACAGACCAAATTTTTTCAGAATGGAATCTGTTGCAGAGATTACCCTTGTGGATAAAGCTGCTATTGTTATAGCTGCTTCAGTTTGGTATCATGAAGATGTTATAGAAAGAATCAGAAAGTCTAGTTCAGGTAGGGATAGGTTTGATCAACATAAGCGGGTGAAAATGGAGAGCAAAGTAAATAAAAATATACTTAATCTGCCTTTAACTGTCTCTACTCAACAAAGAGTTGAAAATTTCAGTGTGTTTGTTGGCAAGGGTATTGAACAATGGATTCAAGATCATTGTTTTCTGACTATCAATAGTTCGGTATTATCTAGTCTACTTTGTTGGAATCCAAAAGGTGTTATTGATTGCATTGCTACTGCTAAAAATATTATCTGTCATGAAAAAAACTTGATAAATTGTTTCAGAATAGCATGTATGTACTGTCTTGAAAATTATATATTTCAATTATGGGATTTGATAGAACGCCAAAATCTTCTAAACAATATTCATGTCATGGAATGTTTTGAATTGAAATTTTGGATATCATATATAAAGCATAACATGAATGTTTTAATGGATGAGATCCAGTACATTGGTAACAGAGATACTTTATGCTTTGCTTTCAATATATCTGTGACAAATAACAATGCTGTTTGGACTGAACATTTTTTGAAGAAAATGACTGAAGATCAAATGTGTACAATTGCTTACCGAAAACTTAAATATATTCTTGAAATGCCCTTGGCATTCAATTATAAAATGATTCCTCTCCTTTCTCACTATGTGAGTAGTGAAATTTTCAATGATTTAATTCTTAATTATCCAGGAATTATTCTGCTGTCTTTTTTGCAGTTTCCAGTAATAGAAGATTTTCTAAAAATTGCCAATAAAACCAGGGATGTTCTTACAAATGAGGATTTCTACTTAATTATAGAAAGAATGGCTCATTTCTTACAAGAATATGGTGGAAATCAAACCTTTGAAAATATTTCTCAACAATTCTGGAAAAATAGCCCTGATCATTGTAAAATTTATGTCATACAAAAATGTATAAATGGAAGCTTTTTAAATCGATTAGCTTTATTGAAACATAGTAGTCCAATTGTTAAATTAATTATTCAAAGTTCAACAACTCATCAAAAGAAAGAGATGATATTTTCTTATAATGGAATTATTTTTTTCGACTCTTTAATACGAAAGAATAGATGGGGCTGTTTTTCTATGTCAATTCAAGAATTTGTTGGTTCAGAAGATAGAGAAAATTGGATAAATGAACTGATACAGACATGCCAGCATATTTTTAAAATCAGCCGCTTCCCTTCATTTACATCTGAAGATTATAAAAAACTTATTAATATTTTAAAACAAACAAAAGAATTAAAATACATATCTGAATAAATACATTTTTGTGCCAAAAGCTTTTTATATTGGGTCAATAAGCATTTAATTTCATTTGAACTGATTTAAAAAGATTAAATATCAGTTAAATATTAAGTTCTATTGGTAGAGTTGTAGTTTTTAAATTATGTAAAATGTTTTTTATTGCATGGTTTTTCATTAATAGAAAACTTTATTATATATCATTATACAGAACACTTTATATACTATTTCATTATGATGTTTTGATGTCTTTAGAATTTTATTTATCTACATCAGAATACTTTTTACATATTTTAATATTAAAGAAAATATACTGTTTTGTTTTTTAATACCTTGAAGCTTTTATGTTGAAATTTTAATTTCTTATTTCATACAGTATAAAAGTATAATATTATATATGTAACATTGTTATATAGGTTTCCCTTCTAGTATTAATTGTATTATTTCAAACAATATTATTCACTTGGCTTTATACAGAGTATTAGAAGAAATTCCCTGAAAAGATTTTTTTCAATTGAGAAGCTCTTAACCTTTTCACTACTAACCCGGTCATGCAAGTTGTTTATCAACGGGCCATTTGGGACTGCTTTCTTTTCTAAATGAGGAATTTAAGATGTAAAATGAGGGCATCATTAGTGATAACTTGATTTACATTTTACACTCCCCATTTGAAAAAGAAACCAGCCCTAAAAGGATCCATTAATATAGAATATTCACAGTCAGGTGAATAGTGAAAAAGTTAATATAAATTTCTGTCTTTAACTATATTTTTTCTTTTATTTAGTCAGTACTACTTAACAGTACTTGGTTTATATTGAGTACTTGTTGCTTCTCTCAACTAGCCTGTTTTCTAAGGAATATTGGATTTCAGTTGAATCGCCTGGACATAATTTCATGCCCTTGATTCCATCAAGAAATTAATTTAAAGCATCAAATTTTCTTAGATGTTAAAATCACGCTATTTTAGTACTCTTGCACACATTCTGTGTGGAATGTGTGCAAGAGTTTCTAATAGGAGCCAGTTTCATGACATTATAACACTAATAAAAACCAAATTGTTCAATTCATCTATTTTCAAACTTTCAAGGTGCTGAAATTTTATTTGTCTTTTAAACTACATAGATATAAAAGATTATCCTTCTCTCTTAACTTTTAATATTTGAAAGAAAATCATACATTAAATATTTGATTAAACAATGAAAATAGTTTGAATTTCAAAGCAACAATATTATTAACTGCTCAAAGTTAGACTATCAAATATGCTTTCAGAAACTATCAAAATTTAATAAAAGTTTTCATGACTAATAATTTGGTATAGTTGAAAAGATGATCTTTTGAATTTGAAAATGATATAAAAATAACTTTTTAAAATACAGTAATGACTATTTATAGCATAATGGATCTAATGACTAATCAGTTGTATTAATCAAAATAGCTTGCCATATTTGAATATATACAAAATTTGCCAGTTCTAATCATCAATTTCATTGGTCATATGGGAAAATCTAAAGCAGATGGTTCGGTCAAAGGGTGGTCTCCACCACCCTGATTTTCTCTAGATTATTATTCCCATTGAACCAACTCTGTCCTTCTACCAAAGAACATTGTTAGTTTCATGAAAAGCAAATATCACACATTGAGTTATGAAAGAAAATTGAGATCTTCTAAAGTAGTATGATTAGCTTTCAAGATTAAGTCAGTAGAAGGCTAAAATTGTACTTTAAAAAAATCCCCAACTGTTATTTAATTTATTGCTGAAATGTAGGAATGAAATGTGAAGTTTAGAAAAATGACATTACAGACAGATTTGGTAGAATGACATTAAATAAAAGAGACAACATAAACTGGATGTGTTTGTGAAAAACACATTGCAGGAATGGTTTCTCAAAATGTGAGAAAAGGACAGATGTGTAACTATATCATTGCTTCATTGAGAAGCCAGACTTTTAAGACCATTCCAATGGCAAGCTGAATCTTTTGATGAGTTTTATTAAATGAATGGTTTATCTAACAAATGCTTGATAAACCATACATATATATTAGTCTCTACATTTAAAGGAAAAAAAAACTTAAAAAGTTAAGTATGTATGATTTTTTCCCTTTCTGTTCATTGTGTCGACTTTTCAAATTAAAACAAATGAATTAATACAAATTATGTTCTGTGTCCTATCCCCCCCTCCCCTTCCCTGCATCCTCATATTCCTACAAAACTATGTTATTTTTAAGGCAAATTGATTGCACTCAGATGTAATGATCACAAATATTTAACAGTAATAATAGCTTATGACAAAAATATTAAAATTTAGCATAATTTTTTAATTAAATAATTTAAAAATTTCAAAACAATATATCCTACAGTGCACTATTTAACTTTCAAAATTTGTTATTATAGGTCTAATGGCTGTCCTGTAGAGCATCAACATGCATGTTCATCTTTATTATAAACATATATAAGAAAAAATATCCCCAAAAAATTTTATTATCTATAAATTCTTTTACGGGAATAGATTAAATTTTTTTTTTTTTTACTTAATTTACACAATTGTAAAATTGTTTATGAAAATTATAACAGATTTCTATACTACCAAAATATCCAGTATTCATTAAACTTTGCTGTTTCTCAGCATTTTATTTAGTATTTGAACCAAAGTCCCATGGAAAAAAACTACTCCAAATTTTAATATCTTAACTAATTTAAATAAAATACTTTTTCGAAGAAAATAGATTATTTATATTTTCAAGTAGATGATTTATAGGTTCAAAAACATATTTACAGATATAAATGATGAATTTGAATTTTATGGAATGTTTAATTTTTGTTGTGATTTATATGCATTGTGAAATGCTGTTTGTGGAGCATTTATTTTTATAATTTCTACTTATGTATTTTGTGTACTGAAAAATCCATACTTGAATTTTGTTACAATGTAGAGTAAAAAGATAAAGAAATAAATGCCCATACATTTTCTTTTTGTCTCCTCTATCTGTCACAATTTTCTGTACAAATCAATTTCTGAGATTTTAAAATATATTTCTAAATAATAAGCTAAATGAAATACTTATCATTTTGTATATATCTTAAAAATGATAAATATTCACATCAACAGGAATGCTTTACCTGAATTTACTAAAACATTCTATTTAATTGTATAGATCCATATTTATAAGATTTTTAATATTGATTACTCCAAATCATTAGCAACTCATTACAGGCCGTTTTTAAATGTGGCCAGTGATTTACAGACAATATAGCTAAGACAGTAAATTTAAGCAAAGAAATGACATTAAAAATAACAATTTATAAAATTTTGTAACAATGCATATTAGTTTCTTAAAAAGAATATATACTCAGTCAGATTAAGCTCATTATTTATGAAATGTAACAAATAAGTATAGTCAAAAACTTTTGATTCATCATTTTGAATGTTATATAATGAATTTGTTACTTTTTATTGATCAACTCTTCACTTGTTTAAATATTAAAGATTATATCTCTAAAGTAGAAGGTATATTCATCTAAATCAGATCCGATTACCACGAATTATCTATGGCAGTCGTAATTAAAAATCTCAAGCACATTAGCCAAGTGCTTAGAAAATAAAAACAAATATTTGAAAAAATGATGCATTAACATTAATATAACATAATAAAAATTGCAGACCTTTGCTACAATCCAGTATAAAAAAATACTAATAAAATGTAAAATTTATAATTCCATAGTTAATTTTTATTCATGTTTAGCCTTATTTGATCATAAAGAAATCAGTGAAATTAAATATTAAAAAAAAAAAAAAAGAAACCTGATGCCAAAACAGAAGTTGAAATTTGCACATCTGATAATAATCAAAATTTGCTGTTAATTTCATCCTCAAACAATGAAAATAAACATTTTTTTTTAATGGCACGGAAGTTTTTCTTTTTTTTTTTTTAGCAGATAGATGGTAGAACCAGTTACTAAACAAAATAATACAGTGATGCCTCTTCAGATGTTCACTTTAGCAAAGTGTCTGTCTTAACAGCTAATTTTTCTTGGTACGGATTTTTTGGTCCATAAACTTACTATTAAAAATAACCCTTAACGACGACTACCCAACCCCTCTGGACAGCTGCAGCAGATTCATCCATTCTATTTTTCAGGAAATCTGCTTATTTCTTGTTTCTATTATAGCAACTATCTTGTGGTCATATTTTATGAATATAGCAGTCAACCTTTTTTTGGAATAGAGGGTTGTTCACTCATAGAGGTTTCAGTGTACTTCATTTTATAACTATAGACTGCATGCAATGCATAGCTGTCAATTTAAATTAATTAAAATTGAGAAAATGTACAAAATTATATAAACATCTTTAATCAAAAATTACAATTTAACTGTACAAATAATGTTTCGAAAAAAAAAAGTATTTTTCAATTCATATAAAATCAAATATAAATGATTCAGTTAAACAGTTAGATTGTACTTTGGTTCATGGAGGTATGGATATGAAGCTGTAATATGTGCACGAATGTGGTTATGAATTGCCTGTAACAGAAAAAATATGCATTAATATTAATTATTGTTAAGAATACATGGTTTTCATTTCACTGGTGCAGACAATAAAGTTCAAAAAATGATACAACCGAGGCTCAATCGAATATCCCAGCTGGTAACATTTTATATATATATATATATAGTGCTATTTTCAATAAAATCTGCTAGGCAAGATTTACTCTAGTGAAATGGAAAAGTAAACATGATTTGAGCAAAATGGGGCTAATCTAAAATTGGTTAAAATCAATAATGTTTGGCTTAGAGGAGATTGTGAAAAAATGTAAACTATTCAGCCAAATTGGCTTATGTATTATTCTACCATTTAAAATTAGTTTATGCACACACATACAAGAAAAAAAAACTTTCTAACATGATGTTATTTATGCAACTGTCCAAGCTAAAAGAATTTCAGAAATTACAATTTACATTGCAAATTTTATTTTGGCATTGTTGATACATTAATTCAATGAGTTGACCCCTCAATTTTAAATAATGTATTTTTTAGATTGTATGCTATGGCAGAATATGCAATCTTAATGTTCATAAGACATTTAATGTTTCTCAAATAGATATCATCTTATAGAAAGCCGAAAAATGAAGTCTCACTTGAGAAATATCAAATTTTCATTTTGTACTGTTGCAACTGAAATTCTGTGGGTTGCCGCATTTGACCAGTTATCTCTTGAAAGAAAATTTTTTGGAAACCCTATTGTGTATTTCCATTAATTAATGTGTTTTAAACTTAAAGTGGACATAATATGGACTTAAAATATTTTTTTAACTTGTTTCAAATTTTTGTTTCTATGGTGTGGTTTTTATATAAGAACCATAATGATAGGACTATAAAAGTACTGAAATGATTTAATTTATACATGATTAAGATACAAGCTGTCTTTTTCAGACAGCAATAAAAAATTATTATGTAAAATGTATAGTAAAAAACAATGCTTTTTACTTTATCCCATTGGAATTTCTTTACAAACGAGAACTAACAATCAAAACATTCTTAAAATAGTTTTCAATACATGGGAAGGATAATTTTTAAATTCTTAAAAATAAATTTTATTAAACTATACTAACTTTTTATGTTTGTTTAAAGCTTATTTCAAGCAAAATTGAAATATAACATATTATTTTCATAATTTATATTATAATAACAAGAGACCAAAATTAAAATGAAAATAATTACTCTATTTGACTTTTGCTTAAAAAACAACGAAATTCTATTAGTTTCAAGCAACAAAGTACCTTAATAATTTAGTATATTATGCATGAAACAAACGGTTAGCCAATAATATATTATTTACCAGATTAAGCAGATGAACTCATCAGATGGTTTTAAGGATAAATCGGGCATGGAAAAACAATTACAGAAAATTAAGTTTTAGAATTTCTTTTAAAATTATATTAAAGTACGATGGAGACCGAGTTCAGCTCAGCAATGATTATTATCATTATTATTATTATTATTTTTTTTTGTAAAATTGCATTTTTTTTAAGGAAAAATAATTAGATATGAATATTTTATTTTTCAATCTATCTACATATGAATTGGTCATTTAAATAATAATAATAAAAAAACATGAATGCACTTAGTCTGCTGCATTACAGTATTCATATTACTTATATTTCTGAACTTATACTCAATTTTATCATTGTGAAATCGAATTCGAGATGACATTGACAGCAGAGGGAGAAAAGGGCTCTGATAGTTAGTTATGAAAAAATGTTAGAGCCGTTTCCAAGATATTTGAAATAAATAAATTTAATATATGTATACAAGAATTGCTTATTTAATTAATTGCTCCAGTGGTGCCATCTCTTGAACTCTAATAATTATAAAAATATTTTGTGTGCGTAAAATCGCGGTTTTTCAGGAAAGACCTATATAGATAAACTTAAAATGCAAAATCTAATTGAAATATAAAATTTGATCCTAATTGTAAGAGCCTTCTCCAAGATACATGAAATATAAATAGATATATATATATAATGAGATATATTTATATATATATATATATACAAGAATTGCTCATTTAAAGACGTAAGATTACTTACTTCTTGATCCCAGCTTTTCTTTATGGTAGCCTTGCATTTCTGCCAAAGGCATGTCTTCATTGATATTAAATTATGATCTTTTCCTTGAAGTACATGGTACATCAGATCGTCTATTCGAGCAAACACCATCTGGCATGTCCCAAACTAAAGAGCACAGACACAATTTTTATAACAATTGTTTTATGCAACAATGAAATTATTATAGTCACAATAGAAAAGTAGACTTTTCTTTGCTCCTTGTCTGAGCAAATATAGTAAAAATCTGGTCTTAAAAATAATATGCTTTTATATTATAAAAAACAAAAGCAATTTAAGATAGAAATGCACGGAGTCTAACTATGATATTGAAATTAAATTCATAATGATTAAAATAACTTGTGAAGAGAACTTATCATCAACTCTTCTTAAAAAAAGCAGAGATTTTTTTGTGATTAAGACATTTTTAGTAATATTTTGAGCATCAGTAATGTAAAAATAAAATCTTTTATTTTTGTTTCAATTTTTATTTTTATCTTAAGCTTATCATTAGTAGCAAATTTGCTCATCTCTTTTGGTATGATTAACTAATGGCTAGTAAAGCATAAATGTTAACTGGATCAAAAGGCTTTATCAACAAATTTTAAGGAGTTTCAAAATGAAATGAATTAATTAGTTTTCAATGAAAATCTAATGCAACAGCAACTATGTTAAAAGAAAGGGCATTAACGTTAAATAATTTTCTAATATTCCTTCTATGTCCTGTGGAAGTTTTATCCATTTAAATTGATGATGCCATACCATTTTAAAGTATTTTGGTAATAATAATAAAATTTTAAAGTAAAATGTCCATAATTAAAAAAAATTCTTATGAAAATTTTGAAAAATTGAGCATTTTAATTAGTCTTTCGAATTGGTTTTAATGCAATGTTTGGATTCAGAAGATTCACTATAGCATTTGAAATTTTTATCAATTTGACAACCATTGAAATTTACCCAATTTGTCATTATTTTATTTTATTATTAAAGAGCTCTTTTGCTAAACATAATTCAATCTTGAAGAACTTTTATAATTACTTCTTTTGTATTGCACCCATAATATTCTAGTTACAACTTAGACTTATTCAATAAATCATTCTCATGCATTCATAATTAGACTTTTCATAATAGTCTCTATGCTAGTAAAGTTTATAAACAAACGTTTTAATGCAACTGTGCAAACTGTTTATTATAAAAAGTTCAGTCTGGATGAAACTTAAATAATTTAGCTCAATATACACTGGTGTTCAAAATTAAGAAAATTTGCTTATTTTGTCCAATTTTATGAAAAGAACGGTGTAAAATGTAAAACGACTGCTTACAACATACCACTTGTACATCAAATATGTAGGCATACCCATGTGTGGGAGTGGAGCTGCTTTATAAGCCCGCATGCCAAAAGTCTTTATTTTGTTCGCTAGCAGATCTCGTCTAAATTCATTAAAATCTGTCCAGTAATTTTGGAGATAATCGACCAAATTCTCTTAATTTTGAACACCAGAGTAAATATATGAGAAGATTCCAATAATAATTTTTTAAGAGAAAAAACAGTGGTATGGAGAAAACAGAAACAAAGATGTTTTATACTTTAAAAAAGATTTTAACTGCAGTAATGTAAAATTGATTTTTAAAGGTTGAATACAAAAGTACAAACTTAAAATTAATTTGAAAATAAAAATAAATTAGTTTATTACCACAATATTTTCAATCAAAACTTAAAAACATTTTTAATAACTTCTATGCCAGCCATTGAGATATCTATATTTAAATTTTAAACTACCAATTTTTTAAAAAAAATTTAGATCCTTTGAGTGGAGAAGAAAAAATACTCCTATTAAATTGAAACCACAAAACATAGAAAGAAGTATATTAATATGATTTAAATGATAAATACCTGACAAGATAAAGAAGTCTCTGGATCAAATTTAAAAACAGATATCTCACCAGTCCTGTTTCCTGTAAATATCTTGGGAAATATTTGCAATATTTTAGATTTGTAGAGAAAACATACTATAATTTATTTAACAATCCCATGCAGTATTTATATGTAGCTAAGGTTGGACAAATGAAATGAATAAAAATAAATGATACTTTAACAAATCATTTAATTTTAATACAAATACGCATATGTTAATCTATGCTTGAGGTATAGTAATACTGTTCCAATACAGAAATAATATTCTAATAATTTTAAATTTCATTAACTAATTGATAGTACAATTAATTTTTCAGTTACTTACTGGAATTTTACAATTTTTTAAATTATTATTTTAAATTAATTATTTATTTAATAATTACAGCTACTTATAAATATTTCAATTCAATTCTTGTTTAATAAAATATAGTATTAATCTATACTTATATAAAGCTCAATGTGTGTTTGTGTGTTGACGCTGTACAGGCCAGATCGTTTGACCTACAGCTGCTAAATTTGGTACATGTATAGCTTGGAGGTTGGGAATGTGCACCTGGGTTCCCTTTTTTTTAAAATTTTTAAATTAGAATTTTAATTATTAATTAAAAAAATAGCTTTCCCGCCAAAAAATCTTTTCATTTACCCCACCGCCAAATGAGGCTAGGCTTAAGATTTTTCGTCTGATTATTTCAAACGATTCTGTTTATTTTCTTAATGTTTGATGCATTTAAAATTAAATATTGTTAATGAATCCATCTTTCAGATTCATTCTGAAGTACTTATGAATTAAAATAAAACAGAATAAAGGAAATTAAAAATTTCTAATCTGCATAGCGTTATCCTAACTGGCATAGAAAAATCCATGCATTTGCGTTACCATAACTGGCATTGAAAATTCACGCACACGCATTGTGTTCTGTTAGTTGATAACTATTTTCAAAGGATGCGGACTTGATTAAAATTATTTTTAGGTTATTTGTATGCTTTTGTAATTATTGTATTTATGCTAGTTATATATTTTTTGTATATGCTTATAGTTTTAAGCACATCGTTTTTGAGTAGTTTTTTTAACCTGTTTTTGACCGATTATTTTAAACTATTCTGTTTATTTTCTTAGTCTTTGATGCGTTTAAAATTAAACATTGTTAATTAATCAATCTGCTCATGATGAATCTGAGAAAATTTTGTTGACAAATTCTTGAGATATTACATAAATTAAGACGGATATTCTTTAGTGCCCATAAAGTTTAAATGCTCAGTGACTCTGTTTTCCGAAATCATATTATAAAAAAAAAATGCTTTATTTCAGTAAAAAAAAAATATTATTATATTAATTGAAAATTAATCATTTCCACTTTAATTTAAAGCATAAATTCTAGCTAACAAAAAATTAGAGAGATACATATTACGTTATGACTGAAGGCATTAATAATATTATGAGTGAATTATACAGTGCGCGAAAAAAGTATAAGGACAACATGTAATTGCATGAAAATATGCTTTATTTCCATTTCACCTAAATGAACTTTTTATATTTCTTACTTCTGCTGCATAATTTTGTGATAACACTTATACCACATAAAAAAACATAATTTAGCTTCAAAATATTGATTTTACAAAATTTAACACTAAAGGAAATACGGAAAAAATTATAAGGACATGTTGTAAAATACTTAAAAAATGTTTTAAAAATCAAGAACACTACCTTTTTTTCAATCACTTGAATAAGCCGAGAGGACAAAAATCCTGAAAGATCTTTTAAAATGTCCACAGATATTTTTTTCCCAAGCGTCTTTGACAGCGACGACAAAATCTTGTGTACATTGATACTGTGTGCCGTTTTTATAAACTTCTCGGGCTAGAAGTCCCCATAAGTTTTCGATTGGATTAAGATCGGGACTTCTCGCCGGCCAATCAAGTAAATTTACAGAATTAGCTCCAAACCAGAGTTTTGCACTCGTAGAAACGTGTATCGAAGCATTATCCTGCTGAAAAATATAGTTCCCTGAAGTAATTAGTGGCGCTTCAAGTAACAAACTTTCTCCTAACATATCAACATACCTGTCCGAATTCATTTTACGGTTGATAAATACAATTGGAGTGGTTCCATTTGCCGCAAAAGTGCCCCATACCATAACCGAGCCACCACCATATTGACGCCTGGAAAGCACTTCCTTGCTCTTTCGCAGATCATACCAAAAATAACGAAAACCATCAGGTCCATCAAGATTGAACTTTTTTTCCTCCGAAAAAATTACATCAGCCCACTTTGACCAAGAGAAATGTATTTTTTGGCAAAGTAAACTCTTCTTTTCTTATGATGATTTGTAAGAGTGGGGCGTGACACTAATTTCCCATAAGAAACTTGAGGATGTTAACTCAAAATATTTTGAACAGTCCTTGTTGAGCATGGTAAACTCAATTTTTGTCTAACTTCATTTGTGGTTTCTCTTTTCTCGCAAGCTCTCCTTACAATCATTCTTTTTTGTCCACGAGTGAGAATTTCTGGTCTCCCAGTTCGCTTTTTCATACCATACATCCCAGGATTTTTTTAGAAAATTATAAACCACCGTTTTAGATCTCTTGATTCTTTTTGAAATTTCCCATCCACTTAATCCACATTCTCGAAAAGCAACAATTTTTCCTTTTTCAGAGACAGAAAGTTGAGTTCCTTTGGGCATCGTTTAAAAATTCACACTGAAAGTCGCCGAGTGGGAAATTCTTTTCGCAAATGAATTTTTTAACTCGGAATTGTCATTTTATGCTTTCAAATATGCAAATTTTTAAATAATTACTGGAGAAAAAGCAATGTCCTTATACTTTTTTCCGTTTTCATTTAGGTTTAAAAATCAAAATTTAAATTTTAGCAGATTTAAAATTGAAAATTTTAATTACTTTACGCATAAAATATTTTAGTTTTACTTCTATTTTTGCTGCAAAAATTTGCATACGATTCTGTAAACAAGGCTTCTAGATTTGGCGATTTTTCGTGTGTCCTTATAATTTTTTCGGGCACTGTATGACTATCAAAATTTGAAGTTTTAAAATATTTTGATGAAGAAGTTATTAAAGTAGGAATTGCATAAAATATTTAGTTATTAAAATTTTAATGAATATTTAGATTCGTGAACCGGCTGGTCACCAAAGGCGGCTAGTACAACATAAATAAAAAGTTTTATTGAGTATAAAAGATCATTAAACAATTTTTTGAGTGTAAAATTAATGATATAATGGGTGATATTTTCATTAATAGCATTACAATAAATGTGATTTAAAAAGTAGAATTTCTTCTGTACATATTTGATGTTATACAAATTTCAACAAAAATATGAAGAAATTAAAAAAATATAAAATAATTCCAAAACTGTCAAAAACAATACATCTGGGCTTATATTATAATAGTCCTGATTAGTGTTACATACAGATAATTTTCACTTTCTTACTATTTACTTTCTTGGACATAAAATATATAATGGGAACGTATCATAATCATCATCAAAAAAAAAGGGGGGGGGGGCTGATTGAAACAAGATTTTGTTGAGTCTCCAAGTTTCAGAACTGCCTAAGATCGAAAAACATATTTTTGGAATTATATATGTCTGTCATTCTGTCTATGAGCATAATAATTCAAAACTCTCAATCTCAAAAAGACAGATAAAATTTGGAATGTGGTCTCTACATAAAGTTCGAAGATTTCTATCAAATTCTGAGAGAAATCCATACAAAGGAAATTTGTCAGTTTGTCCAAGTATAAGTAAAAGCGATAACCCAAAATTTAAATAAATAGATTAACGATATTGATATACTGGTTTAGTGTTCATGTCTTGTACAAAATTTGATAAGGGATTGATCATCCATTGGTCTGTGCTTTCGAATGCATAAAAATGCGATAATTAAAAAAAAAAAAAAAAACATATGAGAAGAATTTGGAATACAGTTTTAACATCTAAACAGTAGATTGTTAATGAATTTGAATTAATCCCATTGAAAGCTTGAACATTTGTCTATATATTCTCAGGAATGTTAACTTGATTGATTATATGTCAGACTCTAATAATAAGAATCTTAATACTTGTGGCCTTCCCAATTTTGTGGAAGGTTAAAAATTTTTATGCGGTAACAATGAAAGGGTTTTTTTTAAAAAATTTTTTTTTTATCAGAGAGTGTGCGAGAAAGTTTCAGAGGCCACTCCCTCTGATTTAAAAATGAATTAAACTTTATCATGTTTCTAATTTACTTACTGTATACATACTTTCATCATATTGATTGATGTGAATGGTTAACTATTCACATGAATCAATATGGAGAGAGTATTTATGTTAACTTTTTTACATTTGGTATTACATCTAATGTAAAGTAACAACTAACTTTTTTTACTGCACATTCAATGAATTCATTTAATTGCCACAAAATGTCTATAAAGGATGTCTTTCTGATTACAAACCCATCAAATTGTAGAAAATTAGAAGAATGTTCTTAAATCTGAGATTTTAGCAAAAATTGTCAATTAAAGTCTTATATCTTCATTATAATCAGAAATAAATTCTATATAAAAAAAGTGAAGGGACTGTAGACAAAGAAACACTCACCCAACCATCATGTGCATATATACAAGTCAAAGCCATTTTTCCAGCACCATAATAGGCTTTTACATCTTGAATCTATTTAAAAAAAATTATGAAAAATATTAACCAAAAAATTATTTAAAAGGCTTAAAAATTTTATAAATTCAGTAAAAGAAATATAAAATGAACATACTTGATAAAAAAAAAACAACTGTCATTGCTGTTATCTCATTTCAGCATTTTACAGTTTTATAATAAAATATAAATTGATTAAAAAAACCCACAACAAAATCATTAAAAAGATTCTCTGTCAAGTTAAATACATAGTGAATTCATTTAAAAAGTAAAATATTCAACACAAAGAATTTTTTCTTATTGTAGGATCTGCACAAACAACATTGTGAATTTGAGCAAAGAATATGCAGCATTTACTACAGATAAGATTAATTATTTTAACATTAAATAATAAAAAATCCTAACAATAACTAAGTTTCATAATTCATTCCACTCAAACTCACTATTTCTTCAGCATATTTATACTACCTTAATATAGCTACTCCTATATTTTATATTGTTTACTTTTGAAAAGTAATATGCTATATGAAAATGAATGTGGTTAGAATATAAAATCACAGAATTATTTATTTAAGACTTTCAGATGTAACTTTAAGACTCTCCACACAATCTAAAATCACTTTAAAATTTTTAAGCAAAAATAAATAAACAAATATTTCATTTTTATTTCATCTGAAACCACAAATAAAGTATAAAACTGTTCTGAAAGCCTGATTTTCACATAATTTTATCTCCAGATCAGAGAAGCTTTTCAATACAATCATTAATTAAAATGGCCTATTAGCAAGATTATCATCTGAATATTAATGAAGAAAAATCATTCAGCTTTACATTCTAAAAATGAATTCAATCCAGACAACAATAACAACAACAAATAAATAAATAAAATCCTTGTTAGTTTGGTACATTTAAAATAATGTACTAAACAGTAATAAATATTGATTTGTTTAATGTAATTTTAGGATGAATGATTTGAGAAACTCTGACATCCTCAAGTTAACTAAAAAAGAATGAATTTTCTTTGAAAAATGTATTCTTAAAAACTTTAAAAACCCTTTTTTAACCTTGACCTGGAGCAGTATAAATTTGTCACTCGAGTAAAATGCACTTATATGGGTAAGATACCAAATTTGGTGAGAGTTCCCATTTTAGTTTAGTTACCTAACATTTTGTTTCAAATTATATAAGGGCTACTTTAGGTCACAACCCAATATTTTAAACTCCTATCAGATGATGAAAACAGTCTGGCAGTATATCACTCATGAAACTTTTAAACTATACCAATGAGAAGAAGTTTGACTCCACATTTTATATACATTAGGTCTTCTCACATTTTTGCTGAAAATGGATCTTCTCTTAAGATAGCTATTCTGTAAAAAAAGCTTCAAATTCACTATGGCCCCAGACTGAAGAGGAGTATGAAGGCTCTTCAAATGTTATGAACATCTGATCATAATTCAGACTTACAAGATCCATTACCCTGTGGTGATTTGAGATGAGCGAGGATAGAACCTGGGACTTTGTGGTTTGCAGCCCAGTAACATGACCACAATACAAAAGCAATTGCTTGGGTAGCATAGCTGTTAACTGGCTTATAAGCTTTCACCACAGACTCTCCCTCCAGTGAGTCGGAGGTGAAACAGACGATATGGCTGTTCAGTGGTGATGTATTAGCTGTTGATTCTAATGCGCCTGTATCCATTTGAGTAGCACCAAGAATTATGGCGAATGTGTGTGGGTGAGTGGTTGCTGTATCAATTGAGTCTGACGACTCTGGGTTGCTGCGGCCTTTTTGTATTGCTGCATCAAGTGAATCTGATGACTTTGGTTTGCTGGGGATACATGGCACCACAACAGCTGTATGAAGGTTGAAGGTTCATCACCTGAGGTCACCAATGTAGCGAATTAGGATGTACAAGGATAGAGCCTGGGACCTTGTGGTTTGCAGCCCAGTTACATGACCACAATACAAAAGCAATTGCTCGGGTAGCATAGTTTTTAACTGATTTATAAGCTTTCACCACAATCCTAACAAATCTCAAAGCTTCAGAATGACATATCCATATTCAAATATTAGAGGCAAATTTTTTTAAAACTGCATATACTTCATAGTTGTATTAGTAACTTAAATATGAGATGACAAAATGAAAAACTTAAGCATTTAGATAAAATTTATCATACATCATCATATTAACACTATTTATGAATTCTTTTATTGTACAATCCATCAAAAATGTACCTAGGCACTGCTCTTTATTCTGAAAGTAATTATTGCACTATAAAATTGTAAATGCTTGTCACAGTAGATATATATTCTCTATGAGTATATGAAAATTTTCTTTAGAAAAAAGATAGTTTACATATTTAGATATTGATAACTTCGTTTTTTTTAATGGAACATGTAATATTTTGTAATTTTAAGTAAATGGTTACGAGTTATAATCAATTAAAAATTTGAATTCTTAATATTAAATGACGGTGCCTATTTTCCCCCCCAATATATTCCAAGCTATATCAAATCTTTGATAACAATTCTTATTATGCATTAAAGTATTCAATAAACCAGAAAAAATATTTAATTTTGAAAATCTAAGAGCATATTTTATATTTTAATTAATTAAATAAGTCAGAAATTTTTGAATACAGAAGTCAAAAATTTTGAAGTCAATCGAAAAGCAAGACCTAAAACATAATTATTTTAAATTTTATCCATTTCCACCATGCAATTTTTTTTAGATATGTGGCAATAACCAAAAATTTTCATAATAGGAATTTTGCATTTTTTTATAGGGAGGAGAAAAACATTATGAGGGATAAAAAAAATCATTAAAATAGGAAGGAAAACATAGCATGTCTTTCAATATTTCTCTATATTAAGATAATTTTTTTCTTTATAAAATGAATGCTAGAGTGGACAAGAAAATCTATACATTTTAGAGTTTTTATTTCAATTATATTTTAAACAACATTTTGTTTGAGATAAATGACAGCCAATTATAGTTGAAAAAGTGATTTGCAGGATCTTTAATTAATTAAAAAGAACCGAAGCAAAATTCCGTACTAAGTACAAAATTCATAAATAAATAAAACATCTGATAAAATACAAAAATAACTCTTTTAGCATGGATAATACAATGTCACTAGATTTTCAAAAATACCATTTTTTTTAATGAAGTAAAAGTTTCTATACTTTTTAGTAGCTATCATTTTATTTAATGCATTTTCTGGTAAAAAGAGATTAAGTATAACAAAAATTCTTTAAAAAGTTTATAAATATTATTTGATAGAAACTTGACGGCAAATCAGTTGCATAATGCTATTTATAAGCATCTGACTTATTCTTCAGCTGCTCCAAAACTTCTGATTTAAGCTTGTTTCATTAATATTAATTGCTAAACTTATTCAAAGTTTTTGATTATGTTAAACAACATATCTCAGAAATACTATTTTAGGTATCAATTATTTTAATTAAATATATAAATAAATCATGGATTTCGAATTCTTCCTGAACCTTCATTGCTAATAATGGCTAACATAAAAGAGTATTAATTGTTCTTAGAATGATAAAATGAAAATTTGAATAATAAGGGTGATTTATTTGCTATGTTTATATACACTGAAACAGCCTCTATATCTGTGGTTATTTTAAGGCAATAACATCCAAAATTTTATACATTAGGATTTTTTGTTATATAAAATCTGTTAAAAGACGAAAAGTTCAGAGTTGCAATTGAAAAATGTGAAAATCTGTAAAAGGTTCCTTGTGCAAATGAAATTTACATATTTTTGAAGAGGATAGTCTTCTGAATTGAATGACATTTTTTCTTTGAAATTAATGTTCATCATGAGCAACAACAAGCATCCAAATACTCTTTTGAAAGATAGTGCTTTTTGATAAACAATGTTATATATGCTAAAAAGAATCCTAGTGAGGAGAAAAGATTATAAATATAATCTTTTGCAGTTTATAAGTACAAGCACAACATAAAAAAAAATCCAAGAACATGTTAAATTAAATTTATTTTAATGCCTGTTGTTACATATGTAAGACAATCTTTTAAAATATTTATCAATAATAAACTGCTTTAATATTTTTTTTAATACTCACATCATTCTTTGAGTAACACCTTACAAAGCCAGAAAATGATGTAGTGAAAATGTGGTCTTTGTACACAGTTAAACTTGTGTATGCAGCTGGAAGCTCATATTTTTTCACAAACGTACCAGACTAAAAGAAGAAAGAGGTAATAATTGTCTTAACAATAAAGGAAGAAACACAAATATAAAAAAATTATTAAAATCTAGATATAACAAATTTCTTAAGTGAGATATTTTGCACAGATAAATTCTATTTTAAATTTAAAACATAATTATTGCAGTTGAAAATAATTTAACGTTAGCATATTCTTCAGTAAGTGTATGGCTGACAATTTTTTATAAAGTTATTTACATCAACACACTTCAAATTATTAATCATGAAATAAAGGTTATTTTTTTCTACCATACTTCAAAAGTTCTTGAAAATAATGCTTCATGGCCAAAACTTAGCATCTCATCATATATATCAACAAATTCCTTTTGGGATGAAAAAAAATTCGCATATTCTTTTAAAAATAAATTATTGGAAAATAAACAAGGAAACAAAATTTTTTTCTTATGATAAATAAAATGAAATCATATTAAGGAAATATCAAGACATTTTTTTAAAAAATAAGATGATTTATAAATTGTTTTTACTTTTAAATACTAAATAATCAGCAACAAGAGAATCATAAATCAAGTTTCCCAGACCCCAGCATTTTTCAGTCCAATTCCACTCACAATCAATGTAAGAAATTATAAATTATAAGAGTTTTTCTTCTTTTCTATTAGTTTTTTTAGAAGCATGCCACACAAATGAATAATTACATGAATATAGTTAATTTTAAAGATTTTTTTTAAACCATTAATGCTAAACTTAATTTAAGGCAAAGCTTTCATTAAATTTCTCCAACTTAACTTAAAAATTCTAAGAATAAGATAATTATAATTAAATTCTGAATTTAACAATTTTATAAATGGAAAAAATTGATAAATTCAGTTAAATTAAACATTAAAATGAACATGTGTTATTTCATTATATTTTTTATAAATAAATCACACAGTATTTCTCAGTAAAGAAGAACTCTAAATCACATTTTTATTCTTTTTCTGATGATTAAATTTTAGGATTGCTTTTTGAAAATTATGAACAGTCTGAATAGAAGGCAGAAAGCAAAGGGGTAAAAAAAAAAAAAAAAAAAAAAAAAAAAAGATTGTGTGAAAGAATTTTGAGCTAACACAATTTCAGGAAAAAATTCAGCTGAAACAGTATTTTGGGGTCAGCACATATTTCATTTAGCTTGAGAAAATAAGTGTCCACACAATTCAGACATTAAAATGAAGTCTGAGTTCAAAAGGTTATTAAATAATCATTGTTTGCATGTAAAAAAAATTAAAAATATTACATATATATATCAAATGATTTTCTTTTAAATAAGTAAAAACTTCCAAATTCCTTTCAAATCAAGGGGGAAAAAATTCCAATTGATAACATTTTGATTTAAAAATGTGTCTAATGTGTGGTATATAACAGTTTAAAGTTGTTCAGGAATAAGAGTTGACTTTTTAAATAAAGAAAAAAGAAACAAATAAATGTATTTGGTTTAGATAAAGAAATGAAATATAATTTTCTTATAAATAGGATGCCAGGCATCAACAGATTAATATCATTAATTCTTTTAGACAAATTTCATTAAGTATTTTCTTTTACTTTTTCCTTGGCTGAATTATATTTTAGTGAATACTAAAGCAAATTACAGTAAAAATTTACTAAGTTACAGCCTATTACAACACTTTTAAAAGTGTAAATTAACTTAGAAATAAATGCAAGGATAACTACAAAAGTAAGAATTTAATTAGAAAGATTACAACAGGGTTGTACTCCATTAAATCAAATTCTTACATTAGAGAAATAAACAAACTTGAAAAATTTAAGTCCTTCAACAATATAAATCAACCCATTAGTTGATTTGAACATACTTAAGTACATCCAAATTTTTTGATTTAAATCATGTAAATCAAGTTTTTCACAGATGTTAAAATTTGATAAAAAAAAAAAATTATGTGAAATCTACATGCATCTCAAGTATCCTCTAACTTCTCAATTGAAACAAAATAACTTTACATAAAAGGAAGAGTTTTCAGAAAATAAAATAAATATTTAAAAAGAATATAAAATCTTGCATTTTAAAAACATTTTATTAGTGGAAATATATTACTAACAAGGCAAAGTCACTGGCAAAGTGACTTTGAGACTAGATTTAGTATAACAGAAATATGCATTTAGGATGCACATTCATTAAAATATTAAAGCACATTAGCAAGCCAATTTCGAGAAAATGGCCTTCAAACTTTCATTATAGCTTACATACTAAGAATGTGTCGTTGACGAAAGTCCGGATAGCACAGTAGGTAAGAGATTGGCTTAGCAATCATGGGACCCGAGTTAGGTCCTGCACAAGTGTTTTTTAAATTTTCTATTTGTTTTTTTTCAAAACTTTTTCAAATTAATTTAAACATTTACAAATAATTTTAAGTAATATCTTTTTATTCTTCTAATTCCAAAATTATAATTAACTTATTAGAAGAAAAATAGCTATAAATTGTCATGCATTTTTTTAAATATGCAAAATTGATAAATTAAATTAACAATTTAAAGATTGTTTCAATTAATATGATACTAATTTTTGTTTAGAAAAATAAATGCATTTTCCCTGAAAACGTAAGTTATAACTTATTTTTTAAAAGGTAAATAATTATGTCCATTCACACAATTCTTGAATTATAATTATAATTTAATTTTTAAGTGTAAAAATAATTATAACTATTGTGATAAAAAATAATTTCATTAATTATTATCATCTTAAAATTATTTTTGAATTTCAATAATGATAAATTATTTGTTATAACTCAACAAAACTATATTTCTATCAGAAATTAAAGATAGCAGGTAAAATTAATATATATTATATATATCATACTAATTAAAACTATCTGTAAGTTATTAATTTCATTTCAATAATTTTTATCCTTTTTTAAGAAAACACATTCATATCTTTAATTATTTTTCTTCTAAAAACTAAATTATAATTCAAAAAGTAAAAGAACAGATTTATTTTTGCATAAAAAATTAAACAAATTGATTAATTAATAACTATTTTAAAATTGCTAAATTGATTTGAAATAATTTTGGAGGAAAACAAATAATAACAATAAAAAATAGTCCATGACTGAACTCGGGTCTCACAACTTGAGTGCTTCTTTGGATGCTAGGCAGCGGTGACACATTATTAGTATATAAGTGATATTGATAGTTTCAGGGCCATTTTCTTGAAAGTGTCTGACTATTGCATTTCAATATATCATTGACTGAGTATGCATTCTAATGGCATACTATCATTATACTAAATCACATTCTGAACTCAATTTTTCAACCCATGCCCTCTTTTTGTAATATTTGGAGACCAAAATTAGTATTTCCATTCTATTACCATTCTAAATTAGTAATAATTATACATGTCTTTATAAGTTTTGGCAACTATATACACTGATGGAAAAAAAATCTTAACACCAAGAAAAAATATTGTAGAGTAATGAAATTTGGACAATGTATTTGTCTAATTCACATGTTTAATTGATTAAATTTTTAATATCACAGGTTAATTTAAGCTCAAGAAAATGCATTTCATATGTGAAATGTTATATTAATAACCGGTGTATCCTCCAGAATTTTGAATGCAAGCCTGCAAAAGTTCATGCATTGTGTCATTCAGGTGCCGCATGTCACTTTATGGTATGAAATTCTATGCCTGTTGTATTTGTTCTGTTAATACTGGGACGGTCAGTGCTGGCTGTGGATGATGCTGAAGTTGTCGTCCAATGATATCCCATACGTGCTCAATTGGAGGTGTCTGGTGATCTTGCAGTTCAAGGTAACATGTAGACACTCTGTAGAGCATGTTGCATTACAACAGTAGTATGAGGGTGAGCATTATCCTGTTAGAAAACTTCCCCTTGAATGCTGTTCATGAATGGCAGCTCAACAGGTTGAATTACCAGACTGCCGTACAAATTTGAAGTCAGTGTGCTTGCGATAACCACGAGAGTGCTCCTGCTGTCATAGAAAATTGCTTCCCAGACCATGACTCCTGGTGTAGGTCCAGTGTGTCTAGGATGCAGACTGTTTGATTGCAGTATTTCCCAGGCCTCCTCCTGACCATCACTGGCAAAGAGGTAGAACATGCCTTCATCAGAAAACACAACAGATCTCAATCTCCATCCTCCAATGAGCTCTGGTTTGACACCACTGGCGTCGCAAATGGCAATGGCTTGGAGTCAGTGGAATGCACGCTACAGGACGCCTGGCTCGGAGCTATCCTTGAAGTAACTGATTTCTAACAGTTCAATGTGTTACTGTAGTACCAACTACAGCTCGAACTTCTGTCGCAGACGCAGTACGATGCACCACAGTCATACGCCGAATAGGGTGGTCTTTCCTCTCAGTAGTGCCATTTGGCCGCCCAGAACCCGGTCTTCTTGAGACAATACCATCCCCTGACCACTGCTCCCAAGAATTATTCACAATGGATACATTCCTTCCAAGTCATATGACAATATCGTGGGAAGAAAATACACCTTCTCGTAGCCCTATTACACGACCTCGTTCAAATCTGGAGAGCTGTTAATAATGGCTTCTTCGTCTCCTTAAAGGCATTCTTGGCTAACATCAACTCAAAATGTCAGATTTCAAAGATAAATAATGCTCACGAACTTTACTGCACGCATTTAAAGCAAACTTTATATGTAAATTCTGAGTGGCGCTACTAGCACCACACTTATGCGGGAAGCATGAGATTTGAATCGATGTCACCTTTCAGATGTATAAACACACCTATCAAATTTTGTTTATCTAGCACAAGTCCTTTTTGGTGTTGGGATTTTTTTCCAGCCAGTGTATATATATATTGATTCAACATAGTTAGCAATTTGCTCATAGCCTGAGAATTTCAATAAAAAATATAAAAAGTATTAAATCAGAAAATGTACCAGTTTAGACAAGGTTTAATTTTGTTAAGAATATTTCAACAGCTATACTTAAAAATCTCATTTACATTTGAAAAATGCATACGAAATTAATATATATAATTTGTAGTGTAAATGAGATTTTTAATTTAAAAATTTAGAATTCCTTTAATTTATAAGCTTCATTAGAAATAATATTCTTATATTCTTCTTTGCGAAAGATCTGTAAAACATGCACACACGCACACAGGTTGGCCAGAAGAATGGAAAAAATTCCCTGTGAAGCAAGAATAGAATATAAGGAGATTGCATATTTCAGTTCATTAACCATTGCTGATTTCAACATAAATTAAAAAAATAAAATAAAATATGAGGTTTGCAATCACATAATTGCACATAATAAACCCTGTCTGAATCGTTAGAATGCCAAAATAAAAATTGGGTAGGCACAAAACAATTTTATTACACGCACCAAGTTATTATATATACAGATGAAGCTAATTCTTTTCTTTTAAAATTTGATATTTAGACAAACAAATCATATATATTAATTTTAAATTAAGAAACTTATCAAATATATTCTTTTCTAACAACAAAGATACAATGGCACTATGAGAAAAAAAATTGTTTAGAATTAGTACCTGTTATCAAAGATTTTAATGAAACAGATGAATTAATTCATATACATTTCATAAAAGCCATTTTAGGGCATAAATTAAGAATGATCTTAAACTAGAAAAGTGCAAGACAGAAATTTGTATTTTATTAGAAGTAAAGTGAAAAACTATCCAGCAAAATGCATATTACATGTTATACAAATATTGATACCCTTTCATATTTCAATCAAAATATGTAGACACTTACTGATAAATCTAGAACTGACAAGTATCCAGCACTACTGAGGTATACCCAATCATTATAGATAGACATAAACAACGGAACATGAGTAAGGGCTTTGATATATTTAATAAGCAGCCCATTTCTGTCGGCGTCACGAATAGAAACATGTCCTTTAGTAGAAAGTGCAACTAAAATATTAACACCACCTTGATGAGTTGTGGCTATACTTCTTATAGGTTCTTCAATGTTCACCAGCTCCTTATAATCCTGTTAAAGAAATTAAAGTATAACAAGAACAGAATAAATAATTTTTTTATATTCCTAAATTCTTGCATTAGAAAAAATATTTAAATACATTTTTAAGATTCTTATTAAAGAAATATGTGATTAATCAAATTGGAATTTAAATATTAAATAAATAGAATAACACAAATTTTAAGTAATGCAGCCACTTCAAGGAGAAATAACAAAAACTTTAAAAAAATGCTATAAAATTACAACTCTCTCAGGTTTATATAAATCTCAAACAATCTATAATTCAATTCAACAGGTTTCCACTCAAACATGGAAAAAAAATTATTCTTGTTTTCCCTGTATGTATATGCAATATAAGAGGAATATACAAACAGCACACATGTGCTAGTTACAATGGAATGACAATACTCCACATTTTAATGATTTGAAAAACCAAGTAAAGCAAGCAACAATGTAGCATTACTCGAAATAACAATATATTAAAAGAACTTTTATATTTACATGTAGAAAAAATTATTTAGTGCCTAGAATTTAGTATGACAAAATTTACGTATTAAAGAGGGGGGGGGAGATATTTATCACCTTTCATGTTCTTTAATTGCAAGTCATATAAAATTAAGAATTCGGATGAAATAAAACACAAAACTATCTAACTAATTAAAAATTTTAATATCATGATACAAACCAATTAATAATTACTTAACAACAACAACAAAAAAAAAAAAAGATTACTGTTTTAGTTTTATTTATTTATTTTTGCCAATTCATAAATTTGGGCATCAATTTTTGCAACTTCTGTAGATTTTCCAATCATCAGCTTAATTTTTATTTTGAAAAATTTTTATTTGCAATGCTGCTTTGCATTTGATGAATTGATGGAAAAAATTTGATGAATGTTAGAATTTTAAACTTAGAAATCATGTCAGTTTTAAAAGGATTAAAGGCACTGTTACTCTATAGTTTCCATTAAACTTTTTTTTAATACATGGTATTTTTAAACTGACATAATACTTGTAAATTGCATGGTTAATTCATGTAAAAAATACCAGAAAAATGATTTACAAGACAAATTGTTAGAAATAAAACTAGCAAATTTGGAACCATAGTGAGCCATTAGGTGTTCACAACAAAAGGAATTTTTAAAATTTTAATAAAAAATTAAATGATATTTCCCTCAACAATTTTAAGAGTTTATTATTATAAAATATTCAGTTCTACTCTCTTGAAAAAAATAGCATTTAAAATATAACTTTATTTCTATATAACTTAATCCCTTAATTTTATAAATTATTTTATATTTTTCATTACTCTAGTAACTGCATTCATATATACATACATTACTATCATATTAAATATTTTTGTGTTCCTGTTATTTTGGATGTAGTAAATTTTTGAAGCTAACACAGAGACAAATGCTCAATATTGCTATGTTACAGATTACATGTTCAAATCTCCTTCAATTAAAAAAAAAAAAAAAAAAACCTAAAACTTTGGATAATTGAAAAAACAACTCTACATCATGCACAAATTTGTAGCATTTGCAATAATTTCGTTAGAAACGTTGCCCTAAGAAGGTAGACAGTTTGCAACAAAAAGATAAAAAATAATTCATTACAATCTTGTTTCAAAATTAAAGCTTGCTTTGAAATGAATGAATATTGGCATCTGTCTGTACAAAGTAAAAGTAATTCACTCATCCAAAGTAAATAAATAAATAAAATTAAAAAAATATCATTATATATAATTCTTATTTTTTTATTATTAAAATTTATAATTCTAAAGAGATTGAAGCATTTCTCAAAATTCTATTTCTTTAATTCAATATTCATATTTTCCTCTTCTGCTTTTGATGAACTCTGTCATTATTATAATTCCAAAATATTGCTCTAGATAATAGGATAAAATTATTTAATTAGTTAAAAGTAAACGTGTGGCTGAAAAACATTTGTATTGGATTTATAATATTATGTGCCTTCTTCATGCTTTATATTCATTATTCAAACATTGTGATGAAAAATTATCACAAAAATTTCAGTTGCTAATATTGAACTTTATAAATTAAATTCATAATTTACAAAAAATGCTTAATTTTGCAATAAAAATATTCTTTTCTGTTTTTTTAATGTTTTTTATGGATGAATTTTATTGAAATAATAATAATAAATGTATTAGGGGACAAAATTAAGAACACAAACTATACTAAAAAATTTCAATCCTGAAAAATGTTTATGAATGTTCCACCAGAGAAATAGTAGTAAAATATTTTCTTCATTCTTTTATCACATACCAAATTCTTACCATCCTATTTACAAAGTAATATAGAAAAAATATTGAAATTGTGAAAAAATTCAAACTTGAGATTTAGACGAATCTTCACATTTCAGATTCCCTTAAAGGAAGGGAAAGGAAATGCACTTTATCATGCTAAGATTGTTTGAAAACACGATGATTGAAAATATTCTTTGAGCTAGATGATCAAAATTTGGCATATGGAATTATGACCAAATTTGTAAATTTCTATCAAATTTTGAAGGAAATCCATTCATACAAAGTCTTCCTGTCTGGCTGTTAAAGTAATGTGAAAATAATGACAAGAACTAAGAAGAGAAAACTTAATACAAAGTTTAGCATCTAAAATATATGTATAAAATTTTGAGCCAACCATCAAACAATTGACCAACTATCAGAATGTGCTTTTGCATGCATGTAAATGCAATGATTTAATGAATGAAATTCAGCATGTTACTTTGTGACTTGGATTCAGATGACTATCATTCATCAATGTCATGCAAGAAATTTGAGGCCTTACCTAAAGACAAAAATTTTGTCGAGAGAAGGTGTAAGACTTTAATTGGAGAGTATGTGGGAAAGTTTTTTTGAAGACTACTCTCAGTTATGTTTTGAATTCATTCTGGGTACTTTACTCAAACATATCAACTTTTTGTGAATAGATTTCCTTTATCATATCATAGAAAGAAAAATATATATAGGTGAAGAAATAAACACATTTGGTGCAAACACCACTAATGAATTTCCTTTAAAAAATCTGTAAGCCTTTTTGAATTACTGTATTCACATACATTCAGACTATATAATTTCAAAAATGCCTTTTTCAATCTTGGAAAGGTCTAAATACATTGGGATTCCTCAACATTTTTGAAAATTCATCTTTCAGCTTGTACGCTTCATAAATGAGAAAGTATGATAGCATTTCTCAGCAGCAATGAAAATTCCCAAAGTCTTGGTTTTCATGAGAAGAATCCCAATTTATACAATGATATTATACTTTGTCCCCAAATTCAACTTACAACACTATTTCTGTTTGTACATTCCCCATAAGGTAAAGCAAATTACTCACATTTTATCTTTGACTTGCTTAGTACTGCACTTAATATTTTTACATTTTTTGTATGTGAAGTTTAAATAGTCATTAAAAAAAATTTGAAGCATAGAAAATCCCTATTGTAATTATTAAAAAATTTTAACCCGAGACCAAAATCTTAAAGTTTCAGACCTCTCTGATTTCAGAAAGCACATTTTTGGTCCATGAACATGGTAACTCAAAAATGACTTCTGCTAGATGAATGAAATTTGTTTTGTTTATAACCAAATTTATTGAGCTCCATCAAATTTTGGCACACAGATTCAGCATCTAAAATATAGATTCTTATAAAATTTCAAATTTGTCAACGTTTGACCATTTGTCAATCTCTGCTTTTGCACCATGAAAATGCAATGAATTAAATCAAAGAAATTCGGTACTTGATTGTAGATTACGACTGCGATTCTATGCCAAATTGATGTTACAATCATCAGAAAAAATGGCATCCAAAATATATATTCATGATAAATTCAGTAAAAATGTTAAACTCATTCCAAAAATCTATATTCAGTAACTAATGTTCACTAATACCATGCAAGGAATTTGTTGCATTAGCTAGTATTTCCAATTTTATGTGGGAGATGAGAGAGTCAATCCTTTATAGGAGAATATATGAGAAGATTTTGGGGAGATTATTCACGCTGGTTTCAAATGACAAAATTCTTGTTTAAACTGAACATAAGAGTAATTAACAAAGAAATTTTCCTTCCAAATCAGGAAAAGATAATAAATAAGCCAGCAAATTACTACATAAAATGATAAATACCTTCCAATTGCAAGTGGCAATAACTCCATTTCTGAAACCAGCATATATTTTATATCTGCCTTTGCACATACTTGCAATAGTAGGTCGAAATTGGTGAACTTTCACTTTTAGAGCACTCTGAAATCAACACCAAAGTATCACTAAATTGTTAAAAAATATTTAAAAAAAATCTATAATATGTAAAGCTTTATTTTAAAGAATGATATCAACAAAATAGCATTTTTAAAAAATTATTAAAGAGTTCAGTAGGGAAATAATTTTTTACCATTATTACCAAACAATACTGGTTTTACAAGAATTAACAATAAAGTGAAATGTTATCAAATACAGAAAAATAAATCCTTTTAAAAAAATGAATTACATTATGATAAAAGGCTTCTTATAAAAAAACTGAATGATTAGTAAAATGATACTTCAATATAATTACAAAATTTTAAGCGATGCAATTTGTTATCTTAAATGAGCATTATGTAAAATGTTGAATAGCAGGATTCCAATGAACTGAAATGCAGTTTTGATCATAATCTATACTTATAATAAAGCTCAATGTGTGTGTGTGTGTGTGTGTGTTGGCGCTCTACAGGCCAGACCATTCAACCTACAGCTACCAAATTTGGCACGTGTATACCTTGGAGTCCGGGAATGTGCACCTGGGGGTTATTTTTTCGAATTTTTAATTAGAATTTTATTTATTTAAAAATTAAGTGAAATTTTGGCGTGTTTCTGCTATAACTTCCGAAAATATTACCGCACAAAAAAGATTTTTACATTAAGTTAAAGATCAAAAATTTATCTTTTAAATGATACTACTGTTTTAATCTTAAAATTAAATTTCTATTTTTAATGAATTTTTAAATAAATATTTTAACTATGTTTTTCAATAATTTTTTTCGTCAAAAATAAAAATGAGGATTAAGCATGTTTCGCATTCAGGGAAAAAAAATAGCTTTTTTCAAAGTGTTGCCATCACATTGATTAAAGCTCCAATTAAAAATAAATTAAATCTTTTTGGAAATGAAATCTGCAAAAATATAATTTTCGTCACGTGTCTGTAGGAAATGAAACAAATATGAAATATTATTTTTTCTAAAAAATAAATTCAAGAAAAATTCTTTTATGATCTTTTACACTCTATATATTATTAATCCAATAAATAAGTTTTATTTTAAGGCAAGTTTTGTTTAATATGAACAAGATATCCATTCAAATCATGGCCACACAGCTAATTTGTAAACCTTTAGTAAGACACAGATCTGTTGCGACATAAATCGTAAATATTTTATTTAAAAATAGCAAACGATTATTTTAATAATTATAAATTTTATTTTGTAAATAGTTGTGAAATTCAGATTGGCAACAGTGATATTTTTGGAACTTTTAATTTGTTGTTTAAAAACGATGCTAGAATTTTGAATGAAAATAAGTTGATGTAAATTTGATAATATTATCTATAATGTAATAAGATTTAGTTTCATAATAAGTTTGTCTGCATTCTATTTTTGTTGACACACGAACACAACAGATTTACTAAAATGGTTTAAATAGAAAAATGATTATATTTTATGTAACTTAATTCAATAAATGCTCTAATAAATAACGAATTTTTGATTTTACATAAAGCTTCTGCTGTCGAAATCACGAATAACAAAATGCTCTTGAAACACTAATATTTTAAATAAAAAGAGTTAATTTCAATCAACTAAATCAATCACTTAAACTGACTGATTTATGACAATTTGAATAGCACTATTCAATAAAAAAAGGATAATTTTAGATTTTCCATCGATCGTTTCAAAGAAAATACGCCAATCAGCCCGCAGATTTCTCAAGATTAATTGGCCTAAGATTATGAAAATGTTGAGTTTTTCTAGATTTTTAACATTCAAAACTTCATAAATAAGTCTTAGTTGATCGTGGAAAATAGAAACATTCATTCATTTATTTAAAATTTGGTGTGTCCAGAATATTTCTCAGAATATGATACCTTACTGTATTCAATTTAGATTTCATAATTTTTGAAATATATTTATAGGCTGGAACAAAATATTATTATTGATTTCATTTCAATCCTTTTGAAAGCAAAACTAAAAACTGAATTTTATGCTAAATCTGAGAAATTTTTGTTGAATTATTCTTTGAGATATTACATAAATTATCAAAAATATTTTGTAGTTCACATAAGACTTAGATACCGAGATATTCTGTTTGCAATACTCATATTCAATAATAATAGTAATAAATAAATAGCAATAAAGATGATAAATAAAATAAAACGCTTGGTTTTATTAAAAAATATCTTTATATTAATTGCAATTTCATCATTTTCACTTTAAATTAAAGTTGTCGTTTTACCGGAAATGACAACAAATTAGCAAAATATATAGAGTAAATTGAACGAAACGATCTAAACAACAGTATAAGTTTGGTATGACTATCAAAATTTGAAGATTAAAATTGTTTTGTTTGAGAATCTATTAAGAGACCAGTTACTTAAAATATTTAATTGAAAATTATAGCGAGCGGTAATATTGGCGAACCGGCTGGTCGCCAAAGGCGGCTAGTAAATATATAAATCAATAGCCAAATTCCAAATCAATATTAAAATTTTCATACCTCAGCATCAAATACTGTAATAAAATTAGAGTTTAAACCACATGTAAAAACATATGTTTTTCCTTGCATTTTTTCTATGAAAAGATGATAGATATTCTTTTCAGCATGTTTGTAAGTAATAACCTGAGTCGGATCCTAAGAAAATAAATAAAAATCATAAAGATGAGAACCTTTAGAAATACAATTCAAATCAAAAATGTGCATCATATATGCATTTAAAGATATTTATATTAAAAATTATATTCCATATTAATTGAACCAATAATAATGCGACACAAACAAAACTGATTATTTTCTAAGTGAAATATAGGAGACTGAAAAACATTATTGTGAAGGCAGATAAAAGGGAAGAGAAACTAATTAATTACTTACAAGGTGCATAGTGACAAATTGCAACAAAAATTAGGTACTTTAGTGGGGGGGGGGGGAGGGAAGGCCTTTAAAAATTATCAGGTTTATATGAATGCGTATATAAACCTGCATATTTTTTAAGCCTCTAATAAAAATGCTCAGTTTTTATTGAAACATTTAAAAGTGCATTTTTAAAAAATTTTATCGCTTATTTCTCTATTTACTCAATGTCTTATATGGTAAAACAAACTACGACTTTCTGATTTTGACAAAAATATAAAAATGTTCATAATAAATAAAAAATTATCATTACCAAAATACTGTCAACTTTTATAAGATTAACAACAAAAATCTGTTATCTTTTTCAATCTTTTTTAAAATTAACCAAATACATCATTTCTGAAAATGTCGTCATTGCCTCAAACTTTAACAACATGCATCAAACAAACAATTGTATTCAATGAGCTGTTTTAAAGTTTAATTAAAGCAAATACTTTTTTGTAAAATTATGACTTAACAGTGGTAAAATAATACAACTCAACAATTCAATGAAGCAATGATATTTTTTTATTGATACTTCATTAAAATAATAAACATTGTTATAAATTGTGTATATAAGTTTTCAAATGTTACTAAAACTAAAGACAATTTATTTATTAAAACAAAATACCATAAAAATTTATTTAGTATTGTAAAAATAGCATTTTGCACAGTAATATGCTTTGATGTTACAGAAAAAACAGATTAAAATTCTATTTTTATTTTTCAATTAAACTGTTTAAAAATTATGAAAAAATCCAGTCTCAGTGGGTTTCTAAAACCCTAGAAAAAAACTTCTTACAAAATTTTGTGTTACTAACTTCAGTGGTGTATACTATGTGTTGTTCTGTCAATCAGGACAAACTTTTAAATAAACCTGCATAAAAAGATTTCATTGGGGAAAAAATTCCATAAGAATTAAGAAGAAGAGAAAAAAAAAACATTAGAAAATAATAGAATCTGAACACTCAGAATGAAAGTGTTGAAAAATTTTTGCATATTTCTTTAAAAATTTTAAATACCAGATAGAGTAGAATTTTTAAAAAATAAAAACTAAAATTTAGTGAGTTTAGTCCAACAAATAATTTTCAAATGAATCAGAACATTAAAAAAAAAAAACCCTCAGTTTGAAAGAAATTACGATCTTTAAAAGCTTATGGCTTCAAATTGAAATTTCATCACATTGAATTTTATGCAAGTGAATTTTAATACCACAATAAGCTACAGCTCAATATAGTATAGTAAAATCCCAATATTAATAAAAATCATGATCAAATGATTAACACAAGAAAGAAGTTTCACTTTAAGTATTTTCCTGTATTCAATACATCAATACAATATTAGTTGTTACAGAAAATATAAGTAATTAAATGATTTTATTAATAGAATTATCAAAAATAATGAAAATATTTAAAATTTGTTTGCTTACTTTTAAATGAAATCTTTTTGCAGTTTTATCACTGGCACAAGTGTATAAATAATCACCAAAAACCTAAACATTAAAAATAAAAAATTACAATTTTACTAAAAACAAATTTCAGCAGTCTTAATAATTTTTCATGATAATTTCCAATTAAAAGAAATAAATAATAACAATAATGCCATTTAATATGTCAAATACATCTAAGTAATAGGATGCATCTACAGAATTAGGTCATACCATTCAATATTCTGTTGAAAGCCTAAAAGAGATTAAAATACAACTTTTGAAGACAAAAGTTCAACTTTTTTTATAAACTTTATGCTTTTTATATTCTTAACCAGAAGTATAATTATTTGTTAAAAACACCAGAATATCATTCATTAGCACCAGACTTCAAAGAAAGTGAGTGTTATCATGACCACCAATCACATATTTTTTGGAATTTAAATACATAAATTATTTTTTTAAAGGATTGACAATAAAAATAATGAGAAACCATCAACAGTCATTAAAACATTTAATTTTATTTCCATTCATTTCATATGTCTTATTAATCTCATAATATTCATACTTTGTCTTTCTTTGCAATCTAAAATATAGCATTTGTTTCCACAATTCTTCTCCTCTTTAAGGAATATAATTCATAACTTGGTAAAGACTAATTGTTTCAACATATATAGATTCCATTATGATATTAACTACACAAACCTATATTGATATTAGTTTCCATGTAACTTTTTGCTTGCAGAATATAGCAATTAATATGAAAATCATTATGCAGTAGAAAATATCATTATAAATCTGTTTTACAAGAAATACAAAATTTTATTAATACGAAAAAGACAATATTTTGATTATCTCATACTTCTTTATATTTCATTAATTGCTTACAAAATTAAATTTCATGACAAAGTCCATTTTATTTATTCTAAATTCATTTCGAGACAATTTTAAAGAATTTTATTTCATTCATTAAGGTTTCTTTTATTCAATAATTTTGTACACATATGTAACGCAAATACTTTTACTGAACCTCATTTTTATTACATTTTTTTATATTCAGTTTCACTTCTAACATTTCCAGTGTTTGCTTAAACATAGTATTGAAAAGTAATGAAAATAATATCTCATAAAGCTTTCAGATTAGTACACTTAATAATTTCTCACTGCTAGAAGTGACTATAATTACACTGAAAAACTGAAAAGCTGGTAGAAACCCCATACACCAATAATTTTTTCTATTCAGAAAATATTAAGCTTTTCTGAAAATAGGTCCTAATATTAAACATAATTTTTCATGGTGTTCACAATATACCTTATTTTTGAAATATGCTCTAGTTAACATCATCAGCTAGATATATGCCATAGTTATTCCTAAATGTCTAATTCAAGTGCAAATGAACACTTGTATACATTTGTTAAATAATAAATGTGGCAGCAAATAATTAAACCTTTAGTATTTAGCAGAATTAAAATAATTAATATTTTGATTCTCAGACATGACGAGTATAAAATGGAATCAATCTTTTTTTCAAGCATCAGAAAAGGACTATGGAAGATTTGGAAGAAGAATCTAGTATCCTTCTGCAAAGAGAAGAAGGATGTTTGAATGATTCCAAAATTGTGATGAGAGTAGAAGAATTACAGTCAATAGATGGATGACGAAAATGCTAAGAAAAGAAAATGTCATTAAGATAAGAATAATTTTCCCCCGAGTTGGGAAACATGCAGCAAAAAGTTTGATTATTTAAAAAGTTGATATTTAAATATTTATCCTTGCAATAGCACCAAAAATATACACATTGGCAGAAGGAATAATTGTCATTCAATTACATGAATAATACAAATCATGCATGAAAAAATAATGCATCCCCTGAAAATAAGTTTTAATGTATCATTTGGACTAAAAATCAATCATTAGATAGTCTTATCTTTTTTTTTTTTTTTTTTGAGAAACATAGTAGGTAAATCTTTTCTCTCTTCAAATTCAATGTACTCAATGAAATAAGATAGAATTTTAGAAAATTTATGCCTTTTGAACTACAATAATAATCATGGTATAGTATTTCAAATTTAAATAAAATTAGATAAGATGATAAGTGTGGGTGATGTGAAAAAAATAATGAAAATTGCTTCAATAATAATTAAATCACTTCATTATTAGCCTCCATAATTTTTAAAATCAATCTTTTGCATTCATTATGTTGTTTCAGATATAATACTGATTTTAAAATTTTTTTACTACACTTTAGTCAGTGAACGCATTTAAAAGGACAAGAATAAAAATAAAGATTCACAAAAATATCATTATTATTCATTGAGTAATCAGCTAAATATAAATCATTAGAAGATTTTTACCTGTATGGAATTAATATGAGCATTATGAGCTACCAGATCTCTGATTTTAAGACAATTTGCTAAAAAATATAGAAAATATTTTTAAACAAGGCTAAAAAAACAAACAAACTAAGTGTCACATTTACAAAGAAACTGGCTATTTACTAAACTTAATAGAATGATATACCCGTATTAAATTACTCAAAACAGAGTTGAATTTGTGAATTCCAATTAGCTAGAAAATTACCGATCTTTCAATATTCTAGTAGTTTAATAAGTTGTAAGAAAAGCTCCCATTAATCTTTCAGTAATATGAGTTCTTATAAGAATTTTTATAATAAATGATAAAATGGGATAAAAAGTCAGAAAATTTATTGAAAATTTTTGTAATAAATCATTTATTTTTGAACAAGTAATAACGTCAATCATGAAATTTCATAGAGCTGGTTGAATACACAAAAAGATGAATAAATTCCCCTTTTGCTAATTATGGATAAAACTAGATGTAGTAATTGCAAAATAACCGGAAAATTTAATCCAAAAAATCAAAATTTTTTGTAATAACTATTATAGGAACCACATTTATATTTGAATAGCTTCTGTATAGTTATCTACAGAAAAAATTATATATTACATAAATTCGGCTTATTACACTCAATATAATTGGTCAATAGCATCCAAAATAAATTAAAAAAATAATAAAATGTTGATTATCTAAAGGAACTAATGCAGGTCATAAACAAAGCTCAGTGTTAGTCTTTAAGCACTGACTATCTATATTAGGTTAAAAGTGACACTAGTGAAAATTCCTTTATTTTTATTTATTCATTACTACTCTGTATTCCTATTAAGTTTTCTATAATATAATGTTTATTAGCACAGAATGTAATAATTAATGATTACTAAATACTCCAATACCACAGAGAATAAAGTCTTGAAAAGATTAATTGTTCAGCCAGTAAATAAAGACTAAATGTACGATGTAAACATGCACATGCACTAAAATTAATTTTAAGGGAGTACTGAAATAAAGCCTACTGTTTAAGGTGATCCCAAAGAAGATTGCATTAGAAAATGTACTAAATTTCATATCTACTGACAATACAAAAATAAAGTACACAACAAATAAAATAAAATTTCTGAACACACAGAACACTAGCATTTTTTACATAAGAAATTGGAATACAAAATAACAAGATTATAATTATACTAATAAAAGAACTAAAATATAAAATATTATAAAAATAATCTACTAACCTGAAATACAGTCAGTACTTGGATCTGTTATACTAAAACAGAAAAAAGACAAAACTGAACAAATAAAACATCACCAAAACATTTGTGACATAATACAATGTTATTAACAATAATAAGAAAAAAAGTATTTATCACAGATTTTATTGCTTTCCTTTTAAGCTGTAAATTTATACAATATGAAAACAATTATATGCATTAAATAAACACAAATAATAAAAATAATTATTTCAACTTTTAAAATTTAATATTACTTAAACAATTAATTTTCAGTATGAATTTTTAAAATTAATGTCATTTAAAAATGTGTATTCTGTCTTGTAATTTCAATTTCTTCACCTTTATAATAAAGATGAATGTATATGTGTGCATTGGTGCTCTACAGGCCAAAGAGTCTGAACTAGAGACACCAAACTTAGTACTTATATATGTTGGAAAGTGAAAATGTGTACCTCAGAACGATTTTCTAAAAAATTTTAATAAATTTAAAATTAAGCAAAATTTTGAGATTTTTTGATATAACTCATGAAAATATAATAGCACAAAAATATATCATCCTAAAATTCAAAATATTGCCTTTTTAATGATACTAAACTGATAGTTGTGCTAATTTTTTTTGAATTATGGTAATTTTATGCTCTGAAATTCAAACTGTTTTGATTTGTTCCTCAAATATTGAGTTGTGGGATTTTCTTCTACTGTTGAAATCTAAAGAAGAAGCATTCTGTTGAACATCTATGTAGTTTACAACAGAAATAAAAAAAGTAAAGTTACAATATCAGGAAATTTAGAAGATAGATGAAATATTTACATTTTTAACAGCAGCATGATATTATGGGATAGTTTCTAATAGAAAGGTTCATGCACACAATAATTAAAACTTAAGTAAGACCATTAAAATAGATGGTGTTAATGTTAATAATTAAGTGGAATCATGAACATAAAATTATATCTAAGCAAATTATATGAAATCAAATATAACTAATATTCCTACTGAATCAGCTGATCACTTGAGTCGATTATTTTTAAATATTTTTAAAGATGATTTTGTGATTTAACATTCAGTCTCTACAGTGGTGGCCAAAATTAAGGACACTTTTGAAAATCGTTATGTTTTCTAACTTTGTATGCTTATAGAAAATGTTACATTTCACAAAATGCAAACTCTTGCATATCATTTTAAAGAGAATTTGATGCTGATTTCAATGCAAAAAGCAAAATACAAATATTTGGAATACAAAAAAAGTTATTATTATTTTAATCTGAATAACAAACACAACGAAGAAGTGGATTGTAATTTCGAACTTTCCTGACAAATCACTGCTCTTGTTCCGGGAACCAATTAAATGTTAATAACAGCTAGCAGAAGCTGACATCATGTTAAAAGTTGGAACAAATCATTATTGTGTTTTTTTCTGTAGAAGGAAGACAGTTTTTTGTGTAATCAAATTGCAAGTTAGAAATTTTGTTAAACTTTAAACAGGTGGGTGGTTCTTTGACTACATCTGGAGTAAAAAAATTTTGTTTACAATATCAGGAGACAAATTCAGTATAAACCAAAGCATGAAATGGATAAAAAAAGGTGCATCACATCTGTTGATGACAGAAGATTAAAAAGATTATGTCTCCAAGATAGAAGAATGTCATCAGCGGCCATCAGAAGTCAAATGAATGATGTTGGCGTTTATGTCAGTTCAAAAACAACCAGGAGAAGATTATTAGATGTTGGACTAAGAGGTAGAATTCAACAAAAAATTCTTATCTGAATTTACAACCACATATAAAAAAGATTTCAGTGGGCAAGGGAATGCATTAATTGGAGAGGTGATCAGTGGTCACAAATTATACGGAGTGATGAAACAAAGATATTGTCATTCAGTAGTGATGATGTAATAAGTAAGACATAGAACGGTGAAAAGCTACATCCTGACAGGCAATTATGAAGAACTCAGTTAGTGTTATGATTTGATCCTGCAGGTCAGCAGACAGTATTAGTCTCCTTCTATGTTATTGATGGGGCATTAAATGCTAGAAAATACATTGACACTATTGAGCCAAAACTTACACCTTCCATTAGTGATCTCTTTCCCAGCAGTGCATCATTTATTATTCAGCAGGATTTAGCTCCTTGCCACACAGCAAAAATATCAAATGAGTAGTTTAGTAGAAAAAGCATTGAATTTTTATCAGGTCAGGAAACAGACCTGACCTCAAAATTATTGAGAATTTATGGCACCGTTTCTTGTACATATGAAGCTTTTATCAAATAAAAGAGAATTAATTCAGACTATAATTGTTTCCTGGCATCATGTAATAATGAAAGAAAAATTTAAAACTATCATTAGCTTAATGAAACATAGTGTGAAGCTGTAATAAAAAATAAAGGCTACACTACTAAGTGCTGATCTCACTGCAGACATCAGTATCTAATGTATCTCAATAATTATTGCCACTCAACTTTTATTGTATTGTAAATATTTACATTTTGCTTTTTTTATTGAAATCAGCATTAAATTCTCTTTAAAATGATATGCAAGTGTTTGCATTTTGTGAAACGTAACATTTTCTATAAGCACACAAAGTTAGAAAACATAAAATGTTTCAAAAGTGTCCACAAATTTGGTCACCACTGTATTTCTCTTCAACTCCTCAGAAGGAACAATGGTCAGAAGAACAAATCATTTCACCAAAGTAGTACTTTAAACTTTCCTTTTTATTATTCAATTAGGACTCATTATTTTTTTAAATAAAATGTAAATGTAAAATGTAATCTTAATGTAATAATGTAAAATGTAAATCTTAGTATTTTATTAGTCTGGTGCAGTATGGTAAAAAAAAATGGGTCGACTTCCTAAAAAACAACAACAAAAACCTCTTTTAAGTATAAAGAACTACATTAAAATAATGGAGAAAGGGGAAAATATTTTTAAAAGGTCTATAATTTTTAGAAACTGAGTTTCAAAAAACTACAAAGTACTAAAAATGTAAATTTTAATGACTAATTAATGATTTAAATCTATTTTAAGTTTATTATTATGATAGTATGAATTACCTCAAGTCATCAGTATCATTATTTTTTTCAGGTGAGGCAATAAGATCAATGTCAATCACAGGAATTCTATTTTCAGGTAATGGAAGAATAACTACTTCATCACTTTCCAAGGGAATAACATCTTCATCATCAATTTTCATAGAATTTTCAGTGGTTGTTTCTTGTTGAATTGAAGTAAAAGAATCTTTTTCTGTATCATTAATTTTTATAGCATCAATTTCATTATTGACAGAGCCAACAGTATTGTTTATCACATTTACATTTTGTGGGGAATTAGAAGATGGCGTCTCTTCTGGTCTTGGAGATTCAACTGTGGATCTGCATTCTGCACTTTGCTGCATTACTAAATCTAAGGTGAAGATAAACATCAATGCTTAGAAATCTAACTACAATTTAAATATATAACAGAATTCAAATTAAATCATAAAAGAATTAGAAAACATCTGCAGAAAATTAAAGTACAAATATTTTTTACTCTCAAATAAAGATAAATGTTTTTGAATAGTTAAATATTGGATGCAAAATAACACAATTAAAAAATAGCTTTTCTTTATAAATAATAGAAACAGTACACAGCTGACTTGCTTTGTGAATTCATATATATATATATATAACAAGCAAATAAGAAAATAAATGTTTTTTGTAACAAGCAAACTTGAAAATAAATGTTATTTTCAAAACTGATATACGAAAAATTGATTATATTCTAATTAAGGTTGAAAATTAATTAATAAAAATAATGATCTAATGCAAATTAATATATGTTTAAAATACAGTAAAACAGTTATACATTCACATGTTACTGTTCATTTTCAGATTCAAAAATCCTCCGCACTTCCATGGATGCATCAGGACGAAATTATTGAGTCAAAATAGAAGTGAGAAGAAAGATGAAAGAAGGAGATGATTGCAATTAAAAATAAACTGAACTCGGATTATTCTTATATTTAGAAACTGTGGATAACTAATATTATAGGAAAAAGATACTTTTTCACAGCAAAATGATATAGAACAATTTGTAGTAACTGTAAAGAGCCTAAATATTAAATTATGACAAGCAAATGGAAGATTTCTGTTCTTAAAATTTGTTAATCTATTTTTTAACAAAATAATAATTTTTTAAAAATCTTAAACTTTTTATTTTAAAAATTGTTATTGAGCATTTTGGTAATATTTTCTGATTAATAATGGCAGATAATCTCTGTCACATTTAATTAAAATACATAGAATATTCTTTGTGCACACCTGAAATTCTTTTTGCTATTTGAACAGGCTATCTAAGCAATTAATATGCAATTTTGAGTTACAATAGTATGGTCAGAAATGGCACAACACTCCTATACATGTGGGGGGCGGGCTAAAAAATGAGCGGAAAAGTATAAAATGGGGGAGGGGGTATCAAGGTCAAAGAACCAGGAAGAATTCCAGAAATGTAATCATCCTTCCACATCTCACCCTTTAACAAGGTAGAATTGTTCAAAAGTGGTAGTCTTGGGATACTGAAATAAACAGTACAAAATATTAAAACTTAAACAATAAAAAAATAAAATATTCATTTTAACAAACCATTCATAGTTCTAACAAGAGTGTTCCGTTTGTTCCTCAGAATTTCTTCTTCACTTTGAAACTAAACAGAAAATGAGTATTTAGTAAGCTAGCAGTGAGAAATAAAGATTATTTATAAAATAAACATCATAATGTTTAAAATTTAAAATTCTTAAAGAAATATACATTTTTATTACTTTTGCAAAAAATCTACTCATTTACAATAAATGAAGAAAAAAAGTTAAAAATATTAATTAAATAATAAATTTTTTAATCTAGAGAAGTTTTGGAAAGATCATGTTTACAGTCTTACACAATTTATGACCAAATTATCTATCTTTGCACTTCAAATATTCATTTTATTTTAAAAAGTAATAAAAACCTTAATATATTATAACAACAACACTTATAATCAAATTCAAACTTAAACAAGGGGAAGGCCTGAGGTAGAAAATTAATATCAGGATGAGATCAGGATAATAGCAGGCCTTTAGGGTGCTGGCCTCCAAACTTTAATTATAGCTTATATGCTATAATGTGTTGTTGACGAACGTCCGAATAGTGCAGACGATAAGTTGTTGACTTAGCATTCATGGAACCAGAGTTGGATCCTGGTTTCTGTTTTTTGAATTTTCTATTTGTTTTCATTTAAAAAAATTTCAAATTAATTTATACATTTACATATAGTTTTCATTAATATCTTTTTAACCTTCTAATTCTTGAATTATCAGAAGAAAAATAATTATAAATTGTCATGCATTTTTTTTAAATATGCAAATTTACAAAAATTAAATCAGCAATGTAGACATTCAATTAATATGATATTCATTTTTGTGTGGAAAAATAAAAGTATTTTCTCTTAATACTTAAGTTATAACTTATTTTTTCAAAAAAAATAAAATAATAATAATAATAATTTTACTCATTTAAACAGCTTTTGAATTATAATTTCATTTTTAGGAGTTAAAATAATTATGAATATAATTTTAACTATAAAAGTAATTTAAACAACTATTTTCACTTTAAAATCATTAAATGTTTTAAAATTTTGGATTTCAATAATGGCAAATTACTTGTTATAATTTGACAAAGCTATATTTATAATTGTGATTAAAGATAACAACTCAAATTAATAAAATTAAATCAGCAAATATTCTCAATATTAATAATTGAAGAGAAAAGTAGAAAGCAGATGTTAAGTTAAGGAATGCATAGGCAAATAGTTTAAAATTTTTAGTAACAGTATACGGCATGCTTTGTACGCTGCCGATTTTCTGAAGAAAAATATTTTTTGAAGATAAACGAAATTTGTTTTTCTAATTGATTACTTTAAGGTTTTTCTTGTAGGTAATCATTATTTATCAATTGTGCAAGATGCCAAAATATATCTATCTTGTTCCAAATGTTTTTAGGATAATAACCATTTTGGTTCTTGCATGTAATATAAAATTAATGAAATATTTTTATGATGTCAGTAGTTATAATTGATATTTATCATGATTTAAGTTATGTTTGTAATTATTTTCCCAGCTTAAAGATAAAATTATGATTTAAGTATTACATGAATGAATATTTATTTTTGTGAGATATTTGAGAACATTTATTTTTGATTGATAACAGTTATATATTAATTAAAACTGTTACATACTAACTTAAAAAACACATTCACATCATTAATTTTTTTAAAAATATATTATAATTCAGGTATTAAGAGAAAATACATTTATTTTTCTATACAAAAATGATTAACATATTAATTGAAACCATCTTTAAATTGTTAATTTAATTTAGGTAATTTTGAATATTTAAAAAACGCTTTCACATTTATGATTATACTAGCCGCCTTTGGCGACCAGCCGGTTCGCTAGTATTACCGCTCGCTATAATTTTCAATTAAATATTTTAAGTAACTGGTCTCTAAAAGGATTCTCAAACAAAACATTTTTTATCTTCAAATTTTGATAGCCATACCAAACTTATACTGTTTAGATCGTTTCGTTCAATTTACTATATATATTTTGCTAATTTGCTGTCATTTCCGGCAAAACTACAACTTTAATTTAAAATGTAAATAATGAAATTGCAATTAATATTAAGATATTTTTTAATAAAACCAAGCGTTTTATTTTATTTATCATCTTTATTGTTATTTATTAATTATTATTATTATTGAATGTGAGTATTGCAAACAGAATCGCTCGGTATTTAAGTCTTACAAAATATTTTTCATAATTTATGTAATATTTCAAACAATAATTCAACAAAAATTTCTGAGATTCAGCATAAAATTCAGTTTTTAGTTTTGCTTTCAAAAGGATTGAAATGAAATCAATAATAATATTTTGTTCCGGCCTATAAATATATTTCAAAAATTATGAAGTCTAAATTAAATGCAGTAAGGTATCATATTCTGAGAAATATTCTGGACACACCAAATTTTAAATAAATGAATGAATGTTTCTATTTTCCACGATCAACTAAGACTTATTTATGAAGTTTTAAATGTTAAAAATTTAGAAAAACTCAACATTTTCATAATCTTAGGCCAATTAATCTTGGCGTATTTTCTTTGGAGCGATCGATGAAAAATTTAAAATTATCTTTTTTTTATTGAATAGTGATATTCAAATTTTCATAAATCAGTCAGTTTAAGTGATTGGAAATTAACTCTATGACCACCATAAAATCTGTGCTTTCTCTTGTGGTGTATGCATTCTCCTTAATATCCGCTCGAATAAAAGAGCTCCAACACACACACACACACACACACACACGCACACGCACGCACACACACATTGAGCTTTATTATAAGTATAGATTTGTTCCAAAAGTTAAATTATAACCCACGAATCAGGAGAATAAATATTTATTTTTGCGTAAAAAAATGAAAAGAATATTAATTTAAACTGTTCATAAATTGATTGATAAATTAATTTGAAATAATTTAAAAGGAAAGAAATAAAGAAAGCAAAAAATACTGGCCCAGAACCGAACATGTGTCTTGTGAATACTAAGCCAATGTCTTATCCACTATACTGTCATGCTCGGCAATGGTGTCACATTATTAGTAATAAGGTGCGCTGAAAGTCTGAAGGCTATTTTCTTGGAAACGATTGCTTATTGTGCTTTAATATTTTCATAAAAACATTCTAAATGCATATTACCAATATACTAACTTTCATCTCACATTCCCTTTTCCACCTCATGGCCTTCCATTGTAAGTGAAAAGACTAATATTTTAATACTAATTAAATATTTACTGTTAAAAGAAATAAAATTTATTAAGGAAAACAATTAAACATGAAGCAAATGCAGTATTTTAAAGTGAAGTTTAAAGAATTAACACAATTCAATTTATAATTCTTCAGAGTATATTAGAGAGTTCGTAAGAGTAACACAAAACGAATCTATCCATACACAAGCACTTATATCAAGATCATATTGTAGCAAAAAGCATATATTTCATTATTTCTATGTGTGCATGTCAGAGTTTAAAATAGGAAGCCATTAATTATTTTTAAAAATAAATATATCATAAAAGTAAAACTTCCACTCTTACATAAAGTGTCCACCCATGCATACAGATCAAACCTTACCTTTACAAGGGTCACTTTTGTTTGGTGTAAAGTCACCCTCTTGGGAGGATGTGCACTTTTTTTATGCACCTCCTTTCAAGAGGGTGACTCTGTGTTAAAGCAACCCCTCGGAACAGTCACTCAAACCTCTACAATTGGCAAGAGCCATTGTACTTCAATGAAATTCATTCATTTTATCTCTTTGATTTCAAGCCTTACATTAAGAGAAAGAGGGAGAAAAGTACACACACTCCAAAACAACATTGGAAATTAAATGCAAACTGACTCTCCTACAGCGTAGAGAAAGAATTGCCTTCTATGGGTGAGATATTTCAGAAGCCACAGCTACTAAACATAAAATAATATTTTTGCCACAGCTTTGCTTTTGAGCTCTAAAGCAAGTTTCTCTGAAACTGGACCAATTTAATGATGTGTTGTATCACAATGTGATAATAAGAAATTAGATAGGATAGCAGGAAGAAAGTCATATTGTTCAGTTACAGGATAATACAAATAAACAAAATCATTAACTCAGCAGACTTCACAAAAAACTGATGACATTTCACATTTCTCTTCATCATGATTCACATTTTTCTCCATTATCAACAAGGTTACCACTCAGATTTGGGGGGGGGGGGGGAAATCAGCGTGTTTTCCCTACATGTTTATGCAATATAAGATGAAATATATGAACAGCACATATGTGCTAGTTACTATCCACAGTTTTAATGTGTGGAGCTAGCAACAATTTGAAATAATAGTATATTTAAGGCATATTTATATTTACATATAGAAAAAACAATTTATCTTCATTTATTCCTTAGAATTTAGCAGGACAAATTTTACATATTAAAGGGAGGATATTGATCATCTTTCATGCTCTTTAATTGCAAGTCTAACAAAATTAAGGATTCGGCTGAAATAAAATACACACAAAAAAAAATCATTTTTACTATCATGATATATGTCAGATATATGTTGAGTTAAAATAGAAGGCTCAGTACAGGTAGTTTACATATAATTATATACAGCACAGCCTGTTTCAAGAATTTCTTTGAGAAAAAGTACATTAAGGGATATAAACTGTTCACATTTGCACATAAATTCTGTAATGCCTTACTTATAAGCAGGAAATATAAACAAAATTTTCACTTAAATCGTAGGCCTAATTCTTAAGAAAATGGACTCAAACTGATTTTATTTTTCACTGATAACTGATTACACAGATATGAGTCAAAATTTAAAGTTTTTAATTTTTAAAGAGTCTTTAATAGATGACTGCTTCAGCATTCTTTTTTGCCTTGCCGTTCTAATTTAATTACGATAAAAGGAAACTAAGTCAGATAGTACGGAAACTGGATAGTCACGAACTAGATATTCGGGAGTGTACTGTACATGAAAATATTTCCAATATATTATTGAATGCATTAAAAGATGCCATAAGTTTTAATGACCATAAAAGTTTAAATGACTGTTCTTGAACAAATAAAGTTCGAAATTGAAATTTTCAGATACTAAATTGGAAGCTTTCAAACTTAACATGTCATCTTCTCCTGTATTCCTTTCAGATTCAAAAGTCCACTTTCCATTAAGGTTTTTGAACTGGCATGAAGTTTTGTATATTTTCCTCTCAGTCAAGGATTAATGTTTTTATCTATCCAATCCATGTTAAATATGGATTTTGAGTAACATGTTGTTTAGAAAATTTTTTGAATAATCTCTACTCTGAATAGGGTCATAATTTCTCAAATAAAAAATTTGTTTTTATGGAAGTTTTCAAAGTTTCCTGCATTTTCTCTGTTTTTTTATATGATTTTTTAAAAAATTTCTGTATTTTTCCAGTGTCATGACAACCCTGATCAGTGAATAAATAAATGATTTATTTTTCCAATTAGGAAATTCATTTGGGTAGGGAAAAAATTTCAAAAGTTCTAAGGAAACACAAACTCTCTATTTTTTCAATTAAATAAATAAATAAATAAGAAATTCTAGAATAAAAAGTGTTTGATCATTAGATAAGTTTAAATTCACAGTGTCAAAATTAATTAACACTTCGAATTTATTTAATAGGTTGCATTAAAACACAAATAACCATATTACCTTTATTTTTTTTGTCTTCCATTCATCTAAAAGTGACTGATAATACTGTATTTGTTGATCAGCGTTTAGTAGGTTGCTTTTCACCTTTTCTTCTTCATCTGATATAATCTGGAGTTCATTTAATATATTTTTCAAAGATAATGTTAGAGAATTATCAGGAATTGTTGGAGAGGGGGGAACTACTGGTTCAATAACTTTTTCTATAATCTCTTGATTAGGAGCATTTTTATCTGATATTAGTTGATCTTCACATACTTTATTTAGAAGAGCAGGATCTATGGATCTAATAGCATCAATGAGAGGATCATCAAATTCCTTTTTTATGGTGATATTTCCGGTGGCAAATAAGTTGATGAGAGATTCCACAGGTGTCATACTGGCATCATCTTGACAGTTAGCAATTACATCTGTTTGTTTTTGTATAAGTTCATTTAAACTTAAAGATGTCATTTGAGTAGTATCTGAAATAAGATATTAGTTGTTAATGAAGATAATTTGTTCAACTAATTATTACTATTTGTCAAAAAAACTTTTCACAACATCTAGGAACTAGAAACAAATTGTCTCAAGCAACTAGTCTTTTTTTATATTTTTCATCAGTTTTGTAAAAATGCAATAATTAATAAAAGGTTATAAAGGTGCCCCCTTTTGTTGTTGTTGATAATTATGCAAACAAATTTATTTAAATGAATTTAAATCACAAGTAATAAAAACCTGTTTTTATATTTAATCAAACATATGCACTTATTGAGTGTTACAAATTTTCAGAAGTTATTTCATTTATTTTATGCCATTTAAGCTAAAACTGAACAAAAACAAATATTAAACTCATTAATCACAGAGTATTTAACAAATTCCAATTTAATAAAGCAATATAAGCATAAACAGCTCAGATATTTACCCATTTCATCAACAATTTCTTTCTTAATATACACTGCCTCTTTTTGTGAAGAACATTCCTATTAAAAGAAAATATCATATAGGATCTGAACCTCACATATGGAATGATCTCATGAATCTGAGATCATGAATATGTGAAACATTTGCTGATCTTTCATTGTAAGACGATAGTACTGTTTCTGTTCGTTTAAATAATATCAAATATAGCATCTTTAAACTTGAAATATGTACATTTTTATCATTAAGTTGGTAATGTAAAGCTAAAGTACCTGGCTTGAACTTTGTCAATTTTTAACATTAATAGATATTGGAACATAAAAATAATTCAATGATTACAAAAGATTTTAAATTTAATACCTATCTTGTAATAAAGCATAATCACATTTAATATTTTAAAATATATCAATGTTTTAGAAAGTTTTATGGATAAAAAAATAGTAAGAAAAATTTAAATGCCCAGAATTAATTGCTAATCAATTTCATTTACAATAAAATATGAACAAATTATTTCGTAGAAACATGCTTTAAAAGTATTAAAATATAGTTTTTTTTTTTTTTTTTTATATTTTTTTTTTTGTGAAGAATCTAGAGATTACAACAAAAATTTAAAAGTATGAAATCCTGACAAAAGTACACTAAATTTTAATTTTACATTCTTATAATATTTGAATTTTTAATAAATGATCTGGAAATTTCTAGGAAATTCATTGTAGCTTAATTTCTTTGCCAGATAAATTTCAGCATCAAATACAATTACAATTTTGTTTCAACTCCCAAGATTTCAATTAAAAAAAACTAAGTATCCAATTTTTACTGCACTTAGAAAGCATTAATTTTTTCATTATTTCATATTATTCAGTTTAATATTTAGAATTTATTATAATAAATATGAAATCTTGTAATCATTTTTTTCCTCAAATTTCTTGCAGAATTGAAATTAACTAAAATCAATCAAATTCGAAATTAAATAATTAAATTCTGAAAATTAAAATAATTTATTACCATTAGGAACAAATAACTGCAAAATTTTTCAGAATTCTAGCAGATCAAGAAGTAGGCAGAAATCAATTACAAAATTCTATAAACATGAAACAAAGCAAGTGATGTAAAAACAAGTAATAACTATTACTTAATCTAGCAAAAACTTACTTTGGAAGCTTCATTCATAGTTAATGGAGTACTTTCAATAGATTCCAGCCTTTCAGAATTTATTAAAGTATCTGTATTTGCAATAGCACTTTCTATACATTTTTCAAGACATTCTGCAGATGAGCACCTATGTTTTTTTGAATTACTACCTTGATCTACAGATTCCTTTCTTTTCCTGCTAAAAGGAGATTCACATGGCTTGTTGGCTTTCCTTTTAGCACCAATGCCTTGTAATATTTTAGTATTTTCATTTAAAGTAAGAGATTCAGAACGAGTTCTAGCTGCAGGTGGTAAAGGTATATTTGGCAAGGTCGTATTTGAAGCAATATCCGTCAAAGAGCTTGAATGCCGCCTTTTTTTATTTTCTGTAGAAATAAATGTCAATGAGTTAGATGAAACATCAGTGACATTTTCAAAGGAAAGTTGAGATGAATTCATATTTTCAGGTAATTCAGGTGTTATTGGTAAACTGCTCACATTATTTGGTTCTTCAGTAACACTCTGATTACTATCACTATTGACAGGCACTTTATCTGTATGCAGTTTCAGCTTAATAAGATTCTCTTTTTTTTTAGACTTAGAAAATTCAGTTACTAATCGCCTAATTTCTGCTTGATCTTTCTGATTGGATGGATTAATCCAATGAGCAAGCCTTTTCCCTGCAATATTTTCAGATAACACAACACCCTTTTCTTGGTGTTTTTCGCTTTCAAGCTGATTCTGAATATCTTCAATGACTACAGCAGTTTTAGTAATGACTTTAATTGGAATTCTAGGACTTTTTTTAGCTTTCTTATCTGATTTCTTAACTGGAGATTTATGATCATCAGTGGAAGCATTTATTATTTCATCAAAATTGTTATTAGTGGAATGTGTTTCACCTTCAACAGGTTGGATATTTTCAGACTGAATATTTTCAGAAAACAATTCATTACTTTCTGGATTAGGTATGCCTGCCCAATTATTGCTGTGCATAGGTGAATGTTCGTTTTCCATATGAGGAGACTGGTTACAATGATAACTTTGATCGTATCTACTATAATGATTGTATGATTGAAACCTCTTATCCGGACCATTTCTAAAAGGTTGATTTGGTGGCCATCGATTCCAATGATAATTTCTATAGTCACAATTTCGCCTGTTATTATAAGATTCTCTGCGTTTAGTGGAATAAGGTTCTCTATAATTAGGAGGATAAGGCTTTTTATGATTCGGAGAATAATAATTGTTGGATGAGTTTGAATAACTGTCTTTATAGTCATGAGAATGACTTTTTTTTCTATCAGATACATTGAAATTGGTTTCAGAAGGATTGGAACACTGGAAATCAGTAGGAACACTTGAAGAATGATCATCATTTATGTCTCTTTTTTCTATTGAAGAATTCATATTTTTCTTCTGTTCTTTTCCCTTTTTCTTACTAAACATGAAAAAAAAAATCAATCATAAATCAATAAAAAATGAAAAATTAGAAATCAATTATAAATCAATTTTCCAAATGCACATTAAATTTAATTCTGCAGAACATAATTAACTAAAACAAAATATGCTTTACACTAAATGAAATCAATAAACATATGCATGCACATATACCTTAACAGAATAATTTTCTATGCTATTTATTGCTTCATATACTAATGTCCACTGCTAAAGAATATCATAAATTGAACTTGAGCAAGGGTTTGCTTAGGATATGTCCATATTTCAAAAGAGAAAAGTTACTATAAGAATGGCAATAAAGATGTATGATACAAAATCGAGTGGTCTTGAGGCGCAAATTTCAAATAAGATTTCATCAATAATGGAAAGATTTGAAAAGAAATCATGATGCTATCAAAAACGCTTAAATTATAATAAAAAATGTATAATTTTAGTCAGAGAGCTTGCAACCTGTTTAGTGCACTATATAAAGTATTTCGAGCCTAAATTTTCAACAGATAAAATACATTGCCCCCTTACAACTAACAACATTACTATTTAATACAAAAAGTATTCAGGTTATTATAAAATCATATTTTTGGTATTACATTTTGAATTCCTATTTTAACTTTAAATGTTCTGCACAATTAAACATTGCATGCACTTGTGACAGAATTTACATTATCAATCAGTACTTAATAAACATAAAAATTAAGACAAAAATAAATGGATAGCTAATATAGTTGAGAAGACTAGTTACACAGGTTTACAAAAAATGTTTTTGGTGCTTAGGCTTTTCAAACTAATTTTAGATATATTTAAGTCACTGAATCTAAATATGAAGTATGTTTTACTCTATATGCTCTATTTTTTTAAAATCAGTCACTGAATCAGCTTTTTTTTTTTCCCTTTCAAACTTCATTTAATGCAGATTTAAATAATGCATACAAGGACTGGTTTTTGTGTATTTGACCTATTGTCAGTTTGCTGTCCAGTTAGTTCCAAGAACATCCGCCAGATGGTGGTAAGCATTATTTTTCCAGTAACAGAAGTGTTCTTCATTGCTTAAACTAGATTCAGGGTTAGTTTAGGATCTCTTGCAATACAGAGTACATCAAAATTAGCCTGATATTTGCAGTTGCATTTTTGATATTTATTGTTATGAAGTAAACCTACAACATACTATATTACAGATTGCAGCATTTGTATTCTTGATTAGAAATAAAATGAGTCCAAATAAAAGAAGTACGGCAAATAATCCTGATGTGTTTGGCAACATATGCAGATAATACACATTAAAAGAAAATAGAAAAATTGTTGATGAACTCAATAAAGAGAGGTTGTCTTGGATACTTTGATGGTAATCAGAATAAGACCCGGACACTGCATCAAGACTATAAAATTTGTAGAGCATATTTACAACAGTAGACTACTGGGAACAGAAAAAGTTTGAAATTCGGGGTGCCGATGGTTTGGAGAGAGCCAAATTTCACTTCATAATAAATATTACTATTAGAAAGTCTATTAAATATTACTGCTTTAAATTATCATGGAGACTTATGCTGATTTAGTCTCTGCAAGATGCCAGGTCATTAAGCTGAGGAAGTGCCAATCACAATGTTTTACCAGATATTGGAACTCTGCGAATACAAACATTATCCTTCTGATTCTAATGGAAGTGATATTGATTATCAGAAAATATCATCAATTCCTCAATGTTTCAATCAGAATAAGTAAAAGGATTTCAATCAATCAAAAGAAGCTTCTGAATTACTTTCTAGACTCAATAGTAAAAGTTTACTGGAATAAGGAACCAAAATCAATTTTTACTATACTAGAGAAAACTTCCCATCTGTTACCCTTCTTTTTTCAAAAAACAAACCTCGTATTTTGTCAGGTAATTAGAGGACTTTTAGAAAAACAGTTTTTTTAATAGCTAAAAGTGAAATTTGATATGTATCTTAGAAGTGGAAACAAATAAGGTTCGATACTAATTGCTCACTCGATGAAAATGAAAGAAGTAGATAATACCACAGCTTTCATCTTGGAAATGATAAAAGCATTACAAACAACAAACAAATTTCACCAACATATTAAAACTATGGAAAATCACTACCAAGAAAGATGGGATACACAAATAATTGCAAATTACTGGAGTTTACAAAGGGACTGTTCCAAAACACATTTAAAAAATGTTACAGAAAAGAAGCTCCTGGGCTCTTCAGTGACTTAATTAATTTCATATCTCTTTCACAACTTTTCCCTATATCTTTGCATATAGTAATTTTTGTATAATATAGTTAAAAAATTCTATCCTCATTTTTTTATCTATAAATTTTATTTAAAATAGTGTAACACATATTTCACTAAATGTTAGAAATTAGAGCTTCTAAGTAAAAAGTAATTAAATCTTACAATTCAGAACATCAAATTCATGTGAAATCAGCTCCAAGTACCTCAGCACTAAAACAACTGTTGGTCTGCACAATGTAACATGAAAAAGTGAACTTTAATTCATTCTATATATAAATAAAAATTATGGACTTTAGTTTGGAGAAGGAACTGTCTTTACTGAGAGTTCCTTCCTCTCTATTTTTTCAAGTCAATGATATCAGCCTTAAAAATAATATATGAAAAAATATTATTCTACAGTTTAATATATTTAAAATATTTAATATTCAATAAATATTTATTTCTAAATAAAAATTGGATGAAATTGGTCCTCCATATTTCAGATAATTGTCTAATCAAATTTCTATTAGAAGCAAGCTGCATTTTCAAAGCAGAAACAAATTATCTGAAATACATGTTTCACAATTGTAAATTCCTAACCATTTTTTTAGCATACAAAAACATGAATGCCAAATTTAAATGTTTTAATTAAATTTACAATGGTAATTGATTCATAAAATTGGTCATATTAAATATGTTCAAAAAGGCCCCTTGATTCAATTTAGTGCAATAAAATATCTACACAGATAATGATAAGAAAAATATTGTTCTTACTTCAATGCATTCTGATGTTTTCTCCCTTCTTCATGTACTTTAAGGTTTTTTTCAGAGCTCAGAAAAACTTTACAAATATCGCAAAACAAGTTATTTCTGCAATATGAAATAGAAAGTTAAAACAAAATAAAAATAACATTATAATAGTAAAACACATAATAATTATTATTCCAAATCGCACAAATTGTCAAAATAATAAAGTCAATGTGTCAAAGGAAACTGTTCTTTTAAATAGTATGCACACTATCTTCTATTTAATTTTGGAATGGTAATATTATCCATATAAACCTTTTTTGAAAATATGGTATTAAACTGACTTGTACTCAACGTTCATTTTGAAGTTGTTTTATTATAAATTTCCATTTATTAGAAAGCAAACATACATTCCAGCAATTTCTTTAAAACAATTTGTTAAAAGAATGAGGTTTAGCTATAAGGCAAAGAAAGGCATAATAAAAATGGAGAAGTCATATTTAAAAACAAAAGCAAATATTAAATAAGTATAATTAAATATTATATTGTTATTCCCCAGATCTACTGTTTTAGGAGGTAAAGAGAACCTTAAAAAATTTACAGAAAATAATAATGGATAAAGAGGTAAAACCTAATATGGCATAATGTGGAATCACCAATATATTATCATATATTTAAAACAACAAAATTCGAGAATTAGATATTAGATCCTAAAATTTATCAGGAAAAAGATTGCGCTATTTCATAAAATAATAAAATCAAATTATTAAGTATTTTTAAAAAATATCAAGAGAAAAAGAATATAAATTATAGAAATGTCCATCAAAAGGTTATCTATTAAAAATTCACGATAAATATCAATTGCAAAAGAAAAAAAAATCATCAAGATTCAATTTTTATTTTATCAATCTTTAACTTTTATTCTATTTGATCATAAGATAATTTTGTTGGTTGTTCGTCATATTTTCGTATTTTTTTTATATATTTATATATATAATTTTTTAACAAATTCTCAGAGAAAGAAACAAACTTTTAATAATATATAATACACCCTTTCTATAATAAAATATAATCAGCATAGATAATATTTAATTTAAGAGAAATGGTATCAAAGATTGAATAGATGTAGAATGATCACAAGGAATCGACTCATCTTCCACAATGCTAGATGGAAATAGTGAATCAGACTATCTACTTTCCATATTCTCAATAGAAAATGACTCCTTCAAATGAGGAGTTATGTATACAATTTTGAAACTAAAATGTGAATTTCAAACAACAGATAGTTCATGCAAGATATTTGGTTCCCAGTTACCTGAAAGCTTGTAGAGAGCATAGATAGAACAAAAGAACTCCCCTTCTTCCAAATGCAACAGAATATTAATTTGAAATGACACCACATTATTGTTGTAGAATTAATTGGCAGAATTATATAGGAAGATGATAAGAATATGATAGTGTAATATCTTGACTCTGACCAATGAAATAAGACAGTAGCGTAACAAAACATTTTTTATTTTATTTACAGCCTGATATATGTACACAAAAACAACTTGCTCTCATCGAGGTTAATATAATTTACAAAATTCACATAACAGTTGAAAGTTTAACCATGAAATGGTTCCTTGATCAAATCGGAGAATAGAAACCAAAAAGACACTAGCAGGCTGTTAGCTCAAAATGACTACTACAGGGGCCGCTCCAAAAATCCACCGATCTTTATCGGATGGATCCTAACAAAGAAACTCGAATCACACGAAGCTTCTCACATAATCAGGAATATATTCTTCGAACACCGACGTCTCTCCGATTTCTCCTTCGATACTTCTCACTGCTCACCTCTCTTCCCTCCCTTCAAACAAAAATAATAATAATAAATAAATAAATACCGCATTTTATTTCCGTCAGATCTCCGCCTCTGATTTTCCCATTGGTGAACTTGAGTTCCTAATCACCCAATAGCTGATCAACAATGCTTCCTCAATGGTCTCCAGTGGATCGTGGGAATGTCTGCCAATGATCCATCTTTGTAGCTGACCTCTTCCGGACGCATGTTAATTATAATAAATCCACAGCTAACACCGGCTGACGTCCACCTGAGTTCGACTCGACATTTAATGACAACGGTTGCTAGTGATTGATCGTTTCTTGAAGATTCTCCGTGTTTGGTGGTAGCTGGTGCATGTATAAATCCGTCGTAGTCACAAAGTCCTACCTCGTCGAAAGTAATACCACTGGGGGTACTGGATAAGAGGTGATCGTTCTCTGGTTCAGGTATAAATTACTATCTGTGGTTGAATAAATGAAGTCCGCCCCATAAAATGGGTTTTGACGCGTGAGTAGCTAAGTCGTACTCTCGACACTAGATGGCGCTACTGAAAAACAGGAGACGCAAAAATTTCGGCTTAAACTCGCTAACTTGTCAGCGGGCTTGTGCTGTCAGCGGGCTGTGTGTACAAGTGCCATCAGAAACAACAATAAACTCTTTTCAAATTTTGTATTTCAATATAATCATGAGGTTTTCACATTAAACTTTTCAAATGTTGTCTTTTCTTTATGAAATAAAATTTAGCTTAATTACAATTTAAAGTGCTGATTTTTTTTTCTACTGCATAATTCTTAATAGAACATCATGAAAATCAAAATCAGTTGCCTCAATCTTAAAGATATCGATCGACGAAATATATTTCTGTTCAACTGAAAAACTATATTTTAGAACATACAATACATGTCAAGAAAATTTTATTTTATTTGAAAAATATAGACAGTAATATAAATCATAAGTAATGAAGAATTATAATATTAACTAAATGCAATTATTTTTGGCTAATCAATATAGATGCTCGACATCATATCCAAGAAGCATAGATTTTTATCTTAAAAAATAAGCACTTTATAAGTACTTTTTAAGCACCTTTACGGAAAAAATAAGAACTAGTTTTAGCGTAATATCTTTTATCATAAAAATACGAGTTGCATGAAATAAATTAAATTGGGCTTTAACTAAATGCCCACTTTTATAAAAATACTAGCTGTACTCGGCCACGTTGCTCTGGCTCAGTGTCATTAAATGGAAAAGAAAGTGCATGTTTGGAAATGGAAAGAAAAAAAGAAAGTGCATGTTTCAAATATGATTAATTTTACACTGCTTGTGGATATGCAATATTTTTTGTTTTTTCTTTGACTCTGCACAAATAGATATTATCGGCTTTACCGACTCCAGAGCATTCAACATATAACTGTTCCTGTGAGAAGAATTCATGTCTAGATCTAAACCGTATAATTCAAAAGATTCGTCCAGAGCTTTGTTGATGGTGGTGAAAAATTCCCTTCAAATTGGGAATTGCAATCTCTTAAATTAAAATGGTATGTATGTTTGAATCACAGGAAACCACTGAATACCACACACCACTGAAAGGTTTTTCAAGATTGTTGCTCCTACAAAGTTGCCCATTAATTTTTTCCCCCTGCAAACCACAGTTGTTGCAAAGCCCTGGTTGATAATTGTCACGCCGATTTTCAATTACAGTACGTGCGATGGCATCCCTGGCAGATTGAGTGAATACAAAAATTTTGTTGAATAATTAATCGCTTCATCTGCTTCCACAACAGTGTCGATGGATTTGTATGTGACTTCTCGATTTGAATGTTAAACTAAATGATATTATTAAGCTCATAAATTCTTTTTTTCTTGTCTGCAAGAATAGCTGGTTCACTCTGCAAATCGCGATTCTTGTAATTGGTTTGAATATTGGGAAATACATTTACACCCGATTCTTATTTTGATGTCAGTAAAACGTAGAAGTTACGAGACAATGAAATTCGTCTTAGGTCAGATCAACCTACAACATTTCGTTCCCAATGTCTGGCAATTGATGCAAGAATATCTCGGCTAAGCAATTCTTTTGCAGCTGAATACACATATTTGTAGTTAATTATTACGCCTTTAGTCGTCACCAAACCGTAGAGTATTTCTGGCAAGCAATTATTTCATCTGTTGGTATCAATCAGAAAATTAGACAATATTAGCCTGAAATCTCTTGCAATCAATATTAATGCGTTCCCAAAGGATCTGATGTTTCTACGCAAATCTTGCAATGATTGATGAAGAGCTTTCAGTGAATTTTTAGGCGCCATTGTGCATTGTCTCAAACAATATTGTTTAATTTCTGCGATATTTTTTCCCATGCTGGATCTTTTATAAATGCTGCAAGTGGGAGTTTTAATGAATTGCATGTTCAATGGCAATTTAAAAGCGGAATGAGTAGTTCTTTCAACTGGCAATCCTTCCGACATACTGGTAGCAATGTCGCAGATATTCCAGACGCGAAAGCTAAAGCTATATCATTTTGGAATGAAACTGCTGCCAGAATGAATCTAATTAGGAATGTTTTACCAGTTCCTCCTGACCTATATAAAAAGATTTCTCCAGTATATTGATAATTTGTTATTTGATCGTAAATGCTTTTTTTTTTTCAAGCTTAAAAATAACTGATTGTGCAAACAACAACAGATCACTCATGTTGTATTTGTTCACGATGTATATTTATATTGAACGAAGCAGAAGCATATCGATTAGGTAAAAGGATATCCATTTGATTGAGAACTTTGCTCGTGATTTCTAAGCGCAAATCGCCACTTCGTTGTAGATTTTTGCTGTGAAATCTATGCTCATATTTGAATTTTTCTCGATTATTCTAAGGAAAATATCCTTAGTTATGTGTTATTTATGTTTTCCCCATAACTCTGAAGGAAGCGAAGGAGAACAGCCGGTCAATATGATAGCAAACAAAGCACAAATTTGATTTGGATGTGACGTGTTGTGAATGCTAATAATGCATGCACTCAGTTTTTGGTCGTTCAGAACTAGATTTGGTTGCAGAAACAGACATTGCAACGCTGCTGACAATTCCCAATCACTGGAAAGATTTTGGACAGAACGCATTTATTAACAGCATGAGAGGGAAGAAACATTAATCTTGATTGGGATGCCTATCGTAGTTTTTATGAATATGCTAGATTGTCCACCGATTCGTTTGCGTCGTAGTCAAGGCAAATATGGAACAACCTACCGATTATCGACTTCTATAAAATCATTTCGCATTTCTACTGTTGCTACTTTACCCCCCATCTTCTGCTGATCTTCTTCTGTATGAAGGATATCCATAGTTTCCTGTAACTGCAGTGGATACTAATGCTTGAGAGATGCTTAGAGCATTTCCCGTCTATCATGCATTGTGAAATTGGATTCAGTGAACCACAAGGTACATGTATCATATTTTTCGTTTCAACTTCAGGCAAATCCTTATCGACGTCGAAATTGAGTATTTCAGTGCATGTTACATGATTTCGTTTGAAGTGATTTTGTTATAGAGCCAGATTTGTATATGTGAGTGTAGCAGTCCTTTGTTTTGCCATTCTGCTGAGTGCACGTAATGAATGTCATGATAAAATGCACAGCTCAATTCCAGCGAAATGATTGAATCAATATAAAAATAAATCGAAATGTGTGGAAACTCAATTTAACAATGAAATCAGAAACACTGAAGCAGAATCATAAAATATTTAGTATAGGGTATACGCTTTTATCTCCAACAAATGGCGCCCCATAAAAAGCATTATCTTTTGGATTCCTTATCAAAAACAGTAAAGAGTTTTCCTGTCACAGGTGTGACATTTATGTAATAAATATATAAAAAATCCACCTATATTCGAATGCAATGTTGTTTCAAAGTTATCGGGAGAAATCGGTTTCAAAATTTCAAAGTAATCGGGGGAGAATTTTACCGATTTTGAACAAACGCACATTTACATTTATACTTATATAGATAAACCTAAAATACTACCAGGAGATCCTAATGAAAATTTCGTTTGACAATCTTATTAAAAAACTTTTATCGAATATCTTAAATCATTTAATTACTCTTCAGTTACTAATATTAAGAAGAACAAAATAGTTATACCACTATTGCATTAACATTCCGATTCCTCGAGAAAAGATTAAGAAAATAAGTAAATAGATCTAGAATATAAAAATCAGGCTCATTTAATTAAATATGACTTTTTTTCAGAGATTTTTCTAAACACTTTCAATTCGCTCACCAATAACTTTTCCCAGCTCATCCAATTTTGTTGAGAGAGAAAAGTTTCTGGTTAATCGGACAAGTGCATTAGCTTTATATTCGATTTCAGCCATTTCCTTATCTAAGAGGAATTTCTTTTTCCATTAAGAAATCAAGTTTTCTTTGTGGAACTGATAACTATTTCTTTCGTCATCGGTTTCTTCAAAAATAGAAGATATTTTGAATGGTTTGATGTTGCTAACATTTTCAATAGTAATATTTACTGAATGGGTTCTGAAAGACTGCCTTATGTAGTTATAGACTACATGTTGTGAAACATGATATTTTTCATTCTAATCTCCCACTTTCACTTCTTTTTCATTCTAACTTAATTAATGTCAAATCCTCTTTCAAAAATATTTGTTCAAATGGAGAATGAAAATTTTCAGAACTCTTCGCAGTTTTTTAAATTTATGATCTTTAAATACAGTATTTTGAAAAAAATTATCCAGTTTCATTTTCATGACAGGAAAATTATCAAAATCAAGTAAAGATGATTTGACGTTGAAAGCTATTAACTCCATGGGAACATCATCTTCATAACATCTTTTTATTCTTCCCCATGAAAGTAAAACACAGAACATGTTTCCCCCCACATTTACTGTTTGTCTGTCAAAATAACATTTTTTACGATGCAAAATTTACTGAAGATATATCCATTGTGCATTCTATATATATATTAAAAAAAAAACTACTAACAATTCATACTAGAAAAACATATAATTTTATAAGATATTGCTTTTGAAAAATGTAGGTCTTTCAATAATTTGTCCTTCCTTATGCATGCACTCTATCAATTACAGAACAAAATACAACGTTAGAAAAATCATGCTGGAATTAGCAAAAGAAATCATTTCAATTGAGAAATTTTCTTTCAAAATTTTAAAAAACGATAAACTAATGTATATCAGATTCATAAGAAGAGAAAAAGTGTCTTATCATCCAGAAACATTTGAAGAAATAGCTTAATATGCTATTATGTGTTGAAATATTTTCAAAACCAGTTGAAAATATTTCTCCAATAATTCAATACATACTTCTGAATAAAGGTATTATCATTCCTCCCTTAGGCATAAAAAATGGAACAGTGAATGCTATCAGTACACAGATTTTAACTTTCAGAGTCCTAGTATAGTAAGAAAAAAACCGGGTATGCTACAAAAATTTATGGTCGGCCAATTGAATCCAAAATTACTATTTTAAAAACAAGACAACTTCCAAATTTCATTTTCTTTTCTCATTTTTTTGTTGTTACAATATTTACATGCATGTGAATATACTGACTGCTGTCAGTTTATTCGTGGATTTGGTTTAAAATTTGATATAAATCAATACTTTAGATGTTAAAACTGTGTGCTAAATTTTACTAATGTAATGCTTTGTATTTTAAAGCTGTGCAGTTCACTTGTATTTGGACAGACAGACAGATAAAAAAACTTTCATAGACATAGATTTTGTTCGAAATTTAACAGAAGTCTGCAAATTTGATATTAAGAAATTCAAATCAACAAGTTTTTAGTTGTCACATTCACAAGTAGACATAATTCCAAAAATGTGCAATTAGGAGGTTTAAATCATGAAGATTCGGCGAAATTTTCAGTTCGAATTTTTTGATGATTACTGTTTTTTCTCTTTGAATAATTTGAATACAAATAATAATAATAAATAAATTTTATTGGCATTTATAACAAATGACTTACAAATAATTTTGGAGTATCACAAGCATTTTGCTTTACCTATATTTTTTGAATTATTCAGTGCATTCACAACAAATGAAATACAATTCTCTGGTAAATTGTTAAAAAGTTCTAATTGACATAAAAATACTTAAATAATTCACTAATGGCAAGTCACTAAGTAATGTTGAAATGTAACTAACAAACAATCTACAAATAAGTAATCATGTGTAGAAAAGCAATGATGAGCTGATAGTATTGTTAGAAACTAACACTCATAGTTTGGCTTTAATACATAAAATTAGCTCTAAAGGATTTTTTTTCCCTGATTTATTTCCCTAAGAAGGAGGTGAAAGAATATTTAGATAAATGAAAGGGATATATTTTTCTATATTTAAAGAAAATGAAAGACAATTCAAGTAAATGAAAAGGATATATTTTCCCCATTCTATTGGTATTTCTTTAAACTGAGATAAAAACCTTTTTCACTGATCTCCAGATTCATTAAATCAGTTAAACATTAACAGACACTAAAAAAAAAAAAAAAACAGCTGATAATTGGGCAGTTTTAGCATGTGAAATGATCCCTCCCCCACCATCACCAGAAATAAAAAAGCACCTTTAAGATCCTTATGCAGAGAACAGCTTTTAAGAACTTTTACTGATGTTGCACACCCTGATATAGCTTGATAAAAAAAAGTTATCATAAATATCAAATATATAAAGCATATATATATATACACACACACACACTAGTTGTCCCAAAAAAGTGGAACAAGTATTTATTTTAATAAAATAAAATAAATACTTGTAATAAAATTTTATAAATTAATAATAGGTTACAATTAATAAATTAAATTTTCAAATTCAAATTTCATTAAATAATGCAAACAACTAAGTATGAAAACACTTCTGACTTCAGCAGAGGTTGATAATAACTAATTAAAAAAATTACTTTGACATATTGCTTCAGTAATGTATATAAATTTAGTAGTGTATGATGCATTTAGTAACATTTTTTTCTAGTATTCATCCATGCACACATAAAGTTTCACACTTCTGTCCACAAAATTTGCAGAGATATGCATATTTTAAAATTTAGTAAGGTTTAAAATAAATTTATATGGAAGCATTTATTATTCTCAAATTTTGATTTAAACATTCATTACAATAAAATTTTAGAAACTGATCATTTGAAATATCTTAGAGAGAAGTAATTCAGCACTAAAAGAAAAAAAGAAAATTCTTTATTTCAACTGTGTTTGAAATATTTCAAGAGAATGACATATTTCAGTAACAAGGAATATTTTGAAATAATGATGATTTATAGAATAATAATATTAACCTAACTGCAGAAGAAAACATTATCCCCCCAACCCGAGTTTCAGCATCTTCCTAAAAATATTTACAGAATGTTTTAGTGAGTACAGATTACAAGATTCTTATTTCTCCATGGAGTAAAAAGGCATTATACAAGTAACATATTAGCTTATTTATTTTTCAGATTATCCTCATGCTAGTGTATGAGTAGTAAGTTCAGAACTCATGATTCCCAAATCCACAGAATATACTTCAATGCAATTATTGACATCCATATATGGACTCCTTGGACTGCAACAATTAGATCACGACTAGAGTTTTACAACTGGGTTCCAATTGAGAGTGAATAAAAACCTTCTTTCATCCTAAATGTAATTTAAAAAGAAGGACATAGCTTTAACTGAAATGTAAACATTGATAAATGTAAGAATTAAAAAAAAGTTTTTAAAAAAATCCAATTTTTTTGCACAAGAAGCTAATTACCAATAGTAATTTTTTTTATAAAAAAAGAAATAAATACAAGTGAGGTATGGCAATTCTTTAAACTCTTTGAATGCTTCTATTTTATACAATAGTGTGATGAATGATGGCCAATATATTCAGTTAGTTTTGAATAGCATTGTCTGAATTCTTCTACCTTTGATGCATAAACATTGTATATCAAAAGTCATACAGATATAGTCAGAATGAGATGATGCTCTTCCTCGCCATATGTCAGCTATAAGTTGTTGAATTACTTGATAAATGGAACGGCTTACAAGGATCTGTTGAATTTCCTTCTATATCACTTGACGTGATGTTTATTGGCGTGATGCTTTTTTTATGCTCTTAATTAATGCATCATTTGATATTTTTTCAAACTTTAATGAAAGTTAATAATTGCATCATTATGCAAATGCAGTATGATTTTACTTTTTTAAGAATAATATACCTTTTGTATTGTGTATATTATTCTTAAAAAGGACAATGAAAGATTAGCTCAAACATCAATCTGAGATATGGGAAAATGGTTCAGGTTAATAATTTTGCTTTTAAATATTCAGCAAATTTTGTAAATAGAAAAAATAAAACTTTGTGTGCTTATATATGAAGTAAAAAAAAAATTACTCACTGACAATTTTTTTTCTATGAAGCTATGTAAAGATTTAATTTTTGTAACCTTTTATTATCAACTTTTATAGAAATCAAAGCATTTTCATACATTTGGACACTATATTTCATGACACTTTGCAATTGGAAGTACATTTCCAATTGCAATACACACATCAGCAGGCAATTATGACAGAATTAAAATGATGTTTGCAACCTACTAATTGATATTATTTGGTAGAACACAATTTTAGGTTGAAAATTAATTCACAGAAGATATAAAACCTTTTCTGATATCTATGCGGTATTGGATATTTTTTGTGTTTGTGTTGCTTCAATGAAAACTACAGGGATTGTTTTGCCATGTGAACCCTGTGAATTTCTTGCCACCACAAATGATTAAGGAAATAAATGCCTGTTTTAATGGAACAATTCCTCACAAAAGCCAAAATTTTCCACCTTTGTAGTTAGAAGTATATGACTATTTAGGGAAATAAAAGATAATTCCAAATTTTTGGGATACTCTGTATATAGTGTTATCTCAAAATTATTTGGACAAATGATTTTTTAAATGACAGTTCAAAAAATGATGTAATAATCATGAAAAACTAATAAGAATAAGAAATTTGAACACAAATGTACTAAAACAAAGAAATACAGTATAAGTATTATAGAATTCTTGTAAAAAATAAAAACAATAGGTTATTCTAAAAATTTGTGGACTTTTCCAAGAATTTGTAATTATATTAAAATTCAGATCCATTACTTTGAATTATCTTAAAAAGTCTTATCAGACATGCTTTGAACTAGTGTTGGACAGCCCATGTCTGTAATGAGAACAAACTCTGCTCTATTTGTTGCTTTAATTCCTGAATATTTGAAAACTGACAGCTACAGGCATACATCTCTCATGCAAGTAATGTCCAAAGGTTTTCAACTGGATTCAGATCAGGGCTGATAAGTAACAGTCTACAATAATCACTTGTTTCAGCATAAACCATGTTCTTATTGAGTAGGAGGAGCAAAACGATACACTGCCCTATTAGAATTTCTGGTTTCCCCCCTCTTGAAATGCTTCCACTAGGAAACAGATGGCTTTTAAGGAAATTTTGATAATCCTCATAGCAGTATCAACCATTAAGAAAATCAATATCAATTGTTCCATTGATACAGAATGCACTCCATACTCTGAGGGAACCCTCTCCTTGTTAATTGAAGAAATCATGCAGTTCTCTTTGTGATTAAGCCAATAGTATGCTCAGCATTTGAGCTATCAAAATTTAATTTTTGTTCCATCACTGAAGAAAATATTTAACCATTCAGCCATCCAATGCATGTTTCTGACCCAAAAAACACTATAGCGCAGTTTCAGCATAGATCACATTACAAAATATTTATGAAATCCGCTAGTTAATATGCAAAAGTGAACAGCAAATCTTAAAATAGAAAACTCTATAATACTCGCAATTTCACAAATCAACTTCTCTTAGATTGAAACTTATTATAAAATTTCTAACTGCGATGTATTTCTTGATCGATCTAAACACATTTTTTGCAATCATATTGTCACTTTTTGATAGAATCACATAAATTTTGATCTGCTATGTTTCATTTGTTTAGCAATATCAGAATATCAATCTTCAAACAACAGTCATTCACAATATCAATTTCTAAACATCAAACTTCAGCTATACTAGCTGCAGAGAATTATTATGAGGCATTTTCCAGCTATTCGTAAACTGAAGAGTGAGTAATGATTTTATATTTTGAAGTAGTTATGCTTCCTGCAGAGGGAGTAGAATATGGAATTATTTTTGATAAGATAATTATAAAAGCACATCTTTTCACTGCCCATATATTTTTGGGGTGGCTTATTTTGAATTATATATTTTTTTTACAAAAAATTTATAATGCATGGTAACATGTTTTTATGCTAATAAATTTGCTATGATATTATAAGCTAATTTTTTTTCAAAATTATGTCATTATTTCAAAAAAAAAAAAAAACACCTGTCCATAAATTTTTTGATGCATTGTGTGTGTGTGTGTGTGTATATATATATATACATATACATATACATATAATGCGGAAGCATAATATTTGCTTTATACAACCAGGTAAATAAAACTTCATCCCCCTTTTAAAGAAAAATATTTATTTTTGAATAAATTATAAAACCATTTTCAATTTATATATCATCAAATTTACATAAATAGAAAAATAGAAATACTTACTTTTGTGAAGCTGGTTCTTTATTCTCTGCAGTCTTAGAGCCTTCCTAAATTAAAGGAATGTAAAAATAAGAGATACATAAAGAAGGATAAAATTAAAAAATACTGTTTTAAAAATAAAAATAATTAACATATAAAAATGCTGTTTTATAACTAATTTTTTTAAACAGTTCAAAACAAAAATTGCAAGCTTTAATGATTTATAAAAATTCAAATGAATATTTACCAAAATTAATATTAGAAGGTTTTTCTTCAAAATTTTAAAAATCATCTAGTAAGGATATTACATAATAAAGTAAATAAGATGATTTTTTAAAACAAAAATTATAACTCAATTATCTACAAAAGATGAATAGGTAATAAAAATTTCACTATTAATGAAAACTGCTGATTATTATCTTTTTGTTACGATGCCTTCATGTTTTAAATTTGCCTTAAATTAGCTAAAAGCTAGTGAAAAGTTTTATCAAAAAAGTATACTGTTTTATATTATAAACAATTTTCATCATAAATGCACAGTGATTTTGCAGTAATAGTTTAATTTTTTAACATGTGCAGTCAAAAATTAATAGTATCAAATAATATAATAGTTATTTAAAAAGAGACTGCAAATAGCATTATGTGTAATTAATAAACTATTTATTCATATCTTTAATGCTGATAAAAACTTTATCTTAATAATTAAGTTTTAATAATAATGATCTTAATAATATAAGTCTTCTAAAAGCATCTTTCTTTATGATTATTAAGAATTCAATATCTGCCTCTGATTACCAGGTTGTTCTTGGCTCTCTTTTGGATTTGGTGCCATTTTCCTCAAATATTTTTAGCTTTGGTCAAAGCTGGATTAAACATAATCTTATCTTTAGTTGATTATCTTCAAATTAAAAAGACTATGAAATTTTATAATTAAAAATTATTGATAAAATAGGATTTCAATAAATAAAAATCCTAACATTCTTTATGCTGAGGAAGAGGGAGAAGAGGGGCTTATTGCATTAGCTTGATGAACTCATTCATTCTTTTGCTATACACACACAACTTGTTTAATTTCATTTCATTTCAGGGATGTTACAGATGGAGATTTTGAAATTAGCAATGATTTTATGCCTTTATCAAGACTACTTTGATTCATGGTTAGAAAAATATAAAGTGTAATAAGAAAGAAAAGAAAGTAAAAGTAAATTTGAAAATACGATAACTTAAAATATATCAATCTGTATAAAAACACAATTAAATCTTTTCTGTTAAAGAGAAAAGTAACTTAGATACAGAAACAATATGCATTTCTCACTTCTTCAACTTTATAATAAGGATTGGTCACATGTCAATGTTATTTTTACAACCAGCAATTGCACATAAAGTCTTGACAGATTCTTATTTGAAAATGGTTTCCACTTTTTATAACACATTTTATTTAAGCATGGTTTTAAATTCTTAAAGAAAACTCAATTTTAGATACTTTTTATACAAAAAGTGATGAAAATTTTAACAAAAACCACATTCTAGACCGCAGTAACTCTGAAGAAAACAGTAAAAATTACAGAAACTGTAAAAATAAAAATTATCACAATTCTTTTGAAGTTGTTTTTCATTCCAAAGGATTAAATATGACAAAACTAATTTTTATCTGATAAATAATGCAATCAAATTTTTCATACTTATAAGTACAACTTATAAGACTATAAATAAACAAGTCCTATTAGAATTCTAAAAATACAGAATTAATAGCTAATAATCTTTTTGTATTTCACAAATTTATATTTAATATTAAATAAGATGGCAGACAACAATAAAACATCATTAGTAATATTAACATTTAAGAATTCATTTCTTATTCAACCATTACAAATTATTCCCAAAACAGATTTATTTCTTAAAAGGCGCTGACATACACAGTAGAGTTTCAGAGGAATCATATCTAACTTTATAACTTCTAAACTTAAAATCAAGTTTAATTTATCTTAGTTATATAAACATCCTATTTTAAAGTTAGATAAAGAGTATTTCAAGGCAGACGTTAGAATGTTTTAGACCTTTTGTTTGCTCAAATGGTGAGGATGATAACATGAGCCATCATCCCTTACCCAAATTACCCAGCACATTAGTAAGAGAATGTCAGACTCTCAACAGAATTAAAGCATATTAAGACCATAGGGATGCCAGATTTTCCATAGAATCAGGTTCCAAAACGTCAGGGTACAAAAGTAAGATTCTGCCATTATATCACTATGGCTCAAAAACTATTCATGATTCATATAACATAAAACTCAGGAAACCAGAAATTAAATCTTTTATAAATTCAATTATTTGGTCACTAAAATAAAATTTGCTGATCAGAATGTAGATAAATACACTTAAGTTTAAGCTAGATTTAATGAAAGGCACTAAAATTTTTAAAAAAATGTAATGATCATTTAATGATCAATTTTTTTTTTAGACTGAGTAAAAACTTTCATTATAGATGAACTGATCAAAATTTTCTATGACAAAATTGAAGACTTGGATTTAATTTCAGGTTTTTAATTTTATTGCATAAACAAAACAATTATACAAAAAGACAGAAATAAATAAACAAAAATCATCAGGTTACTTAAAAAGTTCTGCTGTTCTGTTTAAAATTTTGTCAAATAACATTAATTTTTGTCTGATTAACTATGAAGAGATAGCATTTAATGGAATAAATAACAGCAAAACCTTCCAACCAGTTTGTTGTGTCCTTGCAATATGACTGAAATGTTATATCTTTTCAAGTGCTTTACTTGCAAACAAATTCCTCAAAAAAAAAAAAAAAAAAAAAAATCATTCTGAAAATTTAATAAGTTATTAATTTATTGCACATTAATTTTCTACATATGACTTATTAAAAGAGAAATAGAGAAGATGAATGATAGAACATACATCAGAAATATTATAAAAATTTAATTATAGTCATAATGGTAAAAATAATTTTACTAAACACTACAAGGGATATTATAGTAATAAAAAAATATTTCAATGCTTTCAAATTATAGAGAAAAATCAAAAAGACTAAGATTAGAAATCAGAGTATATTAGTGCAGCAGTAGTAAAATATAATTAACAGCGGCCATTATTAAAACAAATTTACTCGACCTGCACTTCAATGTTGTAATCCTGATGTCACTAAGGATAACCAATCCTTAATTCTTTGTAAAGATTATATCACACAAGCATTCTTAGATAAACTGTTTTAATTAGCAAAATCAGAACACAACTTAAACAAAAAAATTCTCATTAATGCCAGTTAATACAGATGATTGTCAAAAATGGAACCAGTGTGATCTTCCAATCCAGCAATTAATTTCAAAATAAATAATCAGTTTTCATTTTATTGTTTTTATGCAATCAAACAAAACTTTTAAAAAGACTGTATTTCGTTATTTTTCATTTCTATTTTTTCAAAAAATTATAACAAATAATTTCTATTAATTATTTGCATAGTATATGGATCCAATGTCAGAGTTATTATTTAAAAAAAACTGCAGGTGAAATGAATTAGATTTTATGCACTTTTTGTGAAGCATATGCTCAAAGACTCCAGGCTTAACAAAGGTCCCCTACGAACTTAAAAGAAATAATTTTTTAAGAGATATAATTTTCTAGAGAGATATTTTCAAGAGATTCAACTTTCTAGAGATTTGTTTTTCAAGATATATACATATAAATACATTTAGATATCTTTTTCTATGACAATAAATATTTTTGATGCAGAAAATGGTCCATATTCAGCAAGTTAGTTCAAACAATTATATCAAAAAGAATGCAAAATTAATATTAATCTCCATTTAACAGTTTTTCCATAAATCTTTCATTGAAAGTTATGTGATATTTTCCTATCAATTTTTTATAGACAAAAGTAACTCAAATTGCTTAGTTGTTAAAGATTTAACAAGCAAATCACCAGATTTAAGGGCTTTATACCATATACTTTTTACATAATTTCAAAAATACCTTATCTTTAAAGAATTTTTTTTAATATACAACATTTGTGGCAATCTAGAGTACTTGATACTCTAGATATGACACAGGCTTCGAAAAAAATTAATAAATAAATAAAAAAGCTGAACTTCATAAAATAATGAATTGTGTCAAACATAAATGCCAGGAAATAAAATAAGAAGGATTGATCGAACTATAATATGAATAAATTTATACAGAAAGCATCTGTGATAGTAAAAATAAAAATATTGCAGATTTAGTACAAAAAATATAATTAATCTCAAAAAATGATAAAAATAAATTTTGAAAAAAAAAAAAAAAACTGAAAGGAAGGCAACAAGTTTCCCCATCAATGTGAATGCATAAACTCTCGAAATGACAGAAATTCCTTATTTGAAAATACAGTTTATCTAAATCTGCTAATGTGATAGGGGTATAAGAATAACACGTAATAGTGCAACAACAATAAAAAAAAAATCTTAGATACAAATTATCAAACAAATAAGGGAAAAGGGAAATTTTTCTAAGCTCTTTTGACACAATCCAAATTCCCATTGACTTATAAAATTGTTCAACTAATTATTAAAAAACTGAAGAAAAATTAATCTTTTGAAAGATTTATATTCTAAAAAATACAACAGAACTTTTCAATTAATCCTGAAATTTTACAGAATCCCAAACAAAAAATAAAAATAAAAGCCTCATACTGCATTCTCTTCAAATTTCTTTGCACTATTGACATTTTTCTTTGCTTTTAATTT